>CAHIKZ030002269.1:2245000-2327500 GCA_903632075.3 Acanthosepion pharaonis
AATAAATAATATTTGCTCTACTCTGTATTGAACACTCTTTTTAAGGATGGTATTTGTGGTTATTGTAATTTATTCCGTCTACACCAATCCTATAATTGTATATATATATATATATATATATATATATATATATATATATATATATATATATATATTATTATTATTATTATTATTACTATGATTAAGCTTAGTTCCTGGGGGGTCTTTGATAGGCCCTTCGGTTTGTTTAGTAGTTTGAGTCTCTTTTTGCATATTCTCAACATCGGAAGTTCTCCTGGCTGCCGTTTGTTCTGGGTTCATTTGCATGGTGCTTTCTCGCGGCAGCCTCGGCTCTTTTGATTGCACTGTGGCCCTCTGTTGCCGGAGATTCTATTTTGCTTCAACCCCTTAGGTGTCTTATCAAGTGATGATATTGAATGTAACGTTTTCCCCTTGCGAAGGATCGTTAATTAATTTGAAACTTTTAAAACCATTTATTTCGCATTCAACATCATCACTTGATAAGACACCGGAGATGTTGAAACAAAATGGCTATTTTTGTAGTGATTTTATAACATGTTTATGTTATAATTTTTAATTAAATAATTATATCTGCTCTACTCTGTTAAGTATAGTAACTGTTGGTTATTGGAATTTATTCCGTATACGCTAATCATATACTTGAATATATATATATATATATATATATATATATATATATATATATATACATAAAATCTCTGAGATTGAGCACTTTTACCCAGAAGAATAGCATACAATAAAACTATAATTTTATCATCATTCAGTTATGTGCTATGCATCATACATGTTAAGGGATCATGTATCTTTCGATACATGACTGGCGAGGCAGATTTTTTCCCATAGTAGGTTGCTATTTCTTTCTACAGTAGACCAGTTGCCATCCAAGACTATAGAACCCTCTCTGCACTGCTATTTACCCATAGCTGGAGGGAGAAGAAGAGGATTCATACTTTTCCAAAGGGTATTAGCACGTAAGTGAATGTAATGGATTCAACTGGAATTCGAACTCGGCTCTCCGATTCGTCATATATATATATATATATATATATATATATATATATATATATATATATATATATATATATATAGTTAATGTAAATCCAGAGCTAATATTTTTTTTTTTTTTTTTTTTTTCATTTTTTCGTTTCATCTTTTGGAAGTGCTATCTGATGATCCGGCGTCCTTAAAAAGGGCTCTGGTGAAATAAATTATTATAATGGAACCTTAAAGTGGTCTGTTTTTTTTAAAATATATATATATTTCTTATATATATATATATATATATATATATATATATATATATATATATATATAAAGAAGTGATTGATATTTTTATTTATTAATCCGACAGATTGTATTGCTTAAACGTAATTTTTAGTGGATGCCCATATTAGAGTAGACGCTCCGTTTATTTGTTGAACAATATTTTCATCTTCGCCTACCGGTCTCAGTATTCGCGAAGCCTTATTTAAGAAACATGCACTTCCGGCAGAACTCGAACCTGTGGTTCCATTGGCTGGAGAAACTGTCGTGCTTATACCGAACCAGCCACGGAGTGCGTTTCCATCGAATAGTGCCTTTTAATGTTTCGAGAATCTGAAAAAGATTTGCTTTTTCAGGAAAAAGATCTTCCATTGCATGTTTATTTCACGTTTGATTTTTTTTTTCGAAATATATTTTTTCTTTCCTTTTTTAACTCTCTCTCTCTTTCTGTTTCTCTCTCTCTCTCTTTCTCTCTCTCCCTCTCACACACACACACACACTTTCTTTTCTTTTTTTGGTTTACTTCCCTTTGTTTTTCTCATTATATCTTACCGTCTTTTTCCTTTCACTCTTTTTCTGTTCTTTCTTTCTTTCTTTCTTTCTTTTACTTTTATATTCTTATGTCTCTTCGTTTCTTTTATTTTTATTTGGTTCTTGTTTATCTTCCTCTTTTTTCTTTCTTTCCTTCTCTCTTACGTTTTTTTTTTCTTTTTCCTTGTGTATTTTTGTCTCTCTTTTTCTTTTCTTTTTTTCGTTTCTCCTTAGTTTTCTCACTCGTCCTTTCTTGCTCTCCCTTAATTTCATCCAAGGTTAGCATTCTCTATTTTCCGACTTCAATTGCTCCCGACTTCTCCCTCTTTACACGCTCACTTATTCTCTTTGTCTGTCACACATACACACACACACACACAATC
Organism: Acanthosepion pharaonis; assembly: GCA_903632075.3. Classification (NCBI taxonomy): domain Eukaryota; kingdom Metazoa; phylum Mollusca; class Cephalopoda; order Sepiida; family Sepiidae; genus Acanthosepion; species Acanthosepion pharaonis. The sequence continues at coordinate 2,247,199 of CAHIKZ030002269.1, forward strand.
TTTCCACAGATTTATTTTCTTTCTCTCTCGCTCTCTCTCTCTCTCTCTCTTTCTCTCGCTGTCTTTTTCTCTCTTTGAAGGTTTCTCTGTGGGTTTAACACGAGGTAATCATTTTTTATACTTGGCAATCTTTTCACTCCTTTTTCATATGGCCTTTGTTTTACATGTTTTTTTTCTCTCAAATTGTAAAAAAGAATTCAAATATAAAAACTTTTTTTTACAGATGCCATAATTGAATTTCTCTTCGCCTGTGAAAGTTTGTCTTTTGAAGAATATGTTCATAACTTTTCTTGTTCAAATACAAGATAGGACATCTTAACACGTAATAAAAGGCATCCTAGCGGAACTCATTTCAAGAATTTCCCAAAACGGCTATATCACTCCCCTACACACAAACACACACATACTCTCTCTCTCTCTCTCTCTCTATATATATATATATATATATATATATATATGAAATCTAGTTTTAAGGTGTGCTATACTTATGCGATAAAGTGCTCAATGCCAGAGATAGAGCGTATGTAAATATAAATATAAAAGTGAACATTCAAGTCAACACCCAGAGGCGACAGGCTCTTTCATGCTGGACGCAATCGTCATATATATATATAGAAAGAAAATTCGGATTGCCAACACACAAACAGAATGTCTCATATCGAGAATATTCCACATTGAACATGAAGAAAAAATTAATTATTTTTAATAATATGTAAAAATCTCCACTTTCACCTGAAGACGGTTGAGACCAGACCAGAAACACGTGTCGTGAAATTATGTAAAACAAAGTATAATATTTTTTCTCAATAAATCCACATTACAACCAAAAACGTTTGCGGCACCCTCTTCTTTTTAATATACATACTTTTCTCTCGTTGGAACCACTACAACATATTTTTTTTATATATATATATATATATATATATATATATATATATATATATATATATATATGAGATGACAATATTGTCCTCCTCGGTGACTTTAACGACCGAGTTGGTTGCGGATTGGGAGACCTGGTATAGTTTGGGGAAATATGGCGTCGAGAAAATCAGCACCATGTTACTATGTAGATGCCTCTCCGTTCATACCAATGGCATCTCATTGATTATGCCATCGTCCGTAAGAGAGATATACAGGATGTCCATATTGTTAGGTCTATGCGCCGTGCGGATTGTTGGACTGATCATGCCATAGTGAGGGCCAAGATGAACTTTGTTTTTAAACCAGCAACTAGAAAAAAACAAAGGAAAGCCTCCTGCACGTCTTAATGTCGTGAAACTGCACTCTCTGGAAACGTAGGAGTCACTAAAACAACGACCTGCTGAATTCAACGATATATCTTCATGGGACTCCTTGAAGAAGTATATATATATATATATATATATAAATCGGAAGTTCTGGGTAAAATGCCAGCAAAAACATCGAGTGGTTTGATGAAAATGAAGATGTTATCAAGGAGATCATTGCAAGAAAGAATCAAATACGGAGTTCTATGTTGCAAAAAGGCCTGTCCAAAGAATAACACAATAAACTGTGCAAGAAGTTTAAAACTGTAAAAGCAGAAGCTCAACGGGCTTTTTGAATTATGCAGGAAAAATGGTGGTCAGAGCTAGCAGATGAAATAAAGAATGCCACGAATTCAAATATTATCAATCAGATGTATGCTTGATGAAACAAGTATTTGGCCCCAGATCTACCAAAATTGCTTCTTTCAGGACAGATTACGGCAATGATCTCATAGATAGGATGGCAGACGATGGAAAAAACACTTTGATGGGATACTGAATAGGCCTTCAAATGCGAACCCTGGAGTCCTTGAGAAAATATCCCAATGACCCATAGTGTTAGAACTTGACAGCCAACCATCGCTGGGCGAGGTTCTGCGTGGCATGTAGGGACTCAACATGGGCTGGGCTATTGGAGTTGACGTCCTGCCTTCTGAGATATTTCGTTACGGTGGAACACATTTAAGTCAACTTATATATGATCTTATTGTAAAGATTTGGAGAATGCCAAAAGATTGGAGGGATGTAACAATGATACCTATATATAAGGGTAAAGGTACCCGGGGATTATGTTGTAATTATAGAGGGATTGCTTTCCTTTCTTCAGCGGGTAAGCTCTTAGCCTCTGTTCGCTTATTAGGATTAAACCAGTGCAGGGTTGACAATATACTGACTACGTACGGCATATACAGTGTGAGACCGCAAATAGGATTTTCACAGCAAGACTAATTTTCTTTTTGATAAAATTAAAATTATAAGACGTTCTGTCTCTACTCAGCATCTGAATATTGCATTTTGCATGATACTCCGAGTCGTGCTACTGCTGAAAAAATATATATATATTTATTTATATATGTATATATAAATAAAAAGAAAGAACAGTAAGATATATAATCCGGTGTTCTTGTTGATATTTGTTATTTTTATTTTTACAAAACAGTGCTCAATGTAAATTTACAGAGCACAAATATAGTATTATATCTATTTATATATACTTAATAGCTCTGTTATTTTACATCGAGCACTATTTTATTAACACCAGCACTTAATGTTCTATAACTATAACTATATATATATATATATATATATATATATATATATATATATATATATATATAAGTGAACATTGAAGTCAACACTCAGAGGCGACAGGCTGTTTCATGCTGGACGCAATCGTCCTAACGATTGCGTTAGCATGTAATATATATATATACATATATATATATATATATATATATTTCATGCATATTTCATATTTCATGCATGCTAGACGCAATTGTCCTAATGATTGCGTCCAGCATGAAAAATATATATATATTTCATGCATATTTCATATATGTCATGCTAGATATAATTGTTCTAATGATTGCGTCCAGCATGAAACAACCTGTCGCCTCTGTGTGTTGACTTAATGTTCACTCATATATATATATATATATATATATATATATATATATATATATATATAGAGAGAGAGAGAGAGAGAGAGAGAGAAGGAGATCAATAGATAGCGTGCGTGTGTGTATGTGAGAGAGAGAAGGATTGGACTGAAAAGTTTATAGTTTGATTATGAACGAGCGTTGCTAGAACTGTGAAACTTTTGATGCATTAATTTCAACTCTTTTTATTAATAACTGCATAGTTTATTTCCAGATAAACTGACATTTGACTGTTCAAAGAAGACTTCAGATGTAATTAGTTATTAATTAAGTAGTAATTAATTCTCTTGAAAATGAACAAAAATTTAGCATCGTGGTGTTCTCAAGTGCCTGCAGCAGAGTATCCCTCAAGGACATTCAGACTGACATGGTTGCTACATTAGGGGATGAGACCCAAACTTTATCAACACTGCAAAACATTTGTAAATTTTCACAAGGAATAGTGAATAAAAGGAGTTTTTGCAATTTTGTTTAGCAGTCAGAAATCCATACAATCAGTTATGTACCATGTGTGATACATGCTTAGGCTATCATGTATCTTTTGATACATGACTAATGAGGCAAATTTTTTTTCCTGCAGTAGGTTGCCATTTCTTTTTGCGGTAGACCAGTTGCCATCCAAGGCTATAGAACCCAGTCTGTCCTGCTATTTACCGATAACTGGGGGAGAAGAAGAAGAAGATTCATACGTTCCACAAGGGTATTAGCATGTAAGTGAACATAATGGATTCGAATGGAATTCGAACTCGGCTCTCTGATTCCTCAATCCGAGCCACTATCCAATCTTTTCTACCATTAGGAGAGACCCACTATATGAAAATGGAAAACAATGTTCATGGAAAGATATTTGGAAAGTTGCAAGTTGGAAAGTTAACAAAAGCATTGAAAGAATGATGAAAGTTATAAAATGTCAAAGAGCTTAACATGTAAAATAACAAATTATTTTGGTATATAAATATTGTTCCAATCAAGTATATTTCTATGGCTGATGTACAAGGGTTGGCTGAAAAATTCATAGGCTGACTATAAAGGAGTGATACTTGAGCAGTGAAATTGTGCATTGTTTCTTTCCAGATAAACTGACATTTGACTGTTCAAAGAAGACTTCAAAAGTAACTGGTAGTGACTTCTCTTAACTATAAATCAAATAGCCAATGCTATTTGCATATCTCGTACGAGAGGTGAGAATATTCTGCACAATGAACTTGACATGGCAAAGGTTTCTACTCGTTGGGTGTCACGTCTTCTAACACCTGATCAAAAGCACAGCAGCCTGATCACATAAGAAAACCTAACATTATTTGTGGCGAATCCAGCCTGTTTTCTTGAATATTTCCTTATTTGGACAAAATTTGGCATCGTGGTGTAATCAAGTTGACTACTTTCCTTATTCTCCTTTTTCTGACTATCAACTGTTTCCCCAACCTTTGGATAGGAACCAGTATTGCCGTGATGCGAACATCTTATGTGTGGTTGATTACGTTTTTTTTTATCAACAGGATAAGAGCTTCTTCACCAATGAGTTCCAAGCACTGAAACACCGATGGAAGAAGTGTATGGATCGCAAGCGGGGGGGGTGTAGTGTTGCAGAATAAACCTGATTTGGTCACATTCCATGAGAGTATCTTGGTCAGTCTACGAAGATTTCTGCCTACGCTCATATGCACTTCACAACCGGGATAAGGAGCGGCTTTGCATGAAAAATTAAAAATCTAACCTCTCGGTCAATTATATATATATATATATATATATATATATATATATATATATATATATATATATATATATATATATACCCTAATGATGAAAAAGTATGGCATTATTTGCAATAAATATTACTCTTCAAAAATATTCTTCATTATCAAAGTATTTAACCAAATGTTCTCCATTAATCAAAGAAATCAATCAATTCAGCTAATGAGAAAAAAAGCTATGAATATAATGACCCACCTTCTGCTATATCTATATCGTGATCTGTTTTTTCTTTACGAGTATACAGTTTTAAGTATACACATTAAGCACATATAAAAGAGATTGATTGATTTGTTTTTTACGGCTTATCAACCCTTTGTGCGTTATTTAAAGCCGAAACATATTTTGATTGTAAGTATAATTACAGTTTGTTTTTTTTTAAGTGAATATTGTATTAACCATTTATTGGAGATAATACCTTTTCTAGATGCAATTCTGCTATTTAACCCATACATGGAAGAAAATGGATTTATACCTTTCACAAGGGAATTTGTGTGTAAGCGAATGTAACAAACCCAGCTATAATTCAAACACGATTCTCCAATTTCTTATTCTGGATTTTTAAACAGTTAGGATTTTTAAGATCATTATTAATATTTTAGTTTTTCTTTCATCTGATTTTCATCGCAAAGCACAGGTTGTTTTCGATTATACAACCATTAATGGAAACTTATACTTAGAATCAGAAGAAGATAGTTGAAATTTCTGAGACAAGTAATGAGTAAAGAGGACTTCAAGAATATTTCACCCGCAAGGCCCATTGAAAGCAAGAAGGACACAAGGGAGCAGAGAATGACATACCTAACGAGTTTGCGCAAATGGTTGGCAGAGCACGGATTGGAAAAGATAGCAAAAAGACAAGCATTGCTAAGAGCTACACAGGACAGGAAGTTGTGGAGAGCTATGATCGCCCACGTCCTGAAGAGACACAGCACTTAGAAGAAGAAGAAGAAGAAGAAGAAGAAGAAGAAGAAGATCACTTGGTGATTTCTTTGTTTATCTAATCACTCTTTCCACGCAATAATTATTTGCAGTAGAAGCAAAATAGAAGTAGATGTGCACATGCGTACACACACACACACACACACATAAACACACACACATTCAGAGTGAATTCAGAGTTGTCCTTCTCCAAGACCAGTCGCCATCCAAGGCTAAAGAACCCGGTCTATCTATCTATCTATCTATCTATCTATATCTATCTATATATATATATATATATATATATATATATATATATATATATATATATATATATATGTATATTATAATTTTATCATATACAAAACCATTTTACTCACTACAAAGATGCAACTTGGTTTCAGTGCATTTCAACTGCACTTCGACGGGCGAGAATCGAAAATGGTTTTCTCACCCGTCGAAGTTGAAATGCTCTGAAACCAAGTTGCATCTTTTTAGTGAGTAAAATGTTTTTTGTCTATATGATAAAATTATAATAAATAAATAATTATCGCTCTACTATCGGCATGGAGCCCTCTTTTGGATTAATACTGTGAACGTTGGAATTTATATATTACTTTCGTTCTCTTCGCATCGGATATATATATATATATATATATATATATATATATATATATATATATGTATGTATATAGGCATTTACCCTTGGGAAAAGTATGATTCCATCTCTTCTCCCCACAGCTATAGACAAATAGCTTGGACAGACTGGGTCCTATAGCTTTAGAGCTAGGAGAAGGACAACTCTGAATTCTAAACCCGAGGAGGGTCATTTGGGGACCTTGTGCCACACTGTTCTCTGTAATCGGCTCTTCCAAAAGATCTTGTTGGTTCTGCACGTCACTATAATCAGATCATATGTGCGATTCGTCTAGCTGTTCGGTTCTAAGAACTCAATTGCTGTACCGTCATACGTTGAAAAACGACGGGTGAGTGCAGTATATAGTCCGTACGTATATTCTACCGGTAATAATTTTCACACCACGAACAGAACTGATCCTAGCTAGAATTACCGATCTATACTGAAAGAATCACGCCTTTATTACTGGTATTATAAAAGCACTCATATAACCAATAATGCTGTTTTAATATAGCGTGAGGAAAATACAATATAGAATATAGGCATATAACTCAATTTGAATTTCGCCTGCACGAGGATTCTTCGTGGTTGAAGTGGCCATAACAGATGAGCTCTCAGAGATGCGAGTTCGAATCAAATCGGAAGTTAATTCTTTATTTTCGACTCCTGCTACTTACTCAACCTGAGTGTTGTAAAAAGGCCAATGAAATATGAATAATGAAATATAATTATAATATTAGGATCGCAGACTTTTAGGTTTATTTTGTTTTATCGCATAGCAACCTCAATGGGTTATTTAATACCGATAAGATTTTTAGGATAGTTTCGTATGAATAGAATGTGTATTCTTCGTAAGAAAGCAGTTTTTACATCAGGTTTCATTGACGTATTTTTGTAAAAAGGGTTTTGTCGAGAGTCGGATGTATTGCTGATAATATTTTTTTCTTCCCAAAATGCATTGCTGGTAATAGGTATTTGCCCATATCTGGGAGCCTAACAGGGTGAACCTGTGAACAACAGCAATTAAGAGGTGGTTACATGCTCCTCAAAACCTCCCAATCAGAGGCCTTGCGGCCGGATGTATTTTATCGTCATACCTAAGACGCCTATTTGGTGGCGGGAGAGGGAGGCGTCTTGCCCCTCTGCAGAGGTGCAGTCGGCGTATTCTGAAGCGTCAGGGCTAGGATGGCATATATATATATATATATATATATATATATAGAGAGAGAGAGAGAGAGAGAGAGAGGGGGAGACAGAGACAGAGAGACAGAGACAGCGAGAGAGAGAGAGAGAGAGAGAGAATCAGTTTGAAAAATCCCAAAATATACCGAAAAAAGATTAAATATATTGAAAACTGAGATTTTTTAAAAAACGCATTTTCTTTATTTTTTTTTCCTTTTTTATAGTCTAATTGTGCTCTTTACTCTGTTTGAGAGAACCAGAAAATCGATAAAAAACAGATTTCTAAAACAAAAAGCAAGCTAAAAATCTTAAGCCGGATATCATTCATAGAATGCAAAACAGCAAATGTCGATTGTTTTCATTAGCTTTCTTTTCGCCACTCTAAGAAAAAGAAGTTTTTTGTTGTTTTCTTTAAATAAAACGTTAAAACAACAATGAAAAGCTTGAAATAACAAAATATTTTTTAATGTTCAGACGGTTAGACATTGCAAGAATTACAAAGCTATATACGGTATATATTCGTTTTCAAGTTTGAGGCTGTAGCACTAGTTCTCTGGCCATTTGAGTCTGACATTCGGTGGATATTACAGATTCTATAACTTCGCTAATTCATGGTTAATTAAAATATTCTAGACGCCACCTTTAAAAGTTCAGACAATCTTACTCCATTTCAGCTTCATACCGATATATATCTTGATCTGAAGATCACTCAAGTCGTGAAACCGACAGTCACTATGCATTTTGATTCTTGTGACTACACTAAATCTCTAAACGCACTACCTACGAGATTGATCACTCTTCTATAAATATAGCAAATGCACCACACGAAAAGTTACGTTAGTGTTTTAATTAAACACGTTTATTGCCATATCTGGATCAGGTCTACTCAATCCTCAGTCTTGACAAAGTTCAAAAGCGTTTATGCGGCCTTGTGGGCAATTAATTATTTACAACTTAAAGTTTAGTTTACAACTACTTTCCTCACATACGAAACGTTGCAAGCCCATCGCCAATATGTCGCTATTTCCATGACAAATCTTTAAGCTACCTAGATTCATATACGGATTTAATAGTTCTAGTTATTTATTATTAGGTTGGTGCAAAAATAATGACGTAATAATGTCGTTTTTTGACGTTAAAAAATACGTCACAAAACGACATTATTACGTCATTATTTTTGCACCAACCTAATAAAATAGCTAGAACTTGTAAATCCTAATATGATCCAGGTCCCCTATGTTTACAAGAAAAATTGCATATTATAAAATTTCCTAACAATAAAGATCTGTTAGACCAAAGAACTGAATTAATGGTGTTATGTTGGAAAAAGAAAACTACGGCGTCTTCCATGATGAATTTCAATTTACATCAAGAAACTGATTAGACATCTGGAAAAGTCAGTATAAAAATAAGTAGACACAATATGTCGATAATATCCAATGAAAAATGTTTGACTGAAGATATGTTGCATACATATATATATATATATATATATATATATATATATATATATATATATATATATATATATATATATATATATATATATATATATTATCTAAAAATAACTACGCTTAAATTCACCTTCATCATCTGCCGTGCGCCAACGGCTTAAATGTAGAATTCAGTCGGGTTTCGATCCTAGCTAGAGGCAACTGGACGTCTACCCACACTGATGAGCTGTGATACAGCGAAACAGTCTGCCTGGATGACAATAATATATATATATATATATATATATATATATATATATATATATATATATATATAGTTAGATGGTGTTCTAAAAGACGAAACGCGTCACATGAAAATTTAATTACACTTTGTCATTAATTTTTCTAACGTTGTTCTGATATATAAAAACTTATTTCCCATTTCCTCCCCTAAGTAACGAGGTCGTCGTTCTAAGTAACGCGTTTAATCCAAATAAGTGTTGCGTAATTTGTTGTGTTTACATCATTTGATGCAACATCTAATTCAACTATGTAATAAAAAATGTTTCACTTTCTACGTTTCTTGTATATTTCTCTTTTCATCATCTCAGCAATACTTTCTTACTTCTATCAAAAAATCAGTTTCTAACATGTGTAACCTTGCTCGTATCATATTTGTTTCACTTAGCAATATTGCATTAAATATTAAAACCCGCTTGATAAAACAATCCGAAGGTGCAGCTGAAGCGGGTAGCGTAGCTGTTATCGGCGAAGGAAGAGGAATCAGAGATCCGAATTCGAATAGTTTGTTGCGTTCACTTTCGCACTGATATCATCCTGAAGTGCATAAATCTATTTCATTTCACCGTCAGCGATGGATAAAATAACAGGGTAGACTGTGCTCTCTAGCCTTGGGTAGTAACTAGTTTAAAAGAACAACGACTAGGAATTATAAATTTTCGTGGAGAATGCAACGGGAAATCAGCCGCTTCTTTTCGCCAAAAGGCATGACAAGGAAAGGGAATTTCTGGAAACTCATTATCGATTACTTCCTGAAGATACATTACTTAAAAAAAAAATTTATACACTCAAATACAAACGGCAAATATTTTCTCGTCCCAGGGCCAAGTAACTATTGTGTGTATCTCTATCTATAAAAGGCAGGATGTGTGTGTGTGTGTGTGTGTGTGTGTGTGTGTGTGTGTGTGTGTGTGTGTGTGTGTGTAACGAATGCACGGCGCAATTTCGACGGATTTGCACCAAAATTTACATGCACATGCTCCAAGTTAGCGGGAAGCCTAAGACCGACTTTGCATTTCCCAACTCCCATCGATAGTGGAAATAATCGATTTTTTCATGCTTCTACGGCAGTTTTCGTGTAGTTTGCGGTCATTTTGTACTGGCCAGAGTGAGATACTATAGCTGGCTGCCACGAATAGGCAGGAAGATTCTATTGGCCAGCGTGAGAGCCAACAGCTGACTGACACGAATGTTAACTTGCATGCTAGCATGCAAAAAAAATCGATAGCTGCATTCGTCACAAGTGGGAAAAATTTAAATCTGCATGGCACTTGACTCCAATTGGCTCATTCACTTGCTTAAACTCAACGTTGATTCTGATTCCGCAGAACTGGGTTGGGTGTGAAAAAGTATTTGTTGTTAACATTCTTTTTCATTCGGTTTTCCAGTTACGAGTCCTTTTTTTAAAGCTGATCGTTTTGTGTTCATTTTGTTTAGTTCTTTTTTTGTAACAGATTTAATGTTTAGTATAGAGCTTAGAAAAAATTCGCAGTGTGAGATAGGAAATAAGTAAGGCGTGTAGCAACATCAGCACGGCAAAGGGCACTCCTTTAAAGGCAAGGAAGGGAAAAAATATTTTAAGTCAAGTGATAGCGATTGCTGTATGAGTCGTACGATTTTGAATCAAGCACGGGCAACGCCGGGCCATGCTGCTAGTACTCAAATATAATTTATCAACATTTACTCGTCCAGCACCAAGTAATACTTTATTGGAGAATATATAAATGCCCAATACTTATTCGACCTTAATTCAAGTAAATTTTTATAGACTCAGATATAAATTACCAATGTTTACTTATTCCCGAAGCAAGTAAATGTTTACAGACTCAGATATAAACGACCAATATTTACTCATCCTGATCCAAGTAATTGTTTATTGACTCAAATAAAAACGACAAATATTTACTCGTCCCCGGGTCAAGCAATTGTTAATAAACACAAATATTAGTATTTACTCGTGCCCGAAACAAATAATTGTTTATAGACTCAAATACAAATTACCAATATTTACACGTCATTGAACAACGCAATTGTTTATAGACTCAAATATAAATGACCCATATTTACTCGTCTATGACCTAAATAATTCTTTATAGACTCAAACATTAACGATCAATATTTACTCGTCACAGGGTCAAGTTTTAAATATAAATTTCCACTATTGACGTATTCCTGAAGGAAGTAAATGCTTACATACTCAGATATTTTTACCAATATTTACTTGTCCCTGAGCCAAGTAATTGTTTATTGACTCAGATATAAATTACCAATATTTACCTATTCCCAAAGCAAGTAAATGCCTCCAGACTCAAATATAAATCACAAGTATTTAACCAAGTAAGTGCTTCTAATCGCGACTATAAACGACGAATATTTACCTATTCTCGAAGCAAGTACATTCGTGTAAACTGAAATATAAAGGATAAATGTTTACCTATCCCCAAACCAAGTAAATGTTTATCAGCTCAAATTCGAACTACCAATAAGGATCTGTCCCTGTATCGCGTAAATACTTATATAATCAAAATGCTTATAGACTTAAATATAAACGAACAATATTTATCTATCTCTAAACTAAGTGAGTGTTTATAGACTCGAATATAAACAACCAATATTTACCTATCATCGCACCAATGAAATGCATTTGCATTCAAATATAAGCTACCAACATTTACCTAACCAAGAAAAACGCTTATAAACTAAAATATAATATAAGAACAACTGACTGTTCTAGTTCTACGCTCAATGTCAGTTATCAGGTATCTCTGAAAGTTCTTCTGAAAGTTCTTCACTGCCTTAACTGGGCATTGAACTCACACACTTTGGGTCCTGTCACTGGACCTAACTTGAGGACATCTGCGCATGAATTTCTGAGTATTATAAACCTCATGTCTTCAGCATCATTTTTACCAGTGCCCATATTGCAATTTTTTGCTGTTCTCATTGCATATTTTTACCAGAGCTCATATTGCAATTTTTGTTGTTATTATTGCTTTTCTCTGGCACTCCTTATTACTGGTTCCCATATTGTATTCATTTCTATGCAGGAGATTTTTGGGGCCTAGCATATGTGCTGATTCCTTAAGTTTACGAATTTTCCAATGATGTTCTTTGTCTATGATCTCAACCTGATTCCACAGAGGGCGGTGATCTCCCTTCTCTCTCCATATGTGGTCAGCCACGCCTGACTTTTCCACTTCCCCTCATGTTACAGCTTCCTGGTGTTCTTAAAGCCTTACCTTAAGGGGGCGGCCTGTCTCTCCTTTATATTTCTTTCTGCAGCTTTCCGGGATAGCGTATACACAGTCTCTAGGGGGGTCTTACACGGGAGAGATATCTGCGAAGTGTCGTCAGGCTTTTGAAGATTGTCCTGATGTTATATGGACCGCAGATCCTTTGTATTTTCTCTGATAACCCCTTCACATAAGGCAGGCAAACTGTTTTCTCAGTGTTGTCCTCCTCTTGTACCTAAATAAATAAGTTCGACATTCCAACCACCTGAAGAAGACCGAAACGTTGTGATAAATATGGCGACAAAGATGAGGACAATAGTCCGAATAATGTAAATAATGTACATAATACCTCATCTCAGAAATATAGACAAAAACAACTGATTTCAACATTAAATAACAAAAGAAGTGATATGTCATGAAATAAAATAACTCAATCCATGTACGGATAGTGACACTGAAATCCAAAGGTAAATTGGGATAACGAATGAAACATTCCAAAAGCTAAGCAGAGTACTAAGAAATAGGAAATTTTCAATCGAAACAAGGAAAAGAGTACTAAACTGTTATGTGATATCTGTCCTCCTGTATGGCAGTAAGTGCTTGTTGTATCGTTGAGGTGAATGATACACAGAGAAGTATGAGTGCTTAATATATTTATTCAGCACCAGTATCCAGTGCTAACGGATACATACAATAAACACAAAACAATAAGTTACAAAACAATTAACAAGACAACTTACAAGGAATAGATGAGGGTCAAATACTGTATAGCCAAACGAAGTAAGATCATTCTTAATATTAATCAGCTTAGTATCAACTTATTAATCAACTTAACTGTTAAAGTCCTTAATCGTAGACTATTTAAGGCTATTAGCCAAGCCATCTGGTAGAGTGCTGAAGGGATGCTAGCTACTCTACAACAGCGCTGGACGATGAAGAGGAGACTTGAAGCAACAGAAATGTGATTCTAGAGAAAAGGGCTAATGATACCGCGAAACCGAACATGTGAACAACAATGAAGTTTTAGAGAAAATGAATAAAGAAAGGAAACTAATACCTAACATCAGAAAAAGACAGTTGAGGTTTCTGGGGTATATAATGCGGAAGGAAGGCTTGGAAAATCTGATACTCATGGGACAGATAGATGTCAAGAGCGACAAAGGAAAACAACGCATAACATACTTAGTGCGCTTGATTAAATTAATGGCGGAAAAGGGCTTAGGAGACATAACAGAAAGACAATGTTTATGAAGATCTACAAGCGACAGGAAGCTGTGGAAAGCCATGATCGCCTACGTCCTGAGTGGACATGGCACATTGTTGTGGAAAACCCTCCTACAGTAAAATGAACTCTTCCTCCTCTCATAAATACTAACTGCGAGAGTCGGTTGACGGGGTAGATGCAGTGCTAACCTACCGTTCGAACGTACACCTCTATCTACTTATTACAAACACTCTTGCTTTGTACATATCTTCAATATACTTGTTCAACCTACCTTCGTCTTCAGTGTCTTTCTTTCTGGCCTCTAAACAGGCTATAATAGATAGATAGATAGATAGATAGATAGATAGATAGATAGATAGATAGATCATGAAGAGTCTAAGAATTATTAATAAAACTCTTGCTTTGTATATATCTGTTATTTCAATACACTTGTTCAACCTACCTTCGTATTCCGTGTCTTTCTTTCTGGCCTTTAAACAGGCCACAACACATAAATAAGAAAAAAACAATGGTTTCATATCGTCTATTGTAATGTTGCAATTATTCCGCTCTTTTTTCTTATCAGCAAACCATTCTTTCCAATTTATTTTTATTTTTTCTATAATTAAAAGAGTCGATTTTATTGAAACACACGTTAGAATCGAAATCACGAATCAAATAAAATGGGGTAAGCTTGCTAAGCATATTAAAGCAGTAGTCGCCTACGCCTAATTTCATGTATTAGAATTTTACTATCTTTACTAATCGGATCTGTTTAGAAACAAGCTGGTCGCTACGGTCTATAATTTCTCTTTTCAAATGTGACTTTATAATTGTTCAATGACGTTTTCATAAAAATAACAATGAAAATTGATAGCATTAAAAGGCATCATTAAGTCAGTTCAGAAGTCTTTACATCCAACAGAAAAAATAGGTTGTTCGATGATTGTGTTCCAACCCGGACTTACTCTGACCTTACAAGTAGATGACAACCTAAGCGAACCATATGCGTTACTGCAATCGTGCCAATTACATTTATCTGTCAGAAATATAGACGATCATGTTTGAAAATGACGAAGATATTTATAAGCGTAGATTAGTTTTAGCAAAAGATTGCAAATATTTCTTTTATGTGATATTACGCTTTGAGGAACGTGGGCAAACATGGTTCGCCAAAATTTTCGTTTGATAGATAGATATGAATAGCAAAGATAGATAGTTATAAATAGTATTAGATAGATAGTTATAAATAGTATTAGCTAGCTACCCTTTTAGATAGATAGATATAAACAGACTTAGATAGATAGATAGATAGATAGATTAGAATAGAATAGCAAAGATAGATAGTTATAAATAGTATTAGCTAGCTACCCAATTAGATAGATAGATAGATATGAACAGACTTAGATAGATAGATAGATAGATAGATAGATAGATAGAGATTAGATAGAGAATAGCAAAGATAGATAGTTATAAATAGTATTAGCTAGCTACCCAGATAGATAGATAGATAGATAGATAGATAGATAGATAGATAGATATGAACAGGCTTAGATAGATAGATAGATAGATAGATAGATAGATTAGAATAGCAAAGATAGATAGTTATAAATATTATTATCTAGCTACCCAGATAGATAGATAGATAGATAGATAGATAGATAGATAGATAGATAGATAGATAGATAATGAATAGCAAATATAGATAGTTATATATAGTATTAGCTATCTAGCTAGTTAGCAATCTCCTGGTGAATGCTGCCATAGTACTTGCCTTCAGTTCTTCTTCTTCTTATCATTATCATTATTATTATTATTATTAATATTATTCTTTGCAACGAGTCCCTCCAGGGCTTGGGCGATCATGAATCGCGGCAACATCCAGTTTTAGTTAGCTATCAATCTTTAATATCAGAAGGCTAACATTGTTCTACGTTGCAATAGTTACACTGACATTTTTTTTAAATGATTAGTTTGCGTATATTTGCATCTTCGTGACTTTCTCATCTCGAACACGCATCGAACATGTTCATCTGAACATGTTTAGATATAGGACGAATGTTCACTGCAGAAGAGCGACGCCTCCAAGATGAACAGAAAATTTATGAAGTAAAACTGACCTTCCCTATAAAAGCCTTCACGCAGTGAACACTAATTTTTCTATATTCTGTGAAGTGATAAGTTTTGTCCATCGTAGGTGGCCTTTTGTAATGGTGAAACCAATTTACCCTCTGCCGCGCAAGGGTTTGAAGGAAATAAAGTTGCGATTCTCCCAAAACCCTTCAGGGCGACCATGTTTATAAAGTTAACATCTTACCTAAGAAGGTAGGCACGGACACTGTCTTTGTTTTTGAATCCCAGAATGAGATAGCCGTACTTGAAGAAGTAGCCCGGGGGACGGAGGAGCGAGAAACAAGGGATAGTAAGTGGACAGTTCTGATATTCGACAAACTGTTTCGAGCCGTAAACTCTCATCGCTATTCGTTTCTCATGAGTATTTGATTGAACGTGTCTGTCTCAATCCACATACAAACACACACTCACATAGATAGATAGATAGATAGATAGATAGATAGATAGATAGATAGATAGATAGATAGATAGATTGATAGATAGATAGATAGATAGATAGATAGAATCAAGAGCCTGAGATAGATAGATAGATAGATAGATAGATAGATAGATAGATAGATAGATAGAATCAAGAGCCTGAGATAGATAGATAGATAGATATGAACAGAATGAGATAGATAGATAGAATCAAGAGACTGAGATAGATAGATAGATAGATAGATAGATAGATAGATAGATAGATAGAATCAAGAGACTGAGATAGATAGATAGATAGATAGATAGATAGATAGATAGATAGATAGATATGAACAGAATGAGATGGATAGATAGATAGATAGAATCAAGAGACTGAGATAGATAGATAGATAGATAGATAGATAGATAGATAGATAGATATGAACAGACTGAGATAGATAGATAGATAGATAGATAGATAGATAGATAGATAGATAGATATGAACAGACTGAGATAGATAGATAGATAGATAGATAGATAGATAGATAGATAGATAAGGTCTGCTTGATGCCTAATGTAGTTACGTAATTCCCACTGATGTAGGTGGTTGTGAATTTTAGTCAAGATATTTCCAGAAAAAAAAAAAGTTCGCCAATGATAATGAAATGAAAGAATATTTCACTACTGTCTCATGCTAAGTTTAAGGTCTGTTAACTTCCCTAAATTTAATAAAATCAAAAACATAAGGTTTATCTGGGTGGTGGGGAGTTAATGATTCCTGGTTGGGCCAAGAATGTATATATGTGTGTGAGCTTTTTACATTTACATATTCAGAAATTAAAAACTTACACATGTATATACAAGGTGCGATGGATAAATTGTCCTCTAAGTTACGCAAAAAAGAAAATAGCATCGACATCTCATTTTAACAGATATATTTAACAAAATTACATAAAAAAATCTTAAAATACTAAAGAGTAAATTTATTCCATAAAATTGCCATTGGCTTCAACCATGGCTTCCAGTCGACTTCGTAATCTCCTGCAAATCTTCTGGACGGTCTCCTTGTTTAAGCTGGTGAATGCTGCCATAATCCTTGCCTTCTTTGTTGGTCTTTTGCTCAACTGCGCCCCAAGGGTGTTGCAGTCTGGGGAGTTAGGTGGCCAGATGTAAGTGGTGATGTGGTCGCAGAAATTGTCAGACAGCCATGACTGGGTTCTCCTACTTGTGTGACATGATGCAGAGTCCTGTTACAAGACATATGTTCTTTCAGTAGCCACCCTCTTGACCCAGGGTAGCACTAACTCCTCAAGGTACTAGATATGTGCCTCCATGTTGAATCTGAGGCCCTCACCAACAAATTCAGGAGTTATTTTCTTATCAGAGTCAGTTTTCTGAGCTGCAGTACCTAGTCTGTTGCGTTCACTTTGCATAGATACCCTTGAGAATTTCAGGAATCTATTTCTTCTTCTCCCAACTATGGGTTAAATAGCAGATCAGACTGGGCTCTCTCACCTTGTGTGGCAGTCAATGATAACTTTGAATTCAAAACTCTAGAGAAGGCAACCGGGAACCACTCCACTATCTTTTTCAAGTAGTCATGGCAATTCACAGATAACCGAGCTTTAATTGCTCACGGCCTGAAGGGATATGGCATCTAAAATAAGACGTAGATCGATGGACAGTGAAAAGTCAATAATTTCATTAATGATTTAAAGCTGTGCCTACTTGGAAAATTGGCGTAACACGATCTTTTTTACCCCATTCCTCCCAATGCTGAGCTATTCTAGGATTATTAAATATAAACAAGGGATATCTATTTTAAGGAAGTGATGGTTTCTCAGATAAATTAAATATTGTCATGATTGTTTTTACGCATCTTAATTAAGCAATTTATGTATATTATAATGCTTGCGGGGTTCGGTAGAGTGATAGATTGCGTCTCTCGCCGAGCAATCGGGGAGCCGAGTTCGAATTCCAATCGAGTTCATTACGTTTTCTTACGCGCTAATGCCCTTGCGAAAAGTATGAATCCAACTCTTCACTCCCCAGATATGGATAAATAGTAGGATAGGCTGGGTTTTGTAGCCTAGGAGAATGAAAACTCTGAATTAGAAACTGTATGTAGCCCTGGCAAAGCACATACTATGCAGCTAGAAGAAAGAATCGTTCCCATTGACTTGATGATGTCGATTATGGACGACTCTTTTATAATGCTTTGGATATTACTGCCACATATGGTCTGGTGCTCCTGTTATACATTTCGAAAAGCTTAATAAAATCAAAAAAAAAGAATCAGCAATATTATTGGTCCTGACCTGGCATCTCCGTTTGAGTCACTTTCCCACCGCCGTAATGTAACTTCCCTGAGTCTTTTCTATACATACTTCCATGGTAACTGTTCGGATAAACTCTCCGCTATGAATTGTTGTTTTATTCCCCTCCCCCCACAGACAATAAATTGTAAATATGGAGACTAGTTAGTATTTTCATAGAGACAATGAGGTATTATGGTGATTGTAGTAAGAAAAGTACATATGAATGTGTTGTTTTGGTGTAAGGAATATTGTTCGTGCGATTGGGTCAGTGTTTGCGGCTAGCTAAGTTATAGTTAAGACAGAAGACCGTTATTTCCCCAATCCTCCTTTTCGGCTTTGTGCCACATTTCTGTAGAGAACAGAATAAATATCGCTCTTCGTTATGATACCTAGATTTATGAATTTAAGCACTTTACTAGATCAGCAATAAGATCTCATCATCAGTTTGCAGTTTAATTATCTAGATATAATCATAAGTTCTATGTTAACAGTTTTCTCGCTTGTGGAACACTCTTCCGACTTTATGCTTTCCAGTCAAATTTGATCTTCAAAAATGTAAATGCAATGTCAATCGTTATCTACTGTCTTTTTGATTACTCTTCTATTGCTCTTTAATAATGTTTCTCGTTTTTCTTATTTTTCACACTCAGTCACCCCATGGTGGCTTTACTGCCTTGCATGGGGTGATATGATTTTTAAAAAATGAAATATGGTCATTATTGTTTTTACGCATCTTAAATGTGCAATTTATGTCTTATTTTATGTAAGGCTATTTATTTTAATTCTTCTTGAAAAGACCTGTTCATACCATGATACGACTGATTATTGACCAATCAAGATTTGTGTTTTTTCTGACGTTACCACATAACTTAATGCTTCACTACATTTGACGATAATGTCATTTTTAAAAAGCGAATTTCATTAGCTTGTAATCGTCGTCATTTTCTGTCGAGAAATTTGCAAAAACATTTCAGAAACAAAAAATTAGGTTACTGTGACAACCACTTAAAATGTTTTTCTCCATTCTCCTGTACCAACTCGCTTTGTAAGCTTGATTTTCATTATCCCTCTCTGTATTCTTAATTTATTTTCTACTCTTTCGTTTTTTGGGCTTTTTTTTTTTTTGTTATTTTTTCTTTTTTTCTTTTTTTCGCCTTCCTCACTCATGTGAAAACGTTCCCGAGCAAAACTTATCGGCCTTTTCTGTTTTGACAGCGTTTCTATCTATCTCTCTCTTTCTTTTCTTTCTTTCTTTCTCTCTCTCTCTCTCTCTCTCTCTCTATATATATATATATATATATATATATATATATATATATATATATATATACCCTTTCTCTATCTCCCTCTCTTTCTCTCCCTTCCAACCCACCCACCATCACGCACAATCATCTCACGCAAACCTTCAACATATCCAATAACATCAGCCACGGCTGACGGGTTATATTCCTGCACGAACTAACGTCACCCGAATCTTTACCGTGACGTATTATCCACGAAGTACACACGTCATAACATTTACTTTTTGTTTTCCCCCTCTTTTATTATTACAAGTCAAATTGTTTACAGACGAAAGAAAACAGGTCAGAATCTATTTATGTCACACCGCCTGTCCCTACAGCACCGCCGAGTATTACCGATAATTGCCGAATATATTTGAATGATTAGTTTTTTATAATATATTCAAATATCTTTCTTTTTATTTTTCTCTCCGAGAGAAACTTTGAAAAATAGCAACCAAAATATGTCGCGACACACCGTATTTATCATCTCTATTATAAAACTTTTTGGTATAAGCGATGTCTATACACATGGCTCACGGATAACGGTCGCAAGTTTGGGATTTTGAAGTCATAAGGGTTATTTCCTAAAAAGAAATTGCCTTTAAATAAGACAGGAATAAGAAACGCCTTAGAAAGTTTGTTGCTACGTTCATTCGCTGTCATACAGTTCTAATCTTACTGGGCATCCACTAATTATTTTATGACAATCTAAAGAAAAATATCGATTATTTCTAATTCATAAATAGGTTTCACTAATTATAACTTTTATTATATTTGCTCGATCAGATTATTGTTCTTTTTAGATCAAGTATTGTCACTTATTATTTTGTTACTCGCTTATTAGTGTTACTTTTAAAGGAAGCATTATCGCTGGTATTATTTTATTACAAATTGCATCTCATTTTATTAGTGTTACTTTTTAGAGAAAGCACTATCACTAGTATTATTACTGTTTTATTAGTGTTACTTTTTAGAGGAAACATTATAGCTACTATTATTTTATTACTCGTTCTATTTAGTTTTGTTAATGTTTCATTTTTAGAGGAAGTATTATCGCTAGTATAATTTTAATGCAAATTGTACTTTATTTTATTACTGTTACTTTTTAGTAGAAGCATTACAGTTAGTATTATTTTATTACTATTTGCATTTCATTTTATTAGCTTTACTCTTTATAGGAAGCATTATCGCTAGTATTATTTTATTACTAGTTATACTTCATCTTATTAGTGGTACGTTTTAAATCAAGACTGCCCAATGAAAAAAGTATGAAATGCCACATTGATAACAGAAAATTTGCCGCAGACAGCAAGAGGGAATTACTTAGTATGAATGACATAGAAATAGATATATCGTATGGCAAGAAAATATTTTTCTTTTTCTACGGAAAGTTAAATGGATTAATTAGTGTTATGGCAATTTACCCACGCACGCATGGACTGTCCAGGCTATAAATAGGAGCAGGTACTGCCTTTTGGAGAGGGAAGTTTTCAGCAGTCAGCTCTGGCAGTCGGACCGAACATTCTTGCTATAACACTCTCGTTTTTATATGTTCGTATTTCTGTTTCTGTTAATATATTTGTTTAACTCAATTCCTCTCTTGTGTCTTTATTTCTGGCCCTAACACGGCCACAACAATTAGGTACAAAGATAATGAAATATTGGTTAAATAAAGTTATACTTTCACAAGACTGAATTCCTCGCACGTGACCAATCACCGAATTTATTCTGATGAACACGAAAGCATAAGACTATTTTGAAAGTCCCACATTGGCCAGATTATGTGCAGGTCTCTTTTAGTTGAAGCATTTTCATTTTATTTTTTTACTATTTTTTTTTATCATAATCACAATCACAAGGCTGGTGACCTTAAGGTCGTAGATTTCCACATGTAGTGCTGTTACGAATGTGTCTAGGGCAAAGTAGATTGGCGGATCCGGTCTTTCTTTCGATTGGTTTTAATTCAAAATTTTCCTTCTCCAAGACTGTATGCCACTCAAGGCAGGAGTCTAGTCTTCCCTGCTGTTTAACCCGTAGCTAGATGAAAAGAAAAATCCTGCTTTTTCCAAAGGTATTAGTGCGAATTGAACGAAACCGGCTTGGTTAGAATTTGAAATCGACACGCATGTCCTATTACGATTTGGCGGAAAAGATAATGGCCTCCCCGGTTGTCAATCATTAAAAGTTGGTAACTTCTTACTTAACACTTTTTAAATACCTCAAATCTCATTTAAAGGTTTTACCATCGAGAAATTTAACTTTAGAGGACTCATGAAAAAGAAAAAGAAAAGCTGGAATTATTGTCTCGGCTCATTTATAATTATAAAATTTATATATGTTATCTTCAAGAAACCAAGATCAAAGATGAACTTGATATTAATATTGGAGTCAAATAGTACAAGCTAATAGTTTTGCAAACAGTAAATATTATGAAAATGATTTTGTCATCAAGAGCAAATAGAAGAATAAAGATATTGGACAAACAACCATAGCATAAACATTAAGCAATAACTTTAAAAGGACTATCATTAAAATTTCATCATTCTTCTAAAAACTTTGTAGTGCTTGGAAGTGACGCATTTATTACATTAGCTAACACAAACTGCTTCGGAGAGGATTGATAAGAATTATTTACAAAGTTGCTGAAGATGGCAAATCGCTCTGATTAGCTGTGTGCCTTCAATTCGAAACATCTCTAAAGATGATGACGCACATCCTAAATAGTTTTTCTCTTTATTTATTTTTTTTCATCAAACTACTCGAGTTTTTATTTTCTCCAAGGCGCGTTCATGAACGAATTGTTTAAGGAGATGTGGGAAGCAAGTTCAAATCTCATCGAAATATATTTTCGTTTTTTTTTTTTTTTTTTTTTTACCGATATCGAGCTGTTTAGTATAGAGGTCATAGAATATAGACCCTGATGAATTGTGAGTAAAAATAAATACCTATTAACCCAGGTGTGCTGCGATTCAGGTGTTTTGTGATAATTAAAAGATAATAAAAGAGACTTAAACGAATATGAATATAATAATAATGAAAAATATAACTAAAAATATAATATATCGATGGCGCGATATAAAATAAAAAATATAATAATGAATAAATAATAAATATAATAATAAATAAATAATAAATATAATAATAAATATAATGATAAATATAATAATAAATAAATAATAAATATGATAATAAATAAATAATG
The DNA here is from genome assembly GCA_903632075.3 of Acanthosepion pharaonis. Classification (NCBI taxonomy): domain Eukaryota; kingdom Metazoa; phylum Mollusca; class Cephalopoda; order Sepiida; family Sepiidae; genus Acanthosepion; species Acanthosepion pharaonis. The sequence continues at coordinate 2,270,141 of CAHIKZ030002269.1, forward strand.
AATATAATAATACTTAAATAATAAATATAATAATAAATAAATAAATAATAAATATGATAATAAATAAATAATAAATACAATAATAAATAAATAATAAATATAATAATAAATAAAAAAAATATAATAATAAATAAATAAATAATAAATATGATAATAAATAAATAATAAATATAATAATAAATAAATAATAAATATAATAATAAATAAATAATGAATATGATAATAAATAAAAATAAATAAATAATACATATAATAATAAATAAATAATAAATAAAAAATAAATATAATAATAAATAAATAAATAATAAATATGATAATAAATATAATAATAAATAATGAATATGATAATAAAGAAATAATAAATATAATAATAAATAAATAATAAATATAATAATAAATAAATAATAAATATAATAAATAAATAATAAATAAATAATAAATGTAATAATAAATATGATAATAAATAAATAATAAATAAAATAATAAATATAATAAATAATGAATATGATAATAAAGAAATAAATAAATATAATAAAAATAAATAATAATATAATAATAAATAAAGAAATAATAAAAAATAATAAATAAATAATAAATATAATAATAAATAAAAATAAATATAATAATAAATAAATAATAAATATAATAATAAATAAATAATAAATATAATAATAAATAAAGAAATAATAAATATGATAATAATTAAATAATAAATATAATAATAAATAAATAATGAATATAATAATAAATAAATAATAAATATGATAATAAATAAATAATGCATATAATAAACATAAATAATAAATATAATAATAAATAAATAATAAATATAATAATAAATAAATAATAAATATAATAAATAAATAAATAATAAATATGATAATAAATAAATAATAAATATAATAATAAATAAATAATAAATATAATAATGAATAAATAATGAATATGATAATAAAAAAATAATACATATAATAATAAATAAATAATAAATATAATAATAAATAAATAAATAATAAATATGATAATAAATATAATAATAAATAATGAATATGATAATAAATAAATAATAAATATAATAATAAATAAATAATAAATATAATAATAAAATAAATAATAAATATAATAATAAATAAAGAAATAATAAATATGATAATAAAAAAAATAATAAATATAATAATAAATAAATAATAAATATAATAATAAATAAATAATAAATATGATAATAAATAAATAATAAATATAATAATACATAAATAATAAATATAATAATAAATAAATAATAAATATAATAATAAATAAATAATAAATATAATAATAAATAAATAAATAATAAATATGATAATAAATAAATAATAAATATAATAATAAATAAATAATAAATATAATAATAAATAAATAATGAATATGATAATAAATAAATAATATATATAATAATAAATAAATAATAAATATAATAATAAATAAATAAATAATAAATATGATAATAAATATAATAATAAATAATGAATATGATAATAAATAAATAATAAATATAATAATAAATAAATAAATAATAAAATAAATAATAATAAAAAATAATAAATAATAAATAAATAAATAAATAATAAATATAATAATAAATAAAGAAATAATAAATATGATAATAATTAAATAATAAATATAATAATAAATAAATAATAAATATAATAATAAATAAATAATAAATATGATAATAAATAAATAATGCATATAATAATACATAAATAATAAATATAATAATAAATAAATAATAAAATATAATAAATAAATAAATAATAAATATGATAATAAATAAATAATAAATATAATAATGAATAAATAATAAATATAATAATAAATAAATAATGAATATGATAATAAATAAATAATAAATAAATAATATATAATAATAAATAAATAATAAATATAATAATAAATAAATAAATAATAAATATGATAATAAATATAATAATAAATAAATGAATATGATAATAAAAAAAATAAATATAATAATAAATAAATAAATATAATAATAAATAAATAATAAATATGATAATAAATAAATAATAAATATAATAATAAATATAATAATAAATAAATAATAAATGTAATAATAAATATGATAATAAATAAATAATAAATAAATAATAAATATAATAATAAATAAATAATAAATATAATAATAAATAATGAATATGATAATAAAGAAATAATAAATATAATAATAAATAAATAATAAATATGATAATAAATAAATAATAAATATAATAATAAATAAATAATAAATATAATAATAAATAAATAATAAATATAATAATAAATAAATAATAAATGTAATAATAAATAAATAATAAATATAATAATAAATAAAGAAATAATAAATATGATAATAAATAAATAATAAATATAATAATAAATAAAAAAAATATAATAATGAATAAATAATAAATATGATAATAAATAAATAATGCATATAATAATACTTAAATAATAAATATAATAATAAATAAATAATAAATATAATACTAAATAAATAATGAATATAATAATAAATAAATAGTAAATATGATAATAAATAAATAATGAATAAAATAATACATAAATAATGAATATAATAATAAATAAATAAATAATGAATATAATAATAAATAAATAATAAATATAAAATAAATAAATAATAAATATAAAATAAATAAATAATAAATATAATAATAAATAAATAATAAATATGATAATAAATAAATAATGAATATAATAATAAATAAATAATAAAATATAATAAATAAATAAATAATAAATATGATAATTAATAAATAATAAATATAATAATAAATAAATAATAAATATAATAATAATAAATAAATAAATAAATATGATAATAAATAAATAATGAATATAATAATACATAAATAATAAATATAATAATAAATAAATAATTAATAAATATAATAATAAATAAATAATAAATATAATAATAAATAAATAATAAATATTATAATAAATAAATAATAAATATAATAATAAATAAATAATGAATATAATAATAAATAAATAATAAATATAATAATAAATAAATAATGAATATAATAATAAATAAATAATAAATATAAAAATAAATAAATAATATAATAATATAAAATAATAAATAAATAATAAATATGATAATAAATAAATAATAAATATAATAATAAATAAATAATAATTATGATAATAAATAAATAATAAATATAATAATAAATAAAAAATAAATATGATAATAAATAAATCCATTGCTTGCATGAACTAGCTGGAGATCGAAATATACAAGAGCAGACTTAAAATTAAAAGTGATTTACATATGAAACCTACAATTCCTGTCAATACAAGAACGGATTATGATGAAATATAAATTCTATTTTTCGTTCTGTGACTTTGGTTCGTCCGTTCGTCACACCCTCTAAAATAGCCATACATTGACTGATCTAAATGAAATTTTGGTGAGGAGTGCAAACAGGTAAGGGGGTACAAAGTACAATTTGTTTTGCTATGGTGCATAGCTTAATACAATAAATTTTCATTCATTTTTGGGGGGGAAAATTAATTTTTTTATTATTTAACATATAACATACACCCACTATTTTAAAAACAATTTAATCATTTAAATAACAAATACTTATTTAATAAAAATGCAATATTGTTTTCTGCGTATCTTTTCTATAAGTTTTTATATATACAAGGATACGGTTTCTAGTCCGCCCTGCGTTTGTGAGAACTATGAACAAATCATGAGGCCAAAGGCTTCAAAAGTTGGAATTTGGCTCCAGAGAGAAATATTTACACATGGCCAGTTGTATGTTGCATGCTCAAAAATAAGAAATCCTAAGTATTCTTCGCTGTTAAACAGGAAATAAAAAGAAATTTTCTTGAAAAATATTGTTATATAGTCCTATAAAATTTAATTAAAGAAATTATTAAACCACGACGTAGGGATTTTGTCAAAGAATTTTCCAAACGAATCAGCTTATTCAAATTTCATCGATTGCTTTGTGAAATTGAAGGAAACGTAGAGTTTTTAAACCTCGACAAAAATATTTGCGATAACATCAATAATACTAAATATTGTGAGGGTTGACGTAATACAATCTTCCTCGTGTTTCAAAAAAGCGCCAAATAAGTAGAAACATGCGAGTTACTGGTCTGGTGCCAATAAATTGGTTTTCTAACGAGTCATGTTATTTCTTCGAGAAAACTAAGAGATTCTAATCGAAATCGGAGAGAAAATAGTCGCACACTGAAGAAAAAAAAAAGAAAGAAAGAATCTATAAATCGTTTAATCAGACACTTGTGACTGGCACTAGAAAACGACGGACTCTCAACTTATCATACGTAGAAGGCGCGTAGATCTTAAATTCTTCATGTCAACAAGAATACTATCAGAGTCAAAGAAAACTCAAAATGGCGGCCAATAGAGCACTAAAAACCGCCAAAATATTTTTAGAAAAAATACTTGACGTAGAAAATCCTGGCAACCAGCGATGAGGATCTTAACTGAAATTAAACACTTGACACTTGAGTAGAAATGCTTTCTCCCGCCTTTATATACAAAATCTGGAAACAGAAAAATATGTTAATCATTATTTTATAAGTGATATAAACGATTTTAGAAATATAACATTGATTAAAATTGAAATAACCTCGTTCTGTTTTGAGCACAGATCTTGAACACTGGTTTCTGATTGTGCAGTTAAAGTATTGCACTCAATGCATTAGTAGTTCATCGTAATAGATTTGGAATAATTTCGACTTAAAGAATACAGTAATCTATTTAGGTGAAAATGTGTTGAAAGGACACTAATTTCTGTATCTTATACGGTAAATATACATCCAGGATTAGGAAACATATCACCTTTCCCCATGAAACTACCAATAATAAGTAATCCTGGGTATGATGATAAATTACATCCGACAGCAAGGCCTCTGATTGGGAGATTGAAAGTTTTGAAGTGCGTAGGGCCATCTCTTAATTGCTGTTGTTTCCAGGTCATTCTTGATCCGAGGTTGTAGCACCTGATAGGGTCCCAGCTACGGGCAAATAGCTAAACTCCAAACCGGATCAAAACACTATGAAAGTATAAATGACCCTTAAGGGGTTGATATGCCGACAAATAAACAAACGGATAATAAAGTGTGGGATAATTAAAAACAATGATAAAATAATAAAAACATAAGCTATAAATGCTGAATTAAATAGACTAAATTAAACATCTTGATACATCATACGTCAAAATTTAAAGCCTAGAGTTCCTGTATCTTTAATGTTTTCAATGTAAAAGTTTAACAGGTTTTTCTTGTATTCCACCAAAATCTTCCATTTCATTATATAAAACTGATCCACCACTAAAAGATATTATTAACCTGAAGATGTTCTGAACGCGTCACTGAGGACTTTTTTCCACTTTGTAATTCAGTTACTCATCATTACACTGAATAAGATTAGAATACACAGCCATATTGCTAGATGAGTTTAGAGGAAGATTGTATTACGCCAAGCGTTCAAGTGATAATGGTTTCCATACTTTGAAAAATTAGCATTGCAATTCTTAACTTTTGAAATATCCATATAAAAAAATTCATAAATATAATTATATAAAATAAAATTATAAAATAATTATATAAATATATAAATATAAAATACTGTGGAACCTCGGTTCACGAAATTAATTAATTCCTGAAGCCCGTTCGTAACCCGAAATATTCGTAAACCGAAACTATTTTTTCAATAGGAATCAATGTAAAATGAATTAATCCGTTCCTGGTCCCAAGATAATTGCTTATTTAAATGTTAACAGTACTTTGTGCACAAAGTTATACATAAAACTAATGAAAATCATTAAATTTAAGGAAAAAAATAAATAAACCCAATACTAAACAGATAAAACACTTCAATTTTACTGTACATGCGTGTAGGAGATTTGATAACGTAAGTGGAAGAGGAAGGAAAGAGATGTTATTGTTTGGAAAAGGGAAGAAAAGACATGACCATCTCTTTATTTATAAGAATAGTAGAGATCGTTGATTTTACCATATGAAACTGAGTAGGAAGAGACAATATCATCATCATAGAGACAATATCATCAACAATTGTTTTTCTCTTAACTTGAGGACTAATGAAGAGAGAAAAATAGCCACATCACAATAAAATTGGTAAAAGAAAAGCACAGGATAACACATGAATGTATACAACATGGCAGTCGATTAAGAAATGATTCCGTTCGGGTTAACTTGGTTCGGCTCGGTTCGGCTCGGTTCGGCAAGGTTCGGCAAGGTTGTTCGAGAACCGAAAGTTTATTCGATAACCGAGGAATTTTCATCTCGAATTTTCTGTTCGAAAACCGATTTGTTCGACAAGTGAGACGTTCGAGAACCAAGGTTGCACTGCAAATTATAAATATATAAATTATAATTATATAATTATACTATATTATATAATATTGATTATAATAATTACTCATATAATAATTACTTATACAATATAATTATATAATATAATTATATAAATTATAATTATATATAATATACTAATTATAAATATATAAATGTAAAATAATTAATGTAAATATAATATAAATAAATTTTAAAAAATACATTTTTAATTCACTTCAGTCAATTATGTACCATGCGTGATATATGCTTAGACGATCATTTATCTTTCAATACATGACTGAGGAGGCAGATTTTTTTTCCGCAGTAGGTTGCCATTTCTTTCTGCGGTAGACCAGCTGCCATCCAAAGCTATAGAACCCTGCTGGTCTGTCCTGCTATTTACCCATAGCTGGGTATGGGGAGATGAAGAGGATTCATACTTTTCCCAAGTGTATTAGCACATAAGTGAATGTAATGGATTCGACAGGAATTCGAACTCGGCTCCAGGATTCTTCTACCGTGCCTTGATTCACTTACCATTATATTGAATAATCTTAGCATACGCAGACATATTTGCTAGATGAGTTTAGAAGAAGATTGTATTACGTCAAACGTTCAAGTGATGATGATTTGCATACTTGGAAAAAATCAGCATTGCAGTTCTTAAGTTTTACTTGAGGTCAAGCACCGACCACTGCAACCAGCAGGAAATAAGTTATTAAGTTGCAAGCCGCAATCCTCTTTGATGTTAACGGCGTTATTTGTAAGTTACAATAACATCTTAGATCCAATTGTATAAGTAATCGGTCTTCATTATAGGATGCCTCGTCTTGATGTAACGGTGATTTGTCTCGCAGACCGATTGTCCCACATGTGAAGTTTTTGGCACAAATCTATGCCGCATTTAGTAAACAATTCATTGTACTTTATCAAGAATGATAGATTGTCCCGAGAAAATTTAATTCAGAGTCAGTTACGCAAAGCAATTAATATTCTATTGCAATGTCAAATTATTTGTAAAGAAAATTTGATTAGCAAATTACAGTCAAATGATATTTGATAATTAATCGTTAATTATAATTGTCTGTATTTGATTAAAGGAGAAAGAATAAAGGAAAGAGAAACGCGAATTAAGGGAAGAGAAAACGGGACTCAAAATTAGATTTATTGTTGAATTTTGTGAAGACATTGTAAACTAATACAATGAATCAAGAGAAAAGATGAAAACGCAGTCATTTTTATGTAACTAAATTATACACGAAATTGGCTCGGTTTTATCTGTACGACAGATTTCTGTCTATTTTCTTCTTTTCATTTAAGTATATATAGTTCTACATTTATTTATTATGCTTTCAATTTGGTGGACTTTGTTTAGTTCTTAATCTTTCCAGATAATTCGTTGTATTTTTTATGGGCTCTCTGTTCAATTCTTTCTTTCTTTTTTTCTTTCTTTCTTTCATTCTTTCTTTCTTTCTTTACTATTTATTTATTGTTCTTTCCTTTTCCCGTTCTTTCTTTCTTTCTTTCTTTCTTTCTTTCTTTCTTTACCTGTCTATTGCCCTTTCTTTCTTTATCTATTTATTTATTGTTCTTTCCATTTCCCTTTTTTCTTTCTTTCTTTCTTTTTTCTTTCTTTCTTTCTTTTTTTACCTGTCTATTGCCCTTTCCATTACCCTTTCTTTCTTTCTTTCTTTCTTTCTTTATCTATTTATTTATTGTTCTTTCCATTTCCCTTTTTTCCTTCTTTCTTTTGTTCGTTCGTTCTTTACCTATTTATTGCCCTTTCTATTTCCCATTCTTTCTTTCTTTTTTTCTTTCTTTCTTTACCTGTTTATTGCCCTTTCCATTACCCTTTCTTTCTTTCTTTCTTTCTTTCTTTATCTATTTATTTATTGTTCTTTCCATTTCCCTTTTTTCCTTCTTTCTTTTGTTCGTTCGTTCTTTTTACCTATTTATTGCCCTTTCTATTTCCCATTCTTTCTTTCTTTTTTTCTTTCTTTCTTTACCTGTTTATTGCCCTTTCCATTACCCTTTCTTTCCTTCTTTCTTTCTTTCTTTCTTTCTTTCTTTCTTTCTTTCTTTCTTTCTTTCGTTCGTTCGTTCTTTACCTATTTATTTATTTATTGTCATTCCTACTGCCCGTGGTTTATTTATTTATTAATTATTGTTTCTAGTTTATTTATTAAACTTTTCATTTTATTTCCAATATTTTTTATATGTTATTTATTTATTTATTATCCATTTCAGATTATTTATTTATTGTTCTTTTATTTTCACTTTTGATTCATTTAATTTTCTGTATATTTGTATTAGTCTTTTCCGTTTATTTCTTCTTCTCTTTTTACGTTTAGTCTTATTAAGTTCAAATTAGTTCCCCACTAACGATTGGAAAGACTGTTGTTAAGTGACTCTATTTTACCAGATTTCCAAGTTCAAAATGTCTTCCTACTTTGAAAAATATCAGTTTTCAAACTCCTCGCTTTTTACCAGGGTTTCAACACCGACCCATGGCAAAGGCGAAAAATACGTCACCAGATAACTTGCGCTTATTCACTATACTGTATTTACTTTACTAAAAAAAATTTTAAAAAAAGCCCCACCAGTGGATTAATTTAGCGGGCAATTTTCCTAAACATTAACGCTATGGCAGGCACCATTTTCCCACAGGAGGTTTATTGATTAATCGACTTATATCTATGTCCATATTGGTCTCGTTCAGACTATATGTGTCTCGTCTGACTATATCTAGTCAGTTGATGTCAGTATAACACAAGAACGAAGTAGTGGGACCCTCAGTATATATCAAACTCATTAATCTAGCTATTTATACTGACCCACTACGGTAAGGTAAGCGCCCTCCGTGCTTCGTTTCTTATTTTATTCAATGATTTTTGCCCAGATAGTTTCAAAGTATATTACAAAAAAAAAGAAAGAAAGACACAGCATAAAAGAAAAAGAAAGGAAGGCAACACATAAATAAAAAAGAAGCAAATTAAAAAAAAACAGAGACAAAACATAAAATAAAGAAAGACAGAAAGAAAGAAAGACAAAACAAAAGAAAGGCAAAAAATAAGACAAAACATAAATGAAAAAGTGAAAGAAAGAGAACACATGAAAGAAATAAAGAACGAAAGCCAGAAGAAAGAAAGACAAGACATAAAAGAGAAAATGAAAGAAAGAAACATGACATATAAAATACATAAAGAATAAAGTAATAAATAAAGATAAAACGTAAAAGAAAGAAAGAAAGAAAGAAAGAAAATATAAAAGAAAGGAAAGCTATAAAAGAGAAAGTGAAAAAAAGAAACACAGCACATCAAATAAAGAAAGAAAGATAAAACGTAAAAGAAAAAAAGAAAGACAATATAAAAGAAAGAAAGAAAGAAAGAAAGAAAGACCAAATACAAAAGAATGAAAGAAGGAAAGACAAAACAAAAGAAAGAAAGAAAGAACAAAACATAAAAGAAAGGCAGAAAAAAGAAAGACAAAAAAGAGAAAGAAAAAAGCAACACATAAAAGTAAGGAAGAAAGACAAAACATATAAAAGAAAGAAAGAACTGTACAATATTTATTAAGAGGGCACGTAGCAACCATGCCTTACCATATTCTACCAGGAGAGAGAAACTTTTTCCTTAAAATATACGTATTTTGCAATTAGATCCCTAATAACTTTGATTTGATCCTTTCATATTATTGCAACTTTTCATCATAAAGTTCCTGTTGCTATATAACGCAACAACAAAAAATTAACCTCTGAGGAGAGTTGAACACAGACCCCCCACCACCACCACCACCATGCCATGTAAATCAGTCTAATATATAAACGCTACCTTTAACAATCAAACCATATAGCCTACCTGACTCATCGGAGCCAAATCTACAGTTTATAAAAAGAAACACAAAGATGAATGAAAATCTTTTCCAAATTGAATTTCTTACCATCTTGGTAACACTTCCTATTGAGTCACATATCTGAATGTGCCATTAAGCTATTCAAAAAGACAAAAACATATGAAAGTGAAAATAAAAACTGAATTTTATAGGTGTCATTTAGCGATTGTATGGCGTAAAAGACAAAATTGCCCGGCTCTACGTGACAGAAAGCACAGCAAGCAAATAAAAGGCTACATGTGTGCAAACACGTTGGTTGCTTAATTTTTTTAATGATAACAATTATTAAGTATATTAATAGACATATGCGTATACATACATCTACATGTGTTTGTGCGTGAGTGTGCGCACACACACACACACACACACATATATATATATATATATATATATATATATATATATATATATATATATATATATATATATATATATATATATATATATGTGTGTGTGTGCGTGTGTGTATACGCTACATTTCAAAAGTTTGAGGCGACCTCTGGTCATTTTTCAAATTGACCCAAAATGTAGTTGTATTGTACTTTGAATAAAAAAAAGATACGTGGTTTAAAAAAAAAGTGAGACATGATTTTTATTAGAAATATTATTGTGACAAAAAGGAAAAAGCATTTCATATGAAACTTTGCTTCCGTCAAAAAATCCTCCTCTAGCCTTGATTACTGCAGTACGAAGTTTTGGAATTCATTGCAAAAGTTGGATAATTGATCCCATACTTTTTTCAATGACTCTAAGAGGTCCTTTTTTTTTTTTTTTTTTTTTTTTTTTTTTCACTTTTCTGTCAAGTTCATCCCATGCTAATTCTGGGGGTGGCTTCAAACTTTTGAACTGTAGTCTGTCTGTCTGTCTATCTATCTATCTATCTATATATATATATATATATATATATATATATGAATATATTTTTATATATATATATATTTATATTTATATATATGTGTGTTTGTGTGTGTATGTGTATATGTGTGTGTGTGTGTGTGTGTGTGTGTGTGTGTGTGTGTGTGTGTGTGTGTGTGTGTGTGCGTCTATATACAGGGTGTAACAGCAAAATTGCCAAAAGTGGCCATTTATTAGATTCAGTTCTGAAACGTTGTATCTTAGAAATAATTAAAGGTATCTTACTGGAATTCTCCGAGGTTCTTATAACACTACTGGGCTCTACTTTGATCAATAAAAATCTATAATTAATCTCCAAGCTTAACAAAAGAATTGTGATGAAATCGATCGTAAACGAAAATGACATGTTCATCATTAATTAATTATAGCTAAGCATCGGAAGCTCATGAAGTACTGAAATAAAATCCATATATATATATATATATATATATATATATAATTCCAGGATCATTTTCCAACTTATTCAAGATGATCTTCGCCCTCTCTAACCTTCTAACCTTTTGTCCTGGAGTAAGAAGTTACTTCACACGTTTCACGTACGATTTCATTTTCAAGTCTTTTTTCACTGCTCCACGGACTCCTCCCTTACGGGCCAAACATCTGATGAATTGAGTTGGATCTTTTCTAATTGATCTCTTTAGCCCTAAGTTGAAATGATGATTCTTTTTCCTGTTGTGACCTCCTGATCCAGTTTTCCTCTCTACTGTTCCCTCTTTTTAAAACTTTAAACCGTTCTCTTGATGTTTCTTGAATGGTCTTAAGATGGAAGCCAGAGGACGAGTGTTGAAGGCCTGAATGATCTTTTTCCTCTCAGCATTGCTCATTTGGGAAGACAGTGGAGCTGACACAAAATGATTTTAACCTGTTCTCTTTCTAGCTGAATAAATCAAAGGGTTTTTCAGTGTCAAGATGGCTAAACGCCATCTCCGAAAACCTGAAAAAAAGAAAGTCAATTATTTTATTTTATTTTTATTTTTTTTATTTATTTTATTTATTTTTTTATTTTTTTATTTTTTTTTTTGACATTGTGTGGGATGGGCAATTATGCGGTTACACGATTTTGAAAATTTTGTTGCTACATCCGGTATATATATATATGTAGGTGTCTGTGCATTTGAGTGCTTTTTTTGCATATATATATATATATTAGTAGTAGTAGTAGTAGTAGTAGTAGCATAATCTAGAAGAAAACCTTAAAATTCATTTCGGTTATAATTTATTTCGTGAATATCTATATATTCATCTCTTCAAACCAAAATCAAGCTCTATCTGGATTAATATCCTCCTTAGAATTATAATTAGCAGTCACAAATTGGTAATATTTGTATATATATATATATATATATATATGTGTGTGTGTGTGTGTGTGTGTGTGAAGACTATTAGACATAGTGGAAAATCAATACGAAAACGTCTGATCACTCTGGCTACCTCAGGTTAGAATGAAAGAAAGACAACGCTATAAATGAGGGAAACTGCGCTGGTATCTATGAGGATAAGTCGGGATTAGAAATCAAATTTAATAACCTTATCAGCACCAATCGCCAGACATAAGAATGTGTCTATATGACTGTTTTGTCTTTCTTTCATTTTAAACTGTGGAATCCAGAGAGTACAGACGCTCTCTGTGAAACGCGTCATTTATAGATTTTACACCTTGTCTTATCCTCTTCACCATTGTTTCGAATACTACTATACATCCTACAAAACACACAATTATATATATATATATTATAATTATTTTCTTTTTAAAAATATGATTCCATCGCGACACAGAAAATATTTTGTGTTCCAAAACTGAAACTAAATTTATAAATTTAACTATTAAAATTAAGCTTAAAATCCATAGTCTCGTTCCATTGTCAAGCGATGATGGGAATTTTAAATCTTACTGTTCTTTCTTATTATTTTAATATATGTCCACACACACACACATGTCCACTTATATATATATATATATATATATATATATATATATATATATATATATATTTCGCCATACGTTTTTTAACATTTCGTGTGAATTTAATTCCACCAGAAATTAAAGCAAATATACGGAGTTTAGAACGGCGCACGATCAAACATAATAGAGATTCATTGTCTGTTATATTTAACAACATATGTCAAAATAATGATCTGCTGCCCCAATACAATACACTATATGTGTGTGTGTGTGTGTGTGTGTGTGTGTGTGTGTGTGTGTGTGTAAAGAATTAATGGATTTATTTTTAATCCGACATTTCCATTACTTTCAATGTGCTTGTACTAGATTCTTCCCATTTGAAAATAGATTCTACCTTCTCATTTATTAAAAACTCTGTATTACGTCTATCGGCATGAGCATTCGAGAAATGAAAAGTATGTGTATGCATGTATGTATGTATTTATGTATGTGTATCTGCGTGTTTATTGTATGTGATGTGTATTGTGTGTGTGTTTTGATTACGCAGACTGCATTATTCCATAAAATGAGTTAAAACGAACTCTCAAATTATACCAGAGTCCATCTCTTCATATCTTCTTGGAGAATTCTTCGAAATTCATCGTTTACATATCAAGTCGCCAAAACCACTACGTAAACGTTTTTGTTTTTTTTGTTTTCTGAATGAATCTGGAATGTTAATTATGCTACAGAGCGTGGTCCATATTAGACATATAGATAGACAGATATTAGAAGGATATATATATATATAATTATTTATTTAAAATTTATAACATAAATATGTTATAAAATCACTGATTTTATAACGTATTTTTGTAGTGATTTTATAAAATGTTTATGTTATAATTTTTAAATAAATAATTATATCTGCTCTGCTCTGCTCTGTATTGAGCACTCTTTTAAGAATAGTAATTGTTGGTTATTGGAATTTATTCGGTATACACCAATCCTATACTTGGATATATATATATATATATATATATATGTGTGTGTGTGTGTGTGTGTGTGTGTGTGTGTGTGTGTGTGTGTGTGTTTGTGTTACAAATGTCTAAACTATCAAATTTATACAACATTTTTCTCAGATCCAGTATAAAAAATGACTTCAAGCGAAGGAATCCTGTGGACCTTTAAGAAGACTATCCTTCATCGAATCTCATAGACTTGCGCTACAGATTCAAAAAGAGTTTTAGTAAATAATGAAACCACATCACTAGGATGCGTTCAAAAGCACTAACAACTAAAATAGATAGTACATGTAACTGGAAAGGAAATTAATATGATCAAGATGTTGACTTTCTGCACCAAATTTACATTTTATTTAACTATTATATTGTGTGGGTAAACAACTGTTCCAAATCAATTAAAACCAATCATTTTTTCCATTTTTTAAAAATTGATTTTCTCTATCTTTCTCGCCATAGACTAAGAACTTCAAATCTAGTAGTGTATGTATTTGCGAAAGTTTCATCTGCTGTAATTTCAACTAATAGTTTAGATTCATTTCAACGAACTAAACTACCTGTAAACGTTAAATTTGTATCTGAATAGTTGCGGACAGAATGCAGTGGACCGATAATATCTTTATGAACGGTTGGAAGCATAGAAAAGATAATTTCGTCTTTCATTTTTGAGATGAGTAATTGTCGATGGGTCAACCATGATTTCAACGATAGTTCAAAATAATACGAATACATAGAAATAATAATACAAGATTTTTAAAGAGAGATATTTTTATTTTTCTTGGCTCTTAGCAAGATATACGCTGTATACGGACTTTCTTTTTTTTCCATACACTTATGTATACTTAGCCGATAGTATCTGGATTTACCTATATAAATAGCTCAATATGAGGATGAAACAATGAATTTAAACCAAATGTTAGGAAGGAAACCCCCCTTCAATATTAGAAAAGGCGATAAAAATGTGAACTTAAGGTTACCTATTTTAAGAAAATGATTTTATAGATTTCAGCCGATAGTAACGCTGATTTGCCAATGACTGCCGAATGTTTCCTTATAAGAAAACGGCTATTATCACCACTACCATATATATATATATATATATATATATATATATATATATATATATATATATATATATATATATATATATATAGGAGAGAGAGAGAGAGAGAGAGAGATAGATAGATAGATGTTTGCAGCGATTTTGCGCTTTTAAAAAAATCTTTCAATCAAAAATGAGTACTTTGTATTATACTAGTCTGTATATGTGTGTGTGTGCGTATGCGCATGCGTGCACTCTCATACGCCTTCAGTTATACGTAGACGCGTTTAAACTTGTTCTCAGTTTTAGAATACGCTGGTTGATTCCTTTTTGTAAATAGTTTACCAACTGTTTGCAGGTTATTTAAAGCCAGCAAATATGTTTTTACTTTAAGAATTATTTTTGGAGATAATAATGGTTTTACTAATTAATCCATAGCTGGGGGAGAGAAGAGTTAGATTCATACCTTTCCCAAGAGTATTTGTGCGTGAGCGAATATAACAAACCCAACTGGAATTGGAACTCGGCTCTCCGATTAACAATTCCGAGCTATTATCCATTACACTATCCACACCATGTATTCGCAAGCGGTCACCCATCTAGATACTGACTAGGCTCGACGTTGCTTCACTTCGATGATCGTACGCGAAGCGCTGTTTCAACACTGTATAGCCGTTTAGCCTTGTAGAATACGCACAAATTTACATGCATATTAGGATATGTAACCTTGGCGAAACGCATACTATGCAGCTAAGGAAAATATATCGAGTACTGCTGATATATATATATATATATAAGGCAATACGTCTCTTCCTATAATTTAATTAATTAATTAATTAATTATAATGATGGTTTGGAATCTGAAGATTCGAGTTTTATATGACAATCTTTTCATTGATAATTTTTCGTTAGAAGGAGAATTCAGCTTATTGACAAGCTCCGAATAAAATGAACATTTCAAATGAAAACGAACAATTTTCAACATCCAATGGCAAAAAAATCTCAATAATTTCCAGTCGAATGCAAAAAGATTAGAGGCAAAAGTAAATAAATAAATGTTATTTTGGATTCTTTCTTTACTTTTTTGCGACAATTAAAATGGCGAGAATACATATATATATATATATATATGTTTTTGACCAAGAGAAAAAAATGGATACTCTAGAAGGGAGAAGGTTAAAAATATTGAAAGGTTTTACCGGAGAGAAAGAGGAGAAGTAAAGAGAGCGGTTACTGGAAAGAGACAGACATTGAGATAGCTTAAAAGAGAAAAAGGCAATAGATAGATAGATAGATAGATAGATAGATAGATAGATAGATAGATAGATACTGTTTATTTTAGGACATTAAGACAAAAACCTGCTAAAAATAGCTACACAATTACAATCATGTTTCAACATTACATATGTGCCTCCATGGGCGATGTTAAATTACTTCGCGCCAGTAGTTTAACATTGCCCGAGGAAATACATTTGTGGTAAAAAACATAATTGTAATTGTGCGAATTTTAAAATGCTTTCAATTTTGATATCTCTATCTATAAAATGCAGGATGTGTGTGCTCGCGTGTGTGTGTGTGTGTGTGTGTGTGTGTGTGTGTGTGTGTGTGTGTGTGTGTGTGTGTGTGTAACAAATGCACGGTCCAAATTTCGAAGGATTTTCAAAATTTGCGAATGCACATGCTCCAAGTTAGCGGCAAGGCCAAGACCGACTTTTGCATTTTTCCAACTCCAATCGAGAGTGGAAATAATCGATTTTTCATGCTTCTACGATAAAAGTTTTCATGTAGTTTGCGGTCATTTTAAAACGACCAGAGTTTGAGAGCCAATAGCTGACTGACACGAATGTTTCCTGAGAGAGCCATGTTAGCATGCAAAAATCGATTTTTTAAAAATCAAAAAATTTAAATCTGCATGGCACTTTACTAAATTGGCTAATAAAATTAAACTCAACGTTGATTCTGATTCCGCAGAACTAAATTTGGGTGTGAAAAAAGTATTTGTTGTTAACATTCATTTTTTCATTATTTTCCAGTTACGAGTCCTAATTTTTTTTAAAGTTGATCGTTTTGTGTTCATTTTGTTTAATTCTTGTTTCGTAACAGATTTAATGTTTAGTATAGAGCTTAGAAAAAAATTCGCAGTGTGAGATAGGCAAGAAGTAAGGCATGTAGCAACATCAGCACGGCAAAAGGCACTCCTTTAAAAGGCAAGGAAGGGCAAAAATATTTTAAGTCAAGTGATAGCGATTGCTGTATGAAGTGAAGATTTTGAATCAAGCACGGGCTCTTGTTGGGCCATGGGGCTAGTCCTAAAATAAATAATGTTTACCAATCTGTACTGAGCCTTTTAAATTAAATGTTTCGTACAGTGGAATTATACTCTATTCGTTCTTATTTTCACACACACACACACAAAATGAATATATATATATATATATATATATATATATATATATATATATATATATATATTGGGATATTGCATAAAAGATACTTGAAAATGTCGATCAGGTAGTCTTTTTTTCGACATTCGGAAAAAAAACAGTTCTAGGAATGATAATCACGTGACCATTTAATTAAACGTTCGACTCCGCCTATACGATCGTTCCGTTCTTGACGATAGTCTATCTCTCCCATCCTCCGACACCACGGCAAAATCTTTCTTTTGCTGACTTGATTGCTTCATTAATTTTCTGGGTTGGACGAAGAAAACGATCCGCGCGGGAAGAAGAGATGAACTGGTCGGGTGGGTCTTTTTCACTATCGGAACAGCAAGCAGAGCAATTCTCAAAGAAAATTCTGCAGCGATATTAAAAGACTTTATTGGATAGTAATTGTTGCCTAGCGACTGATGTTTACCGAAATTTTCTTTTCTTTTTATTTTTTTTTTTTTTTTTTTTTTTTTTTTTTTTGTTAAAGACAAATATACACTGTCATTAACGACATTATCATTAAACTAGTTTTTGTTTGCTTTCTTCATTTATAACTAATGTTTTGTACAGGAGGACTTACAATTGATTCCCTGCTCTCTTCCACTCTCTCCATCCTTATCTCCCTCTCTCACCCATCTTTTTTTTCTCTCCCTCTCTTTCTCGTGCGCGCGCACTCGTCAAGCGTTTTTTTTCAACAACTTTCTCACTTTTTCTATAAGTGTATCAGTGAATCTGTCTGCTTAACTATCAATTTTGTAAATCGCGCTAAGCATCGACATTTTATTCACTCAATTACTTAAAAGTCTATCTTTCTGCGCACATGTCGCAGTTGAGTCCCATGTCTGTTCACATTTATTTTGATACGTCCCTATCTATCTATTTTTTTCAGTCTGTTAATATCTGTTCATCTGTTCCAGTCTTTTAATATTTTTCTGCCTAACTTAGAAATTTCAGTATCTATCTATCTATCTATCTATCTATATATATATATATATATAAATATATATATATATATATATATATATATATATATTTGAGTCTGTTAAAAAAATCTATCTATCTATTTCGGTCTGTTAATATCTACCTATCTATCGATCGATCGATTTCAATCTGTTAATATATATCTATGTTAATATCTATTATCGATCGATCGAGTTCAATCTCTTTATATCTATGTATCTATCTATAAAAATCTATTTTAGTCTGTTAATATCTTTCTATCTATCGATCGAGTTCAATTTGTTAATATCTATCTATGTATTCGTCTTGTTGTTGGTGTGTATTTTATTAGTTTTTCGAATTTTCTCATTTTTTTGGCTTCTTGTCCTTTTATAATAAACTTCTCATTCCCTTTTATTCACTCCTGCATACACTTGTCTTTCTCTCTCTCTCTCTCTCTCTCTCTCTCTCTCCTTCTCCTAAACATACTTTTCTTTTTGAATCTATCTATCTATCTATCTATCTATCTATCTATTGCCTTTTTCTCTTTTAAGCTATCTCAATGTCTGTCTCTTTCCAGTAACCGCTCTCTTTACTTCTCATCTTTCTCTCTGGTAAAACCTTTCAATATTTTTTAACTCTGTCCCTTTTTTTTCTCTTGGTCAAAAACAATATACAGTGTAACCCGGATATAAGAGAGTTGTCGGGACTGGAGAAGAAGTCTCTTATATCCGGGTTTCTCTTATATCCGGGTTTGGTCTATTTTATATACATTATGCTTTAATTTGGGACCAGAGATAATATCTCTTATATCCGGGTTTCTCTTATATTAGGGTCTCTTATTGGTTATTATATATATATATATATATATATATATATATATATATAAATAAAGAAAAAGAACAGTAAGATAGATAATATAGTCCAGTTTATAGATATTTTTTTTTTACAAAATTGTGCTCAATGTAAATTTACAGAGCATTAATATAATAAATTAGTTGATTTAAAATGTTTTTTTTTCGCTACACAGTTCTAACCATTTTTTCAAAATGAAAGCTAACTTTTCAAATTTAATTTTGTAATTAAATTAAAGACATTAGTTCCATTTCATCCTCAAGCGAATTTTGGAGTAACTTATTTTTAAAATTTAATTTAATTACAAAATTAAATTCGAAGCTTTTAGAAAGAATCCAAAATAAGATTTGTTTACTTACGTTAGCCTCTAATTTTTTTGCATTCGACTGGAAATCATTGAAAATTTTTGCCGCTAGATGTCGAAAATTGTTCGTTTTCATTTGAAGGTTCCATTTTATTTGGAGTTAATAAATTGAATGCTCCTTCCAACGAAAAATTATCAATGAAACGATTGTCATATACAGCTCGAAAATTCAGATTCAATCTCATCCTTATAATTAATTAATTAATTAAATTATAGGAAGAGATGTATCCCTTGCCCTTTGTAACCTCTTTCCCCATAGATACAACTTTGCAAGCCTATCGCTGTTGTATCACAATGTGACGTCGTCCCCCCTGGTCGCAGCGTCGACTGTGTCGTTCGATCCCGTTCGCGGCGCCAGCTGTTCGCTCCTCGCTGCTCCAAGTGTGACGTTCTAACCCTTTGGTTAGATGAATACCAGCCTCGTCGTTCCCAACCCGCTTCCAACGCCTGGTTACCAGGGTAACTGCACTGATCTCCGTTCTGCCTACCCACGTTGTGATTAGATCTTAGACAGACGGGATCAAACAGGGATTGGGCCGTATGCAAGCTGAGTCCAACGGGGGTGATAACACACAAGAAAAATAAAAACTCACAAGGTCAAAAATGTTGAAGAAAAAGGTAACAACCTTTTATATCTAACTGCTTGGTACACAAGATTATTCCTACCTCCCGACCCGTTCTGTAGACTGTGGCACCACGCTTCTACCAGGCAACTTTAAGGCTTCGAGTTGCTTGCTCTCTAGAAATTTGCATTTCGGGGTGTGGTTTGGTTTCAACACTGGGCGCTGATCTCTACCTGTCGTTCACGGCTGATCTCTCTCGCCGTCCGTGGCTACAACTAAAAACTCTTCTCTTCAGAGTCTGGATTATTGTTCACTCATCTCCGCCGTAAGTGCGCGAACCAGCTTCTTCTCTTCGGCTTCGGTTGGACGAGCTTATTCACTTCGGCTTGGGTTGGACGAACTTCTCTTCTTAGGCCAAACGGGCTGCTTCACTTCGGCTTTTCTTGCCCGCAAGGGGGCGAATGAACCGGGCCCGCCGCCCGCGCTCAAACTTCATCGCCGTCCGCGCTGCAACTCTCTCTCGCGTCCGCGCTGCAACTAACAACTCTTCTCTTCAGAGTCTGAATTATTGTTCACTCATTTCCGCCGTCAGTGCGCGAATTAACTTCTTCTCTTCAGAGTCTGAATTACTGTTCACTCATCTCCGCCGTCAGTGCGCGAATTAGCTTCTTCTCTTCGGCTTCGGTTGGACGAGCTTATTCACTTCGGCTTGGTTTGATTCCAACTTCTCAATTTAGGCCAAACGGGCTGCTTCACTTCGGCTTCTCTTGCCCGCAAGGGGGCGAATGAACCGGGCCCGCCGCCCGCGCTCAAACTCCATCGCCGTCCGCGCTGCAACTCTCTCTCTCGCGTCCGCGCTGCAACTCTGATTTCTGTCGGTTGGGGTCTCGCTTTTATTGATGCAGTCAAAACTGGGGTGGGTCTGTCGGCGCCAGGGTTTTCTTGATAATTCTAAACACGTATTATTTCAGATTAGGGATTTTCCATTTTCGGTAACTTACTTTCACTCCTACTTCCTTACTGTGCCTCTGGGGGGGGCGTATACCCGCTTCCCCTGGTCCTTCGTATGTCAGGTGACCGCTCTCGACCAATGGGGTCCTGGTCGGGCATCTTTCCTCCTCCCTCGCACATCATGTGACCGCTCTCGGCCAATGGGGTCCTGGTCGGTCATCTTTCCTCCTCCCTCGCACATCATGTGACCGCCTTCGGCCAATGAAGCTCTTGTCGGTATCTTTCCTCCTTCCTTCGTGACGTCTTTAATCGGGCGTGGACAATCCGGGGCTTTGTTCTGGGGGAAGAAACACCTTGCTTAAAGAAACAAAAATTTAAATTGTCTTTTTCGTACGTGACCGAAATGACGATCCCGGTTTCTTTTACACGCGGTATTTGTCAAACAGTTTATCGCTAATTGGATACGATCTAAGAAAGGGATTTCCCAGACTGGGTGGCGTTAACGTGAACTAATAAAAAATATTTCACCCTGGGTGGCGTTAACGTGAACTAATAAAAATATTTCACTTTTTTCTTTCGCTGGGAGCTTGTTAACAAAAATCTTAATTATCTCAAAAAAAAAAAAAACATTTTCTAATCATCATCTTGTTTTATTTTCAATTCTGGAATTGTCTGGGTTCTCGTATTAATGGATTGCCTGTATATCCTTAGATAAACTTCACACCTGTTACCTATCATATTTTTTTCATTGTCTCTAAACTTTGTTTCTTCAACCAAATTGATAACAAACTTCCATCCTCCGCGGACACGGAAGTAGGTCAGGTGCTTGACCGACATCTGTTATGTATCAATCGCGCGTGTGTTTGCTTATGACCGGGTTTTCGTATTATATTTTTCTTTTTTTTCTTTCCTTTTTTTCTTCTTTTTCTTTCTTTCTCCCAGATCGCTTGAATGTAAAGAAAGAATTATTCCTAACCCCGAAATATTTTTCAGCCTTAAATAATTATCAAATGGTTGACAAACCGTTAAAAACAAATCATATATTTATGAATATTTCTTTTCAGCTTTCTACTTATGCATGGTGCCACAACAATTTTTCATGGCAAATGTTCAGATCAACTTCATTCTTTTATTTCAACAGTTCAGATCTTTACGACTAGGTCACGTCATGCAAATTCCACGGACTCGAATTATATTCGTTTTTTCTGTATCCCATTTTAAGGAGGAAGTTCCGCTAAAACAGTTTTCTTTTTCACAACTGCTACTTTGTGGAAGAGACTTCTGCGTGGATGAATTACTTGAACACCACAATGTTAACCTCTTCAAGCGTCAGTCGTTATCTATCTTCCCTATCTTCATAATCCTCACTTCTTAGCGTCTCCTTGTTCACTCATATCTATCAAAACCATTTTAACAGTTACCTCTTCCATGAGTGGTTCTCAAGTCTTATTGTTGTAACCTAGGGAAGGTTACTGAATAGAATAATCAAATGAAGTTTGGTAATGAACGATAATACTTAGGACAAGAACGGCACGCATAAGATTCGCCAGCCGCGCATAGAAGTAGTCAACTGCTAGAAGTGAGTCAAGTGAATTCCACAATGGATCTCCAACTGCAGGATATCTACCAATCGCCCCACGCGGTTAGATGTGGCACAAGGCCAAATTTAATGTGGAGTATCCGAGCCCATTGGCTTAGCCAAAGATTCCTCGTAGACCCTGTATAAAACTGGGTCGGGTAGCTGTTTCCCGAGACGAGTCAGGTACTTACTGGAGCGGTACAGGGAGCCGATCATTTTACCTGCATCTTTAGCGATGGATCGTATATAGGAATTCCACTTGAGGTCGGCTGTGTGCTTGAGGCTCAATATCTTCCAAAGATACGGTGCCTCCTCGAGGGTACATCCGTTCAGCGTGACTGGCGGTAGTTCGGCGTCTGATCGGCGGTGATTGAATGTAACCTGTTTGGTTTTCGAGGCATTGAATTAACCAACCAGTTTTTATCCATTCTTGATAAAATCCTAAGAAGAATCAGAAATATTGGTTCTTATCTGGCGTCACGGCTACAACCTCCCACCGTCGTAAAGTGGCCTCCCTGTGCCTTTTCTATAAATACTTTCATGCTAATTTTTGTGGATAACCTCTTCGCTATGGTACCTAGACTTTATGAATATAAGCGCAGGATTCATTACTTGCTGCCACAATCATAACAACATATGATATGCAGATGACACAGTGATGGCAGAAGACACAGAAAGGTAACAGCAAAAACTCCTATAGTGGGGAATGGGAAGGAAAATCGAGAAGAAAGGATTAAACATCAACTGCAAGAAGACAGATTCTACGGTTGTAAGTTAAAGGGTGAACCCAAAGTGCGAATTGCGAATCAGAGATAGCAAAATCAGAGATAGCAAAATCAGAGATAGCAAAATCAAACAAGTACAAAATTTTAAATATCTGGAAAGTGTTTTAACAGAGGACGGAAAGTGCGACACTGAAATGCGAAAGTGCATCGGATTAGACAAAGATGCCTTTCAAAAGCTAAGCAGTGTATTAAGAAACGGAAAAAAAAACTTTGTAAATTATAAAGTGGAGATACCAAAAGTAAACAAGTACAAAATTTTAAATATCTGGGAAGTGTTTTAACTCAGGGCGGAAAGTGCGACACTGAAATGCGAAAGTGCATCGGAATAGACAAAGATGTCTTCCAAAAGCTAAGCAGAGTATTAAGAAACTGTGGAGAAAGCAAGAGGAAACCTCTTCACTATCTTTCCAAAGAACAATCATAGAAATTCACAAAAAAAAGGAATTTTCCTGGAAAGCCAAGATCGCCAACTTCCTGAAGTGATATGGCATCATTAGAAAAGCAGTCGTAATAACAGTAACAGGATTTTTTACGTCTTTATCATTCTTTATATTATTACAGCTTTGTCAGTCTTCAGGTTGATTCATCCCTATTTCTTTGTAAAAAGATCAAATAACAAAGGAAGTCAATTTGCTTCATTTTATCTAACATTCGGGATGGGTATGGATTTTAATGCATTTGATTTTCAATTTTTTAGCCAGACTCAATTAATGTTCCTTAGATGTTGAAATGAATTTGGAAAAAAAAAGAAAAAAATATTCGATCGAATTTTGACCAGGATATTTTATCATCAATGGAATTTGTGTCTTTCATTTATTATTTCATATAAAATTTATTTCTATTTTTTTCATACTGGATGCTGGCCTAAATGCTTTCAATGCTGTCTTCAAACCATAACCATAGTATCAGGATGTCGTTCAGTTTTAGATTTTTTATTTAGATATCGATGTAGGGGTGTGGAAAAGTTGCGCTGCGGCACATTACGAAAACACATTTACTCTCTTTTAAATATACGTTTAAAATTCCATATTTGCTTGAAATCTAATGCTTACTTTAAAATATTATTTTTGCTTTAATTTTTATATTTAACTCAAAATCCTATATTTGCTTTAAATCTTATATTTACTTTAAAATATTATATTTGCTTTAAATCTTATATTTATTTCAAAATCCTATATTTGCTTTAAATCTTATATTTATTTCAAAATCCTATATTTGCTTTAAATCTTATATCTACTTTAAAATGTTATATTTGCTTTAAATCTTATATTTACTTTAAAATTTTATATTTGTTTAAAATCTTATATTTATTTCAAAATCCTATATTTGCAATTAAATCTTATATTTACTTTAAAATCCTATATTTGCTTTAAATCTTATATTTACTTTAAAATTTTATATTTGCTTTAAATCTTATATTTATTTCAAAATCCTATATTTGCTTTAAATCTTATATTTACTTTAAAATCCTATATTTGCTTTAAATCTTATATTTACTTTAAAATCCTATATTTGCTTTAAATCTTATATTTATTTCAAAATCCTATATTTGCTTTAAATCTTATATTTACTTTAAAATGTTATATTTGCTTTAAATCTTATATTTATTTCAAAATCCTATATTTGCTTTAAAATCCTATATTTGCTTTAAATCTTATATTTATTTCAAAATCCTATATTTGCTTTAAATCTTATATTTACTTTAAAATGTTATATTTGCTTTAAATCTTATATTTATTTCAAAATCCTATATTTGCTTTAAATCTTATATTTACTTTAAAATTTTATATTTGCTTTAAAATTCTATATTAACCTCAAAATCCTGCAATTGTTTTAAAACTTATATATACTTCAAAATCCTATATTTGCTTCAAAATCCAATACTTAATTTAAAATCAGATATTTACTTCAAGATCATGTATTTAACTAGAAATTTAATATTTGCTTTAAGATCCTATATCAAATCACACTAAAAACCAAAGTTAAGCCGCGTCGAGCCCTGTTAGTCCTTAGATGGGGGACTGCATGAGAACACCAGCTATTGTAAGCTACTTCATACAATTTGAAGTATGTTTCGATTTTAAGTAACACTCAAAAGTTTGATAAGCCGTAAACAAAAGTAAGTGAATAAAAATATTTTATTTGTTATGAATCTTCTACCAAATAACAGAAAGCAAATGATTTGAGGACTACCAACAACAGCAACAACTAAAATGCATAGCACATGTAAATCAAAGAGAAAATAATGACCTAATAAAGATGTAGACATTCCACAATACTTCAAATAAAAGGTTAGGAAAGAAACGTCCATCAATATTTGAAAGAGCGATAGCAGCTACTGAACTTGAGAAACCTGTTTTCCTTAAAAAAAAGAAGTAATTCAAGAGAAAGATTTTATAAATTTCAATGAACAGCAGTACTGGTGGCTCAGTCAATGAATGCCAAATGTTTCCTTATACAATTACTATTATATTTATTTTAAATTCCTTTATTTCATACCCGTAGATTTATTTTAGATTTCACAATTTATTTTGGATCTTAAATTAGATTTCCTTGTTCTTGTAGAACTCCGAAACATATTTCAGGAAATGTTAAATATGAACAGGGACAGGTTTAAATTTACCGAAAGTGGTGAATATGGGGATAGATAGATAGATAGATAGATAGATAGATAGATAGATAGATAGATAGATAGATAGATAGATAATGAACAGACTGGGATAGATAGATAGATAGATAGATAGATAGATAGATAGATAGATAGATAGATAGATAGATAATGAACAAACTGAGATGGATAGAAACAGCCTGGAATAGATAGATAGATAGATAGATAGATAATGAACAGACTGAGATAGATAGAAACAGCCTGGAATAGATAGATAGATAGATAGATAGATAGATAGATAGATAGATAGATAGAAACAGAATGAGATTTTTCTTGTGTATTTTTGGTAATGGTTTGACGTATTTAAGTAAAAGAAACGCCAACGTGTGTCCTTTTTAAAATTCATAAAAGAATCCGTTTTGTGGTCTTTTGTATAAGAGTATGATTCACTTGTCAAGATCCCCAATCGGTTCCATACGTTGTCGACCGCTTAAGAGTGGCCTAAAAAATATTCTCAGCACATTCCATTCTCTGCTACATTTTTTTCACAATTCCAGTGTAACGAGAAATCTAGAGACGTATAAAAACAAAAAAGTACATAGCACCAAAAAATGTGGTGATCATTTTTAGACGTGAATTGTTTCACTCAAGCTTCTTTGGGTATACGTGTGTGCGCGCCTGTGTATGTATTTGTGTAGGTATGTGTGTGTGTCTGTGTGTTTGACGATGCGACAGCGCGAACGCGAACGCGCGCGCTCCAGATCCAAAAATGGCGTCTACGCTTTCAGTTTCTTTCTGAGAAATACTTACAATTACTTGTAATATTGAAGATGGCATTGAGTCAGAGATAAAATAAATAAATAAATAAATAAAAAGAACAAGTACTATTATTTAAAGCATGAAACAAGTTATTTAAAATTTTAGAGTCAATTGATTTATATAATGTATGTTTTTATGTTTTTTTGTTTTTTTCTTTATCTCTCTCTCTCCGTGAAGTGATCATTATATTTCAATTATTTAATTTTACAATTTTTTTTATTTATATCAATATTTTCATGGCAACTGCTCAAATGAGCTCTTCGTTATTAGACTCTATTAATTTAAGATCCGTGCTTGACTTTCGACGGGGTTTCACTATTTTACAGTTCAGTTGGTTAACTGTAAGCTAACAATTTCTTTCCTGGCATCTCGATTATGGAACTCTCTTCCGGCTCCATGCTTTCCAGCAAACTTTAATCTGTAAACATTTAAATGCAATGCCAATCGCTATCTACTGTCCTCCTGATTTCTTTTCTTTTTAATTGCCATACGTGATACACGCTTAGGCGATCATGAATCTTTCGATACATGATTGACAAGACAGATTTTTTTTCTCATAGTAGGTTGCCATTTCTTTATGTGGTAGACCAGTTGCCATCCAAGGCTATAGAACCCAGTCTACCCTGCAATTTACCCATAGCTGGACGGAGAAGAAGAGAGTTAATACCTTTCCCAAGGGTATTAGCACGTAAGTGTATGTAATGGATTCGATTGGATTTGAACACGGCTCCAGTCGAATCCATATGATTAGGCATCTTTTGTTCTCGCTCCTTATTAATGGTTTTGTTCTATAATTCTTCGACACCCACTAACCTCTTGCGTCTCAGTGGCTTTATTGCCTTGCTTGTCGTGAACACATTTTTTTTTAAATTGTTTAAATTACCTCAAAAAATTACATCTTCATTGTCTTAGAAAAAGCCAAATATCATTAAAAATTGTACAGTAGGGCGGAGTGATTTTTCACATTACAAAAAGAAATCAACATGGCACTCGGTGTAAAACTTGCCATTTGATAGAATAAGTATTGTCACCAAAAATTAGATATATAGCTTTTATCATTTCTTAAGTATTTAGTTTCAAAGATCGGCTGAAAAACTGTCCAGAAATGCCTAATTTCCTCAGGTTTTTGCTCACAAATTGACTTTAAAATTTTACTATTTCAAGAATAAATTCAAATAAAGTTAATATCTTTTTCATTAGATACATTAAATGGAAATTATATTCAAATCAAAATTCCAATTATGAATCTTCAATTTTTTTTACTGTATTCGATAAGTAAAAACTGTAAAAGAAGTTGTAAAAGATTACAAAAAGGCTCTTTAATGAATAAGATTTGTTAGATCATTTTTAAATCATAATTATTAAAAACAAAAAATAAATGAAAGTGTATATAATACCATAATACTGCTGAGTACAAATTATAAGATAAAATATTTTAAATTTGCATTGTTTAATGAAAAGCACAGTAAAACTACTGCACTCTAAATATTACATCATAATATAGCTATAATATTCAGTATAATTTCCCTTTAAAGTAAATGAAGGTCTTATTTTATGACAAAATGATTTACTAATAATGTGTTTGTGCTATGCATGGTATTCATATACAGGGTGTGATGGAGAAATTGTTGTCTAAATTACGCAAGAATGAATATAACACTGACATCTTATTTTAACAGATATAGTTACCAAAATTACACAAAAATATCTTGAAATAATAAAGTGTACATTTATTCAATAAAATCGCCATTGGCTTCAACCACGACCTCCAAATAACTTCAGAATCTCCTCCAACTATTCTGGATGGTCTCCTTGTTTTAGTTGGTGAATGCTGCCATAATGCTGCTTTCACTTCATCTTTGGTGTTACAAGGGGTTTTGTTGGTCTCTTGCTCAACTGCGCCCCACACATAATAATTAAGCGAGTAGCAATCTGGGGAGTTAGGCGGGCAGATGTAAGGAGTGATGTGGTCGCAGAAATTGTCTGACAGCCATGGCCAGATTCTCTTGCTTGTGTGGCATGGTGCAGACTCTTGTTGCCAGATAATAGGGTCTTCCAGTTGCAGACCTTTTGACACAGGGAAGCACTACTTCCTCAAAGCACTTGACGTAGAGCTCCGTGTTGAGTCCAAGGTCTTCACCAACACATTCGGGGGTTCTTTTCTTATCAGAACGATCAGAGTGAGTTTTCCGAGCTGTCGTACCTTCGTAATTACTATTAGACTCATCCAACTCTTTCCGAATCCTCTGCACTGTGCTCAGATTGACACACTCTGAAATGTTCGTATTGGTGATTCCGGTGCGAATGCCAAGCAGTACAGCATGCCTTTTCGAAATTTCTGGCGCAATCAATTGCATCATGGTGCTCGTTTTTCTCACAAACGGTATCCAATTGACTCTACTATACTGAGCGCTCGACAATATCAAAAACAAATAACGCGCACGCGCGAAATTAAAAATATAAAATGGCGCCAATTTATCCATCGCATCCTGTACAATTTGTAAAGCTTCAGTAAATTTTAAAATTTATAAGGCTATGCTATAAGGCTTTCACTGATCCCCGGAATGAAATTCCAGTGCTAAGATTTTGAACCTAAACTTAATCTTTAACTCATTTCCTCAAAATCTATTTGCCCTACTATACAGGGTGTCTATAAATTATCATCACAATTTAAAAACATCATAAAAAATGAAAATAACTCAAAAAGACTTATGGGGGAAACATTGATAAGCAAATACATTTTTATTTAAACGCATCAGAACATTTTCATATTTGATTTATTGGGGGAACACAACACATCTTGACGCTGCTCAATTTCTAACCATGTCTTCTGTAGTGTTTCCTTATCATTAGTATATTCTTTTCTTGAGGTCATTTAGGTTGAAATAAAAAAAAATAAAAAAATACCGGTCATTTTTCTTTAGTGAACCAAAGAGCTTTTGATAGAAAAAAAATCTCACCCAACATATAGACTCCCATGTAAGTAAAGTGTGTTGCTTTGGGAAAAAATGCGACATGCCTGATAACAATAATGTTGTATTCAGTCTGAAATCCGCCATCTTGTCGTTTGTTCATGTCAACGAATATATTAACAATTAGCGATTTAAAGAAATACATCAAGAAAAATGTCAGTGTCATTGAATAGATAAGCATTTTGTTTATTCATTTATTTTTTACACCCAGCCATAAGCGTCCATGTAGGAGAGGAGAGAGTAAAATAAAGAGAGAGATCTAAAACCAGAGAGAATGCTGAACAAATACCATTTGCAGAGAATGGCAAACTTTACTCTCGGACAATCATACTGCTCTGCTAATAATCATTATTCAACCTCATCCACCAACGAAGCAAAATTCTTCCCCTTCTACGAGCCGTGCCTCTTCAGGAAATTGATTTCAATGGCTCTGAACAATTTCCTGCGCTTTGTAACTCTTAATAAATTTTGTCTGTGCTTTGTCCCTTCTAAACCTTGTCATGCCATCCATTTACTCAAACTGACTAGGTAAGCTATGTGCTGCGTTCCTCTGCCCATGTTGTCTTCAATCTGTCCTGTGAGTATCAAATTTTCCAAGCACTCTTTCCTCATTATGTGCCCTAAAAATTTCAACAGTCTCTTCATGATGTTAGTATAAGTTTTCTTTTTGTTTCCATTTTCTCTAAAACTTCATTGTTGCCCGCGTGTTCACTCCATGGTATTCTCAGCATCCTTCTGTAGAACCACATTTCTGTTGCCTCAAATCTCTTCTTCATTTGTCAGAATATTGTCCAGCATTCACTGTTAGGCCAATTGATATTACGTAACAGTTCAGTATTCCTTTCTTTGTTTCTAAAGAAATTTTCCTGTTTCTTAATACTTTGCTTTGCTTCTGGAAGACACCTTTCGCTATCCTAATGTGCCTACGGATTTCAGTGTCACATGTTTCATCATCTGTTAAAATACTTCCCAGATAGTTAAAAGTTGGTACTTGTTTGATTTTGGTATCTCTAATTTTTAATATGCATTTTGGGCTGTTCTTTTTGCTAACAACCATTCAGTGTGTCTTCTTGCAATTAATGTTTAGCCCTTTCTGCTCGCTTCTTTTCTGTCCTTTGTTGCTCTTCTTTAACATTCTGTAAATAATTATCATTATTCCCATAGCCGGGTCTGACCGTTCAGCCGCTACGCAGCTGAACACCTGACCAGTTCGCTCTACGTACCAAGTTTGAAAGCCGGAGAGGTATTCATTCGTGTTTAGCGTGTCCTCCAACTTGAAGGTTAGCCGTAGTTGCATACACGTGGCTGTTGATTCTATCTGGGAAACCATCCGCCCTAGCTGGTGACTTCCGTCTAGAAAGCCCTCTGCTCAGAATATTATCACCGTACTGGCTTCTTGCATAGCTAGGGACCCCAGATCACACCATTGTGCCACATAGCCGTTACTCCTACAAGAAGATCCAACCGTCTTTTGAGAGGACTCGTTTTTAATCCTGCTGTGTGTCTAGCCAGCCTACTGATCAAAAAAGGATGCTGGCGAAGCCACCTTAACAAGACTATGTGGCAAGTAATAGTGGGTTACATGTATTCCTAGGATAGCCATAAATCGGACAGACTTGTCCTTTGATTTCAAGCTTTATCAATTTCCAATATAGGCTTACCTTCGTCATGAGCATTTGTAAGTAGAATCGCCAATGATATCTGGTCTCAATTTGATTCTATGTTGGTTTTTCTTGGGTTAGACTCCCGAGCAACCATTCATATCAGCATTCATTGCTAAAGATGGCGGGAAAATGATCGGTTCATTCTCCAAGAAGTACATGATTCCTTCTGTCAGATTAGATCAAAAATGGAGTATTGTTGCCATATCTGTGCTTGAGATGTTCAATCCTCACTTGATAGAGTTCAAAATAGTTTACGACACCCTACAGAAGCAACGTTGAAAGTCAATCACTATGTTCATGACAAATGTTCAAAACCAGTACAGCTAGGAAATGACGTGCCACTTCCACAGCGTCGAATCGCTGTCATTTCTCCGTGCTGAAATTGTAAGAATTTCGACTCATATAGCTTCCCCCCACCCGAGAACTGTCATGGTGTGGAATAATAAACTTCTTTGTGGTGGATACTTCTTTGAACACTACAATCTTAACCACTCCAAGTCTGGGATCATTCGTTATCTTTCCTCCATGCCCTCATAATGCCTCTTTCATTCATATCACACCACTCATTCATCGAAGCCATTTTCATAGTAACCCTATGTCGTAGTGGGTGAATTTTAGTATAAAAATCACCGCTGTATATAGTCAGCCACAGACAGTCTGTTTCGCTGCATCACAGTTAATCAGTGTGGCTAGACATCCGATCGCTTCAATCCGTTAGGAGAGTCTTGCATTATCAGCGATATATATATATATATATATATATATATATAACATTTAAGGTGATAAAAATCTGTCGGATAAATAAAAAAAATTCCATTATTTCATTAGAAATTGCTTCATTTAATTTTGTATACGAAACTGAGCAGATATGAACTTTCGAGAATCTGGGACGAGAAGAATTGCGTTTAAAGACTCTCTGCAGCCTTTCTTGATCGGCGACGCACTTCGTGGACGAGTCGGTTTAAAGTGAGTCGGATCTAACGACTGTTTCTCCTGAAAAAAAGGGGACGCTAACGCATATTTTTCTTTAGTACGATTATATTTAAAGTGATATATATATATATATATATATATATATATATATATATATATATATATATAAGACCTGTTGCCTCTAAGTGTTGACTTCAATGCAATGTTCACTTTTATATTTACATACGCTCTATCTCTGATATTGAGCATTTTATTACATAAATATAGCACACCTTAAAATCATATATATATATATATATATATATATATATATATATATATATATATATATATATATACGATGGGTAATTGAAAAATGAAAAAATCCTATGTGACGCGTTTCGTCCATCGAAAGAACTTCTTCAGACTAAATAACGTTTTTACTGATTGAATATATATAGAGAAAAGAAACGAAAACGAAATGTTGGTTATAGTTATACCACGAAAGAAAACCTAAAGATGCTGGGTACTTAACATCAAATTTCAATTTTTTACCATCAAAAAGCACAGCCTTGCCGGCCTCAGTCAGCTTTCTACATTTGTTTTTCTCTTGTTTTGTTTTTTTTTATCGTTGTTGTCGCTATTATTTAATGTCTCCCGTATTATAAAAGCAGTAGTTTTGTTAAGAAAGACGATATGCTGTATGACCCAAGACGTAAATTTAGTTTAGAAGACTCAGAAATTAGTGTACATTCTATACATTTTCGCTTTAACAAATTACTTTTCCTTTTAAACAAAACTGCTATCTTTAATATGACTTCTTCATTTTATCATTCAATTACCGACTGTTAGTCTGATATATAAAGTTTATATATCAAGTTCCACCATATAACGAAAGATATGTCAACTGAACTTTTATAAATTTGATAACTATTCTTCTCCATATATATATATATATATATATATATATATATATATGTATGTATATATATAGAGAGAGAGAGAGAAAGAGAGAGGGTATAATCGGGTTTAAATCCTACTGATATATCTGTTTTTTATGTCATTTTCTCCTTAGAGACAATGCTCTAGATATAAATAATGTCCTTGAGTCAAGCTGTGTATATGCCTACATATTCGTTTTACGTTGTAGGTGTTTGAATGTCCCCATTTCATTTTCGTATGACAGGCAGAACCAAGTCGACGTGACCACGATGACCAAGCGCAATTGAAACCTTTGTTTCCACTGACATAGACAACGCACATTTTCGGCACAATGGCACACAGATATGCGTCTCTGTGGGCGACTCTGGGAATATGTGCAAATAAACTCGCACACGCACGCTCACATATATATTTTTCCACACAAGCTACTGACACGCTTCAATACACAGACGAGCGTTCGAACTGGTACATATATTAAATACAGGAACATATACATACACTGATGTGTTAAAATATTAGGACTAGCGAGATGCATCAAGAATCGCAACTAATATCTCATAACTGATCAGATTTGGATCAGATTTATTGTTGTAACCAAGGGAAGGTTACTGAATAGAATAATCACACAAAGGTTGGTAATGAACGATAATACTTAGAACAAGAACAACACATATAAGTTTCGCCAGCGGCGCGTAGAAATAGTCAACTGCTAGAAGTGAGTCAAGTGAATTCCACAATGAGTCACCAACTGCAGAATATCTAGCAACCGCCCCACGCGGTCAGATGTGGCACAAGGCCGAATTTAATGTGGGGTATCCGAGCCCGTAGGCTCGGCCAAAAATACTCCGTAGACCCCGTATAAAACGGAGTCGTGTAGCGGTTTCTCGAGACGAGACTCTGTCCTTCGACATAGCCTCGTCTGGGGATCCTCTCTGCCCGAAGACATAGAGTTTGACCAGAACAGCTGGAGATGAATTTCCAACTGCAGACCAACATACAGTATTTACTACTGTATTTATGCGAATGGGGATATGCCCATTATCGTCCGTAGGCATGCTACAATAGTTATAAAAGTATTTAATCCCGTTTCGGGATTTTATTTTGATATGTTAAATGCTTCAGTTGATAAAAAGAAAGATTTGAATGGCATTGATAAAAAAAAATTAAGTTGTTATGGTCCGACTACTAAGAGTCTGCCTGTGATATTCGGAAATCTTTTATGTGCATTAGCAGTTCAAGACGGGGCGATCATGCTCCTCCACAGCTTCCTATCCATTGTAGCTATATTTTTATTTTTACTATCCAACCAATTCCCTGTTCGACCATCCATTTACACAAATTCGTTTGGTAGGACACTCAGTTTCGCTCTGCATTTCTTGCCTTCAGCATTTCTTGTGAGTGTTAAATTCTCCGAGCCCTCTTTCTTTATTATCTATATTTGGTGCTGCTACTGCTGCTGTTAAATTTCATGTGTTGAGCCCACGGCAGCCACCTTGTCTCTCCAGCTCTCACCGTTTTGGCATAGCGTTGGAACATCTTCCAGCGCCAGATTAATCTACTGGATTTCTTGACAAACGACATCATTCCAACGACTGTGTGGTCTGCTGCGATGTCGTTACCAGTTTGGAGATGGCCAGTCGAACTCGTGCATGAATTTGATAGGGTGGTCATCAAGTCGACACAGGATGTGACCGAGCCAGCGAACACAACGTTGAGCGATGGTTTCGGAGGTTGTTCAGCTGGTCATTCCTCCGGTAAAGCTCCTCATTGGACACAAGATCGGTCCAGAGCCCCTCTACAATGGCCCTGAGCGCACGGGACTCGAAGACATGGACATGCGAGGCGAGGGACTCGGTGCCGTATAGTAGCAAGAGAGGGCGATGGCATTGTAAACTCGTAGCTTGGTGCGTCGGGAGATGTTCTGACGGCGCCATAGCGATCTCCCGAGGTCTTTCACGACACCTGCATCCAGCTCATGTCTTCTGTTGATCTCCGTGAACCCAAGTATATGAAAGATGTGATGAACACAGCGCACACCAAAAACCTTGTTGTGCCCTAGTTGAACATGGGGAGTGCCATCTCCAACTCGACCAGCAGAACAGCGTTGTGTCGTCGGCGTAGTCAAGGTTGCTTAGGTTGTCGTCCTCGAGCTGAACACCAGAAAAGCAGTCGCACATTGCATGTCAGGTGGTCAATGATTTAGGTGAATAAATCAGAGGACAGCTACACAAGCCTGGCGGACACCGGCAGCGATCGGGAAACGGTCCGAAATCTTTCCCTTGGTCAAGCAACACTCAGCGTCGTCGTAAAGCTTTGGCAGGAGGGCGAGGGTACGCAGAACGTTCTGCAATGTCGGCCTCTCAGCTGTGTCGAAGGCGGCCTTCAGATCGATAAAGGCAACATAAAGGTGGCGATCCTTGTGATACTCCCGTAACTTTTAGAAGAAAGCTCAAAGCGAGCGGACATGAAACCAGCCTGTTGAACCTAGATATGTCGTGCCTAGATATGATGACGGTGAGAATCCGGGTGAAGAGTTTGGACGGGATGTACAGGAGGGTGGTCCCTCAGTGGTTGTCGCACAAAAGACAGTGACTCTTCCTCTTCCATAATGGAAATATGACATTGCGACGCCAGTGGTTCGAAAGTTCCTCCATCAGCCACACTTGGTCGATGATGACCAGAAACCAATCATTTATGTAGTCTCCATCTTCCTTGAGAAGCTCGGCTATGATACAGATCGCTGAGGACATGTTGTTCTTGACCTTGTGAAGAGCCTTCTCTATTTCCATTCTGTCGGTACGGCAATCACTATTGTAATCGGTAGCGGCGGCTGCGTTGGAAAGATCCGGATTGGGCGTAGGTGGTGGGCGCTGGAAGTGTTACCGGAAAGGCTCACAATCCGGCATTCTCCGGAGGTGATGATGCCGCCGTCGCTGGACCTCACGTCGGTGACCTGCTTCCGAGGGCCACAGTGGATATCACAGAGGAAACAGTATAGCAGGCTCTGATCGGCCGGCAGCTTCAATTTTCACGGCTTCGTGGTCCCGGTAGTGCTCGCAGTCGACCTTGATAAACATGTTCCTTGCGATGATCAGTTTGCGATATTCGGGTATATCTTTGCGAGATGGCTATTTCCTGAACGCAGAGTGCGTCAAAATTGTACAAATAATCTGTAGATCCGAGCTCTTTCGGATATTTTATTAGCCATTGTCAACGATGCATTTTTGTTCAACTGAATATGTATTTTTTATATGTAGTTCTCGCTATCTCTTTCTCTCTCTCTCTCTCTCTCTCTCTCTCCATATATATATATATCAGGGCCTGACGATTGCGTCTAGCATGAAACAGTCTGTCGCCTCTGAGTGTTGACTTCAATGTTCACTTTTATATTTATATTTGCATACGCTCTATCTTCGATATTGAGCACTTTAACCCATAAATATAGCACACCCTAAAACTATATTTCTACATATATATATATATATATATATATATATATATATATATATATATATATATATTATTAAATGGACAAGGTCCGACAATTATTTTAAAACATCTTTTATGTTTATACGTTCTTTTTATAGATACAAATATTTAAGTAAATGCTCCGCTTATAATGAGCATATTTTCTATGAAAATGCAATTTATGATTTTAACTAGGTTATGTGTACATTTTTGCCTACACTCATATTTACATTTTTTTATACAGACGCCAACAGACTCAAATATTGACAGAACACCGCCACTGTTTAACCTGCTGGGTAAGACGATAAAAAAAACATCCGGTAACAAAGCTACTGATTGGGAGGTTTTGAGGGGCGTGGCCTTAAGGAGACGAGTACAACTCATTATGGTTAGGCAAGTGAAATGCAATTCGGTGATACTGAACAGGATATTTGCTGGGATCCCTGAATATCTATCTTTTGCTTTCAAGTCGATTTGGCTTCCTCGTGCTTCAGGCCCTAAGGTAACGTGTACAACTCGTTAAAAACAGTCATCTGAGATACAAATCTGTTCTACTGAACGGGATATTTGCTGAGGTCCTTGAGTATCTATCTTTTGCTTCCAAGACGATAAACTACATCTAACAGCAAGGCCTCTGATCAGGTTTTGAGGAGCCTGGAACAACCTCTTAATTGCTGTTGCTCCAGGGCTCACTCTAGCTCAGGGTGGTAGCATCTGTTAGGGTCCCATCTATGGGCAAATAGTGAACCCCAAACTGGGGTCAAAACATTATTAATGTATAAAAGTACATGTTTCCAGTAAGAATACAAGCAATATAATTTTCATAGTAAAAAAATTACCAGTTATATATTATTGGACAAGGAAGAGAAAAATTACCAGCAATACACTTTTGAATAAAAGTATACCAAAGCTCCCAAAAAATTAAATTTTGTCATTAAATGACCCATAAGCAGTTGATGTGCCGTTAAACAAACCAAACCAAAGCCGATGTTTGATAATTACAATTAGTAGAGAGTTTAATCTTTACTGGATGCTCCATACCTTCAGCCTTGTGCCAAAACTTAGCTAAGTAAATAACGATGTCAGATGATTTGTGTGAGCCCCCAAAGAGGATTGAACTCAATCGTCATGATTCATGAGAGTGGCTAAGCCAGCCAGTCTTCTCCAACGAGGCATCCAGATATACGGTTTTGTAATAAATCTGTTCACTCGCCAACAACTTTTTCTCTTTTTTTACTTATATGCTTATCACTTTGTAGTTGTTTTTGTGCAGTTATCATCTATTTCAAAAGAAACGAATTAACAAAAGACGAAAGCTAATAACAAAACCAAAGACATTACATCTAAAACGTGTAACGTGATTACGCACAATTCTCATGTGATCGGCGCCGCCACATCAGTTAACGACAATAACGTCTTCGTGGCTCGTCTGCAAAATATCGCCGAGAAAAATGCCTAAATCCGAAACGACTAATTCGCAGGCTGTAGTGTGTTTCTTTGAAAAATATTGTAACAAACGTCTTCTGCTGTATATTTTTTTCCTTTGTTTATTTAATTTATTTATTGATCATCGACTTGATGAGACTTAACGAGAAATTATGCAACATCGACTTGACGAGACTTGACGAGACTATTATGGAAACTAGTAAAAACAACATTAATTCGTCTGAATAATTCTCCGTATTTCCTCGACTAAATAGAACATTACACCAAATGGTAGGGAGACAGAATTAGGAAAATTGAACTGTCTCCATCTAAATTGGAAGAGCTGACCTGATTAGGTAATTCAGCATTTGAAATCATGGCTTCTACCTCAACTCGAACTCAGACTTGAACTCCGACTAGAACTCTGCTAGCGAATACGCAGCTATTTCAATTACAAAATTGCATTTAGCGGGGAAAGAAGACCGATGTTAAATACTTAATACATATTTTAGCAGTATCTCCAGCATTAATAAATGAATGTTTGTTGATTTGACACAGGCTTTCTCTCTGATATCAAATTGGCCGAGTTTTGATCCCGGCTTCAAGCAATCGCATGTCTAGCCACACTGAGGAGCTGTGATACAGCGAAACAGTTTGTCTGTAGATGATTATACGTTCCCTTTCGTAGGTTGAGCACTTTGGAAGCAAGGGAAGTTATCGGCCACTACTGATTAACGCTAAAAGCTCTTCGCTATGAATTGAGCCCTCTAGTAGTCAGTAATGTTTATATCTGATACATAATGCGTTAAATAATTCCCTTTCTCCGTTTGTGTGTGCTGATGGCCTCAGGGTGAGCGACTGTGAAATCAGATTGGTTTTCGATCACAGCTTGAAGCAAACGTATGTCTAGCCACACTGATGAGCTGCGAACCAGTCAGCCTGTGGATCACACACACACACACACACACACATATATATATATATATATATATATATATATATAATTACGTTAAACGTTACTTTTAGGAGGTACACGTGTTTGATGCCCAGTGAAAATATCATTTATAATAAGAAGAAATACTCTTGGAGTGGTATAAGAAAGACAAAGTAGCATTTCATCATGTTAAGGGGACATGACGCAGCCATCATACCAAAGGAAGGGAAAAGCCTAATGGCCCATTCTGACTTGAAGAGGAAGACGTCGTGATGGAAGAAGGCCTTGACAGAGAAGAAAGGATGAGTTCTTCAGATCAGCATAATGCAATAGATGAGCCTATGGATGATAGCGGAAATGACTCAAACAAGGAAGAGGATTAGATGAGACCAAAATCGACATTAAAAAGATCAGGAGATAACCCTTAAGGGAAAGTGGAGGAAGAAAAAAAATAATGGTCCATTCTGATCAATTAAGACTCGGAACTGAAGAGGAAGACGTTGTGATAGAAGAAGATTTTAACAGAGAAAAAAGGGATGAGCTCTTCAGATCAGGATAATGCAATAGAAGACGAGCCTATGGATAATAGTGGGAGTGACTTAGACACGGAAGAGGGTTAAATGAGACCAAGATCTCCATTAAAAAGAAAAGAACATAAACCTCAAAGTGGTGACGGGGAAAGAGGCTGTAGAAAAAGTTCGAGAACAACCAAAGGTATTAAAACTCTTCGATTCAGGGAGGCGTAATGTATTGATAAATAGAATTGTACCTATTTGAAGATGTTAAGTCGAAGAGATATACAGCATATATTAAAAAGACAGGCAGAAGTTGAATACTGATCACGTGACTTAGAACAAGAAAATACCCCAGTTGGATAAAAAATACTTTCAAAATTTACTATTGTTTAGGCTTCAGGTACGGAACTGAAACTAGCAAATAAAGAGTACCGACGGGTAAAACATACTTTCCTTAAATAGGTAATTCCAAACTTTCTCTGCCAGGCTGGTCTCCGTAGCCGAACTGATAGAGGTGCACTTTAGCTCAAAAAGTGGGTTCTCTAATTAAAAAACAAAAATTAGATGCAAGATAGATTCTTGCCAGAGGCACAATTTTTCTTTCCGAAGAATTCACAATTTAGGTTGGTTGATATTAATTCCACTGTTATATACAAAAAAGACAGGGATAACAAATCAAACACATGAACGCACTAAAATGTCGTTTATAGTAATAAAAAAATACGGGGTATGGCAAAAGTAACGCCCTTTCTTTCTTTTTTTTAACTGATGTTGATAGGGACGACGTGGTGTAGATTTTTGTTCACTAAAATTTAATAAGTAAAAAATGGTGCTACTTTTGCCTCTCTCTCTCTCTCTCTCTCTCTCTCTCTCTCTCTCTCTCTCTCTCTCCCTCGCTCTCTTTCTCTCTCTCTCTCTCTCTATATATATATATAAGGACAAGTTATCTCCCTTTATGCTCAATATAAAAAAAAATGATAAATTAATATTCACAACTTTAAAATGCCGTTTATTTTAAATGTCAAATATATTTCTAAATTAAAAAAAACAGTAATCCAAGTATGATATATAACTGGGCCAACATTGTGGTAACCAGATATTTTTAAAATCTAAATTACATAACGGACAGTCTAAACTCAGCACCTGAAGATTGTGTTGTGCATGGAATTCGTGCTTGCAGTAAGGGATGATATGTATATTTATTTTAATATATGCTTAATAGCTCTGTTGTATTATATCGAGTACTGATGTATTAACACCAGATATATATATATATATATATATATATATATATATATATATATATATATATATATATATATATATATATATATATATATATATATATATATATATATATCATTGCTCTTCAAACTGAATTGAGTTCTCCGTGCCACTGGGGTATTTCATATAGAAAACGTTCAAATTTCCCTTTCTCTCTGCGGTGAGACGATAGCCTAGAGGTAGGATCTCTGAATGATACAAAATCGGTCGGGTTTCGATCCCGGATTGAAGTAACCTGACGTCTAGTCACACTGAAGAGCTGTTATACGGCGAAACAGTCTGTCTGTGGATGACTATATATATATAATGACTTATGAAAGCCATAAACACTCAGAAGGCACTGGAAAAAAAGTGGCATTTGAAGTTTTGGATTTTTTTTCAAACATCGAGCCATCTCACTTATTGGGCAGAATGATTTCGCACATGTACAGTTTTAATGATAAATTAAAATTAAAATATAAAATTATTTAATTTAAATTCAAATTTAAAATTTATGAAACAAAACGACAACTTTTGTGAGAAAAACGTAAATATTTTTGTTCTATGTTATGATTGTAAACGAATAAAAAAAATACTGAGTAATTTGGAAAATTAAAAAGGAAAATAATTTGATAGTAATTTTTTAAAGTTTTCTGTAATTAAAAAATAAAAGGATATAATAATCAAAATAAGCTTTAAAAAGGATAAACTCATTTCTCTGCTTGTAGCATCAGAATTAAGACAACTGAAGGATGCAATGACATGGAAGCGCAGAGAGAAGCCGAGGGCAGGTGTGTTCTTGGTCCAGGATAACCCACCCGTTCATACTGCTCAGGTGGCAGTAGGTAAATCGGTCAACTGTTACCGCATCTCCCTTACTCACCAGACTTAGCTCCATCTGACTTCTTCCTTGCTATATACCGTACCTATGAACACTAATGGGCATGTCCTAATCCTCATGGACATTATTGTAAGCGGAGTAATATGCTAAGTAGTCCACAACTAGCGGCGGTTTACCTTCTTCACGCCGCTGGCGAGTATTGTATATCGTTGATGTTATAAATGCTGCTATATAG
Source organism: Acanthosepion pharaonis (assembly GCA_903632075.3). Classification (NCBI taxonomy): domain Eukaryota; kingdom Metazoa; phylum Mollusca; class Cephalopoda; order Sepiida; family Sepiidae; genus Acanthosepion; species Acanthosepion pharaonis. The sequence continues at coordinate 2,312,358 of CAHIKZ030002269.1, forward strand.
ATTACCATTTCATTTCCAACCTCCGTTTTGGTTATTCCTCATTCAGTAACTTTTTCTAGGTTACAACATTCCTGCTTCCTAAACTCAAATTCCACCTGCATGGTTGCCATTTTGGAAACGATGATGAGGTCATATGTGCTGTGGGGGTGTTTTGTGAGGAACAGGCCGCCTTCTTTCGTGATTGGATTGCAATGATTAAGAATCCTGAACTAAGTGCATTGATACTAGGAAGGACTATATTGAAAATAGTGAAAACCTGTCTTGTTTCTCCAACTCCTTCTGGGTGAGGCTTAGAACTTTTTGAACGGCCCTTGTATATACCGAAGTCTATTTGTCATACTGTAAAGTATCACTATATAGTTGAACGTAATTTAACATACTTCGGTAACAGCGACTATATCTTTTTCATCTTTTTGTTTTTAGAATTTTAATAATTTTCCGTGGAGCATGTAGTATTAATTTACAAAGAAAGCCAGTTATTGTAACAATTCGTTGATAAGCAAGACTTTTCACAGAATTTAAAATTAAGCTCCCAAACACTCATGTTATGATATCAGGCAATTCTTGCTTCTCAACAACTCCAACCCCACTTCCAACCCCCACCTCCTTCTCTCACTCCCCCTCTATGTCTCTCTTCTTGGAATTCAGTTGATTATTTCAATGCCTAATTTGTGTGGGAGACTGTTTTTTTCTCAAGGAAGTTTTTATCATAAGCACAAGTGTAGTTTGTCCAGACTTTTGTCTCGCTCCACACAAACACACACACACACACACACGTACGCACAAATACACGCACGCACACACGCGCGTGCGCGCACACACACACGCGCACACACACACACACACAACACGTTTCGCCAAGTGGTTAGAAGTTCGCTTCTCGACCATGAGACCCCCGGGTTCGAGTCTCTCCAGGGTCGATTTGTCAGTAAGATAACTTATGATCTCTGGAGAGGCGTTACCAGCGTGCGGCACCGTTAGAAATTTGACCCAAGCCTGATAAGTGAAAATGCGTAGGCGGAAATATTCGTCGATGTTTGTACTAGTACGAAGCAACAAGTCATTGTGACCGAGTGTCTGATTTTACTGGCCTCATTCAAACTTTATTCACGCCATATGATGATTTGCACTCTTTTTCCAGAAACTGTAACTAAGGTCTGCCCAGCATAATTACAGTATAAATCCCTGGTGGGCCCTGTGGTTGCTGAACAGAATTTATCAATATTAGGCTCGAGAGCTACTCAAGGTTGAGAATTACTGTAAACATTGATGAAAATAGAGGTGGTGGGAAGTGGACATTATAAGGACTGACCCATGAATGGAAAGATTGTTAGGCTTTCAACGTTGCGTTTGTGGAAAAGAGGCTCCTGAGGGGAGAATAAGTCTTCTCCGACAAGTGCGTGTAAACGATTTTGAACTGGATCAAAACTGGAAACATTGTCTACCAAGATATGTCAACAATACTATATTTTCGTCTAATCTGGAAATATTTTCGCCTTTGTAGGAGAAACCGCCATCTGATCCAGCGTGCTTGGTCACAGAGGGCATGACAGCCCAGAGCAAATAGAACCTTACTGGCATGTGACGCTCTCCATGGCCGAGCGGTCTAAAGCAGGCCGGATCAGACGGTGGTTTCTTCTACAAAGGGGAAAGCAGGTTCGGAACCATGCCCGAGGGTACATCTCTTTATTAAATTTTTCTCTGGTGCGCCGGCTAGTAGTTGTAATAAACACTGTTAAAACGATGCGTCTACTCAAATATGGGTATCCACTAAAACAGGGTTGGCAATTGTTTGGGCTCTGGGGTCACTTTGAGAGGGCCGTGGTTAGCCGTGGGCCGCACCTTCTAAAACGTATTCATTAGTTAACATTGCATTTTATTTAATGCGAATTGCATAATAATCTATACAATAAATGCGAATGTCAGTGTGTCACTGTGTCACACATTTTCAATTTTAATCCTAGAGGCCGTAGCCCAACACATCATACAATTTTGGAATCAGAACCGAATCCGTGAGCAAATCAAAATCATTCCAGATCGGATCCAAACCCGAAAGCCGGACATTTTGAATTCCCAAGTTTTTATTACTGCGATTGTTTTCGGCGATTTTTTACGTGAATTTTTGTGACGATTTTTTATTCTGTACAATAACAATTTTTATAACTTGGAAATAAAGTCACCCATAAAAAAAATACTTGTCTGTACAGAAAGTAAGGACCTACGTACATCAAATTGTCTTTAAATTAAGTGGCGGCAGAAGAATTATCGTTGAACATTTAAAAGATAAGCTTACATATTATTGCAATAGTTAAACGCGGCTATCAATTTTGAGTTCCTCTGTAGTTTATTGTTGCCCATCGCATCTGCTCCTCCCTACCTATTGTGATAGAGGGCCCAATTAAAAACCCTCTACTAGAGCTAGCTTAAATATCGCCTGACGGGGCGCCTTTTTAACTAGTAATAAATAAAAATAAAACAATAGTGGTACACAGAAAAAAAAGTTACATTAAATTTATTTATGCGCAAATTACACATCAGCCAGCAGAAGTAATTTAATGAGGCAAATGTAAACGCTCAAACTTTTCTTTTACAATTCTTTTCAAATCAGGGAGTAGGTTACTTATTAAGATCTTCATCACTGCCTGCAAGTTTATGTCAGTCACAGAGAATCTATTTATACTCTTGTTGATTTTCATACAAGAAAAATGTTGCTCACAAATATATGTGGATCCAAAAATAGAAAATATTTTCCCAGCAAATTTCTTCACACGTGGAAATTTGTCAGTCGATAGAAATTTGTAAAATTCTATGATTGTCACAGAATTAAATATTTCTTTCAACGTATGGTTTGAATGCATGTCAGTTAGTACAAGCTGCAACCCCCCCTCAGATATTGCATCATTATCAACAGCGAAAGAATAAGATAACAAATTGAAGTTTTCTTGAAGTCCTGAAATATTATTGTTACCAGCAAATGTGACTTCATCCTCAGCGAATGTAACCTTATCCTTAGCAAATTTGACCTCATCCTCAGCAAATTTGACCTCATCCTCAGCAAATGTGACCTTATCCTTAGCAAATGTGATCCCATCCTCAGCAAATGTGACCTCATCCATAGCAAATGTGACCCCATACTCAACAAATGTAACCTCATCCTCAGCAAATATGACATCATCCTTAGCAAATGTGACCCTATTCTCAGCAAATGTGATCCCATCCTCAGGAAATGTGACCTCATCCATAACAAATGTGACCCCAACCTCAACAAATGTAACCTCATCCTTAGCAAATGTGACCTCATCCTCAGCAAATGTGACCACATCCTAAGCAAATTTGACTTCATACTCAGCAAATGTGATCACATCCTTAGGAAATGTGACCCCATCCTCAGCAATGTGACCTCATCCTCAGCAAATGTGACATCATCCTTAGCAAATGTGACCCTATGTGACCCTATTCTCAGCAAATGTGATCACATCCTTAGGAAATGTGACCCCCATCCTCAGCAAATGTGACATCATCCTTAGCAAATGTGACCCTATTCTCAGCAAATGTAACCTCATCCTTAGCAAATGTGACCCCAGCTTCAGCAATGTGACCTCATCCTCAGCAAATGTGACATCATCCTTAGCAAATGTCACCCTATTCTCAGCAAATGTGATCCCATCCTTAGCAAATGTGACCTCATCCTCAGCAAATGTGAACTCATCCTAAGCAAATTTGGCTTCATACTCAGCAAATGTGACCTCATCCTAAGCAAATGTGACTTCATCCTAAGCAAATGATCCCTAACCTTGGAAGAATCACTTGCAGGTACTTTCTGTTTTTCTAAAAAAAGTGAAATGGCAAAACTCGCCTCGCTTTGCAAATAGAATATAGTTTCGTCTTCAATGAGCTCACATGTCTCATTATATGTAAACAGCCTCTTTCCTGCAACGTCATATTCAATTCATTTAATTTCTCAAAATTATCAGCTACAAGCATCATCTCATATCTCCACTCCCCACATCCCATTTTGGTCTTAAAATCACATGAAATCCTCTTTATGTCCAGAAAATAGAGGATTTCATTCTTTAATTCCCAAACCTGTCTTAGGAACCACTGAACATTGTTAGGGAAAATCACATCTCTGTACTCTGTCTCCATGCCCTCAAACAGAGATTTAAATTGTCGAGGGTTGAGCAGTCTTGCTCTGCTTGTGTTCACCACGCTCACTACAGGATTTACTACATCCTTTAGGTCTAGTGCAGCTTTACACAGGCTTTCTTGGTGCAAAATACAATGAAAAGACATCACTGCATGGGCGTTCTGCTTTTAACTTGTTTTCTAAATGTTTAATCATACCACTTTTCCAGTAAATGCTCTGGCCCCATCTGTTGTAATGCTTACCATTCTATTCCATGACAAGGCACTTTTCTCCACACAATCCACAACACAAACAAGTCCTGGCCAGTGGTTGTATTTTTCACCAATTCCAAACCAAGTCGTTCCTCTGGGATGACGAAATTTTTATCAATTCCACCGATAAAAATAAGTAACTGTGCAGTATCTTGATTATCGATGCTCTCATTCACTGCTAAAGAAATCCAACCAAAATCTTTGCTCGCAGACTTCTACTGTGTCACTGATTAAGTCTATACATCGAACGATAGTCTTTCTTGATAACTAAATGGTTTCGAATTTTCTTCTCCTATCAGGGAACATGACGTTAGCCAAAATCTACCAATCACTGCTTAACAAACACGCCATCAGAAAATGACTTGTTATTTTTAGCGAGGTTGTATGCCGCCATGAAGCTTGCCGCTGTAGCATTATCCTGAACAGTCGAGTGCTTCGGAAATATGGTCTGTGCAGCTTTTTTTCCTGCGTTCTTCCTAGGACATTCTGCTACAAAATTCGGCATGGTTTTTTTGGTGGTGTTGTTTCAAATTGTACTCCTTGAATACTGCAGATGTTTTGTGACACAGTAATTCAGTGAACTATTGAAGAAATATTTGTCTGTCCAGTCTTCACTAAACGCATGGCATTCTTTTTTTCTTTTTCTTTTCTTCTTTTTTTTTCTTTTTGCTCTTTTTAGAGGAGCCCATCGTTAGCTCGGGGCGGAACGTTACAGATCTTACCGTTGGAAAGATGAAACTAAAATGAGACAGAATCGCCGGCAACGTCGGTATCAACATCGACTGCGCATGCGTTTGAACGGGTGCATGCGCAGTAGGTATCCGGTTATTAAAACACGGAAGCAAGTTTACACCGGCACTCGCAGTTCATCGTCATCAGTTTACGAAAATCTTTGATTTGGAAGTTCGTTTTTTGCTGTTTGGGGGGGGGCGAATGTTTCCGCGAGCTGCATGCGGGCCATTTATTGCCCACCCTTGCACTAAAATAACGTTTGAAATATGGTTGGCTGGCTGGCTACTCCTATTCGAGGATGCCCGTCTATTAGGGAGGCTAGTCAATCCCTGACTCGAGCACATTTGTGTTTGTTCAACACCCACAGAGCCTACCTGTGGTTTATACTGCAACTATTCTGAGCGGACCCTAGCTAAAGTTTCTGGGAGAAAGCGCGTTATCTAGCATGATCAACAGTCTGAACAAGGTCAGCATTCTCAAACCCTCGGGCATGATGACTTGTGACATCGTGCTAGCACAAACTTTTTAGCTCCCAAAGAGTTTCATCTACCCAATTTCACTCACAAGGTTTGTGGTATGATTTAGTTTTCAGGCACATCCGAAAGGTGTCGCACGCTGAGATCCCCTCCTCCAGACCAATAACATCAAGATGTCACCTTCTTGACAAATCGACCGTGGTGAGATTTGAACCCGAGTCTCATGGTCAGAAAGCGAACGTTCTAACCACTCGGCTACGAAATATTTGAAATACATGTGTATGTGTGTGTGTGTGTGTGTGTGTGTGTGTGCATGCGTCTGTGTTTATATAATGTATGATAGATTCCGAAACTAAAGTTAAGATGATGAGAGAAAGTGGGAAAACTATAAACGACGCGTTTCGCCGAACGTAAGTTGATTTCGTTTTTTTTTTAGTTCAGACGGCAAAACGTGTCACTGATAGCTTTTTCACTTTATCAAACGCATACACACACACACACACATTGATGTATGTGTATATGTATGTATATGTGTGTGTGTGTATTTATGTATTATATGTATACATGTATGTGTATGTGTGTGTTTATATATATATATATATATATATATATATATATATATATATATGAGAATGTGTATATGTGTGTGTGGGTATATATATATATATATATATATATATATATATATATATATATATATGTATGTATATATATATATATATATATGTGTATATGTATATGTTTATATATATATGTATGTGTATATGTGTATATGTGGATATGTGGATATATGTGTACGTGTGTACATGGGTATATGTATGTGTGTATGTGGGTATACGCCTATATGTATGTATGTATGTACGTGTATATGTTATTGTGTATGTGTGTAATCGCATGTGTTTTTTAGCATAAAAATGTAGGTCCTTGCTAGATTAGATAATCGTTATATTTATTTTTTATATGTTTAGATTTGATTTGTAACCTGTAGTCGATATTAATTTTGTCAAATTTTCTTAATTACACAGCGGCCCTTTCAGTAAATGCCCTTCAGTTTTAGTTTCCCCCGCCCCATCTCTCTCCCCCACCCCTTTTTTCTTTTCTTTTCCTCTCCCTCCCTCTTATTCTGATCTTTAACATTAGATCGTCTATGGTGTGTGTATGTCACCACGAAATGTATCTTTAATGTATTAGACATCCGACAACATTCATATTCCTCTCACTTAAACCTCTTCCACTCACCTCAATAAAACTCCTCTCTGTTAAGGTTTAATCTCCCACCTTCTCTCGTCTGTTACCCCTCTCTTTAGCTCTAACATTCGTCCCACACTCTCATACTTACACTCTCTCTAAATTCTATTTTTATTTCGGAGTTGTTTTTCTGTTTTTTTTTTTGAATTTGTAGGTCTGATGAATTGAATCGTATTTACGATTCCAATGGAATAAATTATGACCATGGAATATTAGTGTTTAAGCCTTTTTATTATTATTATTATTATCATTATATATATATATATATATATATATATATATATATATATATATATATATGAATAAAAGATAAAAGGAAAACTTAGTGTTGTAACTGAGTTATCAAAAACTACAGTAGAAAACTCGAATTGGTTTAACAAAAAGTTTATTGCCTTACCTAGTACAGGGAAACATGATGTAGAATAGAAACTAAAGGAAATAATGTTTAGCTGCGAATGACTATTTTCACCAAACTGCTGCTATTGCTCCTTCTGCTACTCCTCTTGATGTAGGACCATTTTTATGTCTTTTGTCTGACAACCGAGTCCAAACTTGTAGGGAAATATTCTCCCTCGTGACACTTAGACGACGCGTTTCGTCCTCTCAGTATCAATATATACAATTTATGTAAATGTCCTTTCTTTCTAGTATCTGTCTATATTTCTGAGATGAAGTATTATGTACACTATTTACATTATTCGGACAATTGTCCTCATCTTTGTTGCCATATTTATCACAACGTTTCGGCCGTTGTACGCTCCGGCCTTCTTCAGGTGATTGGAATGTCGAACTGAACCCTTTATTTCGCTCACTGGGGTAGACTGTTCTAGTTCCTGGTGCCATGTCTAATGGATGTCAGTTATCTCCTGCTAATTCACCTCTCCAAGTTTTCCACTGCCTTAACCAGGTATTGAACTCACAACTCAGAGGTTCCCAGCTGATATTGGCTGATGTTGATTACTGCTTTCATTGGTGGGTGACGGACCTTATGCGCCACCTTCTGATCTTTCAATCTATTGAGCCTTGACGACATTGAATTCATGTCTGAAGGATTTATTCAGGTCATTTTGGATCCTTCTTTGGTCTTCTTCATTGGTAATTCTGTTGGAGAGCTGAATTAACAGGAGATAACTGATAACTGACATTCATTAGACATGGCATATGGAACTAGAACAGTCTACTCCAGCGAGCGAAATAAAGGGTTCAGTCCGACATTCCAACCACCTGAAGAAGGCCGGAGCGTACAACGACCGAAACGTTGTGATAAATATGGCAACAAAGATGAGGACAATAGTCCGAATAATGTAAATAGTCCTTTCTTTGTATTTTTCTTTTATTCTTTTTCTTTAAATTGTTATCTGTCATTTTCTTTAATTCCTCTTTACTTTTTGTCTGTTTTTCATTCGTTATGGCTTTCTTTTTATTTCTTCATTCTTTCCTTTTTGTTTTCGTATTTTCTTTCATTTACTCTTTCTGTTTTATTTATTTCTCCCTGTGTCTTTTACTTCTAGTCAACGATGTTCCTTTTTTGTTATCTTCTTTCCAGACTTGTTTTATTTATTTTGTTCTTTGTACAAATACGCCCCCGATTTTCCTGCAATGTATGACCCCTGCCTCCATTTAATCCACACAAATCTGTACATCTACCGGAAGAATTCCTCTTATTCTGGAAAAAAAAACTATTCAGCCCATCCCAGAGGTTGTTTAAGAATAATGTGGACACAGCTTACTTACCACCAAACTGCACATCCCTTATCCAACCCCCAGGACCAAGGGACACTACACTCTGTGAAGACAGAGTTTCTCGCACTTTTTATGAAGCGTTAGATGTGGTAAATTCTGGCAAGCCTGTTGAGATATTTATCAAAGAATTTAATATGAGAAATATTTGTTTAAGTTTTTAACAGAACTAATGCTTTAAAGACGTGGGATATGAATATTTAGCAGGTCAGAAGGGTATTATTGAATTATTATTACGCGACCTCTGCTAACCCGTCAAAATGGATAATGCATATGGCTTTGGGACTACAGGCCCTGGTAAATCGGTGTAATATCTTTCTTTTTACGTAGTTGTCTCCCTTTCTCTCGATTCTCTTTCTTTCTTTCTTTAATTGTATTTATTTATATTCCTTTATATTTTCTTCTCCAGTTTTCTCTCTTTAATCTTTAATTGGATTCTTTATTTTTACTGTGTCATTGGTTATTCCGATTTTTTTCTTTTTGCTTTCTTTGTCATTCAACTATATTTCTTCTTTTCTTTCTTTCTTCCTTTCTTTCTTCCTTTCTTTCTTTCTTTCTTTTTGTATTTTTGTTTTTTTCTACATCCTTATCTTTACGACATTATCAAACATTCTTTCTCTTTTTTGCTTTCCTTTCTTCTTGATATTTTCTTTCTTTCTTTCGTCTTTCTTTGCTCTCTTTTTTCTTTCTTTAGTTCATCCTTTTTATTTCTTTTCTCTTTCTTTTTTTCTTTCTTTAGTTCATCCTTTTTTATTTCTTTTTCTTTTTTTTCTTTCTTTAGTTCATCCTTTTTATTTCTTTTCTCTTTCTTTTTTTCTTTCTTTAGTTCATCCTTTTTATTTCTTTTCTCTTTCTTTTTTCTTTCTTTAGTTCATCCTTTTTATTTCTTTTCTCTTTCTTTTTTCTTTCTTTAGTTCATCCTTTTTATTTCTTTTCTCTTTCTTTTTTTCTTTCTTTAGTTCATCCTTTTATTTCTTTTTCTTTTTTTTTTCTTTCTTTAGTTCATCCTTTTTATTTCTTTTCTCTTTCTTTTTTTCTTTTCTTTAGTTCATCCTTTTTATTTCTTTTCTCTTTCTTTTTTCTTTCTTTAGTTCATCCTTTTTATTTCTTTTCTCTTTCTTTTTTCTTTCTTTAATTCATCCTTTTTATTTCTTTTCTCTTTTTCTTTCATCCGTTATTCATTTATTTTATTTACCTTTTTTTTTTGGTGATATTTTTCTATATTACCTCTTTTTCATTTTTCTTCGCTATAGTGATATGTAGATTAACTAATTAACATATCCGGAAGATCCAAGATATATAATGTCTCCGATAAGGAGGAGGAGAGACGACGAATGATCAGTGTGCAGTGAAACGAAAGATTTCATAACATTCGCTCCCTATGTTTTTTCTTTATTTCTTTCATTAGGATTTTTCCAAATTTTTGGAAGATTTATTTGTGCCTATTAACACTCATACCATCATCCTTTTAACTTTTCATTCTTTATCTTACTTCTTCCTTCTTTTTGCCTTCCTTTCTTCGTTTCTTTCTGTCCGCCTTCCTTCCTCCATTCCTTCCTTCCTGCCTTCCTTCATTCCTTCCTTCCTGCCTGCCTGATTTCCTTCTTTCCTATCTGACTTCCTTCCTTCCTGCCTATTTGTCTACATTCCTTCTTTCCTTCCTTCCTTCCTTCCTTCCTGTCTTCGTCCATTCATTCCTGCTTCACTTCCTTCCTTCCTTCCTTCCTTCATTCATTCATTCATTCATTCATTCCTTCCTCCCTGCCTGCATGACTTCCTTCTTTCCTATCTGACTTCCTTCCTTCCTTCCTGCCTGCCTTTGTGCCTACATTCCTTCTTTCATTCATTCCTTCCTTCATTCATTCATTCATTCATTCCTCCATCCCTCCCTTCATTCCTTCCTTCCTTTATTCATTCATTCCTGCCTTCCTTCATTCATTCCTGCTTCCCTTCATTCCTTTCTGCCTACCTTCCTTTCTTCCTGCCTGCCTTCATTCCTTCCTTTCTTCCTTCCTTCTTGCCTTCCTTCTTTCCTCCCTTCCTTCCTACCTACCTGCCTACCTTCCTCCCTTCCTTGCTAATTTTCCTCGATGACTTACTTCTCTCTCGCTTTCTCTTCCAAAATATATCTCTTCATTATCATAAACTAGTATGGCTTTCTACGATTTACGATGACTTGATTTGTTGAGAAAGGGATGTTGTTAATCGCAAGCCTAGTGACCAGACTTGATTGTGTTACACACAATCGCGACCACAGATCAGTCATATTTGAAAATCTCACCCTTATCCAGATCTAAATATTCCTAGCATCATTTAAAAAGATTTCTCGAAACACCACTATGTTATGCTACTCCAATTTAGTAGAAATGCAAATTATCAGATTATTCGAACATCAGATTAGGATTAATCTTTCAACGGAGCGTCATTGTTTCTATCTTTCATGTTGGAATATTTCATTTTCCGCTTCCCCTTCCTTTTGATGAAATACAATTCATTCATAGTTTCATTATTCAACACGATTTCCTTACAAATTTCTGATAAAAGAGACTGTTGCCCCTGTGAGCAGCAAAAATCTTCTCTTCAAATACTCTTTTTAGTTAAGCACATATTTCTTAGGAGATTTTCGGGAAATATAACGGCTAGCGAGTCAGAAAGAGAAATCGACGAGCCTAGTTCGAAACCCGGCCGATTTCGTTACGTTTTTTTTTTTCACAAATACCCTCGAGAAAGTTACGAGTCCAACTCTGCTCCCCACGACGATGGATTAAGCAGAAAGGCCGAGTGGGCTCTCGTGCTTTGATGTGGTAACCAGTCTTGAAGAAGAAAAACTCCGAATTCAAAACCAGCTTGATGGGGGATTTGCTATGTCAAATCTTGCCCTAGACACACAACTGCTGTTATGACTGCAGTACATATGGTGTCCCTACGACATTAATGGCTCACGTGACGTAAGCTACTTAAGTATTATTATTATTATTATTATTAAAATACTTATCCCATGACAAGGACATTTACATGATGTCTTCGGGCAAATGTGTTTGAGTTGTCATAACAGATATAAACTCATGACAACAAAAACTGAAGTCCCTTCTGGTGGATCCAGGAGATGCAGTTCGTCCGAGCACTTTTCATGGTAGTAGCGATAGAACAGTGAGAAACTCGCTACATCCCACCTGTGAGTGAGAGAGGTTCGAGTGTGAAAAATAATTATTGCCCAACAAGGTCTCAGGGACACTTTTGAACTCTATCAAAACTGGAAAGTGAGGTCTAGGCAGCTCCCGCCCAAATGTGGCAACAGTACTCCATTTTCGGCCTGATCTGCCAAAAGGCAGAGGATAGCATTAGGAGTCAGATACTTACTGGAGCGGTACAGGGAAGCGATCATTTAGCGATGGATCGTATATAGGAATTCCACTTGAGGTCGGCTGTGTGTTTCAGGCTCAATATCTTCCAAAGGCACGGTGCCTCCCTGAGGGGACATCCGTTCAGCGTGACTGGCAGTAGTTCGGCGATGATTGAATGTAACCAGTTTGGTTTTAGAGGCATTAAATGTAAACAGTCAGATTTTTAATCCACTCGGAAGTTAGTGTTAGATCGAAAAAGATGTTAGCTGCCAATCTCTGATCGTCACCCGTATATCGTCGTACCATCTGTATAGACATTTACAAATGATCGGAGTATATTCTTAGGTATATCATTTATGCGAATCAGAAAGAGGGTTGTTTCAAGAAGTGACGCTTGCTTTGACAGAGAGGATTGCCCGTTATTAACTGCCTTCCGCTATCTACTTGTTAGGAGTCAAATGATAAGCTATTGTGACACAAAAGACAGATAGCTTTAATCAAGAAGGAATGAAAGCGTCATCAGTGTTAACAAAAGGGTCGAAACTGGACCATATATCTCAATAGAAATGCGATGCGTATCGCTTTCTCTTGAATAAGGTGGTTGGCAGGGTACGTGCTGATCTTTATACCGGGGGAAATGTTGGAACCAGTGTGGGAAAATAACAGACTGAAAGAAGGAATATAACGATTCGGGCAACGTTCTGTTGAGAAACACTGAGTTCTAACATTCGTGTGAGAATTATTTTGTCGCGTACCTCCTACCTCAATATTAATGAAGGGCAAGTGTTCTACGATGGCAGTGACATTTCAGAAGGACAATGCACCCTACCACATTGCACAAGTTGCATAAGAACAATTTCTTACACATAGAGAATATTTTACTGTATTACCCTGCCCACCATCTCCCCAGATACCAACCCCCGTTATGTGTTGATCCAATAATGTCACTTTGTGTGACATCCACCACGTAACTAATAGTAGCTTTGTCCAATAATCAGTGTTTCAGTGCCCCGCTTTTAAATAAACGCTACACTGTGGATTTAAAAGAACTTTTTTTCATTTTTCCTTCTTCTATATCCAATGTTTCTTCAGGACGTTGGCGATCATGGCTCTCCACAATTTCCTGTCCTCTTAGTAAAGTTTGTGTTTTGCAATATATATCCTAAACCCTTTTTCTGCCATTTATGTACACAAGCTTCTGATGGAGGTTATTTGCTGCTTTCAGCTGACGTCCTTGCCTTCAGTATGACCTGTGAGTGTCAAATTATCCATCCCGTCTTTCCTTTTATTTCAACTGCTTTTTTTTTTCTGGTTTTAATTATAAATGTCCTTTTTGTTTGCATTTTGCTTAAAACCTCGTCGTTGTTCTCATGTTCAGTCCATGCTGTTCTTAGCTTCTTTCTGTGGAACCATATTTGTGTTATTTCAACTTTCTTCTTTGATTGTGGCGAAATTGCCCATCATTGACTGCCTTTTGAAAGGATTAACAATGCATTGCACTTTTCTTTGTTTCTAACGGAATTTTCTTATGTCTTAGCACTTTGCTGAATTTCCTATTTTACTGAATCAGTTGGGACACGTGTTTCTAAACATCTGCAGTAAACAAAGAATTTCTAGTCTTAGCTTCTGCAATGAAAAATATTAATTTTTTGACTGGTTATTTTTTGTTTAGCGGCATATCAACCTCTGTGAGTTATTTAATGAAGAAATCTAAATATTTTCTAACCAATTTTATTTTTACTTTATTTTTTTAGATACTAATAGTTTTTAGTAAAAGAAGTCTTACTAATTAACCCATAGCTGGGGGATAAGGGGTGGCTTCAATTTCTTTCCCAAGGATAATTGTGCGTAAGTGAATATAACGAACACCGCTGGAATTGGAACTCAACACTTCAATTAACAATTCCGAGCCATTATCCATTACACCACCCTCACATCCAAGCTTAGAGTACCTTATATCCCCAAGCGGTGAACCATCTAGGCGCTGACCAGGATAGACGTTGCTTAACTTCGGTGATCGTACGGTAAAAATATTAAGTGTTAGGATGGGTGCTGTGGGAATCGAATTAAATCTTGTGACAAAAAAAATGTATCTATCTATGATAGCTTTATTTACTTTAATCGACTTAACTTCAGCGATAAACAGATTTTTAAAAAGTCAGATATTTTATCACTTATTAATTATTTTCCTCTTTTCAGAATGCAAGTTTCACGATCAAATATTAATTTTGCGTGAAAAATAAGGTCAATAATACAGCAACCAGTCTTGCTTTCACTTGACTGAATCAGAAAATAAAAATTAAAAAAAAGCATGATCGCCATAACTCATTAGGGTCGTTGACGTCCCACATGATGCTTCCTGGGTAAGATATCCTGACGGAACCCAACCTTCTCCAGGCTGGCTTGAGATTTCTTTCTCCTAGATTAGTCACCAACCAAGGCTAAAGTACCTAGTCTGTCCTGCTATTTACCCATAAATGGAGAAAAAGAGATGGATCCATAGCTTTCCCAAGGATATTAGCACTAAAGTGATTATAATGAACTCTGCTAGAATTCGACTCGGCTATCCAATTCCTCATCGAGTCCCCTTAGAAATATTCACAGCCAAAATGCTTTTCTTTTCGAATTTATCCTATATATAACTTGGATCTTCTCGCAGTGGTTACCGATGAGGAAAGTGGTATCGACGAGTTCCGATACGCTTGGAAAAGGTAATACTTCGTCTCTTTTTTCTCCCAGAATCTTTAATTTTCGTTGCCAGTCAATCTTGTAGTAGAACGACTTTGAATCCGTGGACGTCGGGGGGACAATAAGTTCCCCGCGTAAAACCTATTTGCTACTGAAATCAAAGCCGCACCACACCACGTGATGAGAGTTTATTGATGCATATATATATATATATATATATATATATATATATATATATATATATATATATAGCACATAAATTAATTGCATTAAAATAAAATTAATGAATTACATCAAGCATAGTATAAAGATAACGAATGTGTGAAAAGTCCGCAGTCAAACCTCTTGATGAGTGGACCGAACTCTGGCAAAAAGGTTCGTATACGAAACTCTGGAGTCGATGCGCGAAATCTAACACGAATAAGATGTTTTATTTGTATTAACCCTATACTTACATACATATAAAATTATCTACGGTTATAATGCACGTGATACACGAATGACCAATGAGAAATGA
>CAHIKZ030002269.1:2330000-2425000 GCA_903632075.3 Acanthosepion pharaonis
GGACAAACTACTCCCAAAGGTGTACCACTGCTCCCCCATCCGAAACACCAAACTCCCCAATTAACAGTAATAACAAATTGCACCGATAAAAGATTAGTGCACAGTGTTCCTGTGTTCTAAATTCGTGAAATTGGGAAGTAAAGTCAATGACCAACCTCCGAGTTTTTCTTTCTTCCTTCTTCACCTTCTTCATCCTTTTCCTTTCTCCCACGTTTCCTGAAACGACTCCATCCCTTATTTCGTTATCAGATTTCATTTGGCTGTCGATTTTGTCCACTGCTTTCTTTCCGGCTTCGGATATCGGCTGACGCGAAGAAGGCGCACATGCCGTGACTTTGTGTTTTATTTAAATTGTTATCGTATTATAACGCTATTTATAGTCGCAAGATTTTATCAGAATGTTCCAGAATTAAACAAGGAACAATGCATTCATTTAGTTTAAGTTAATTTATAACTTTACTGTTGTATGAAAATTACGTTCTGGCACTGAAAGAGATACGAGTAGAAGAGTGTTCTACACGAAATTTTCAATTTTGAGGAGCCTGACCGTCTGACTTGAAAATCTCCATTAAAAATCCTAGTTTTTACCTAAACTCGAACACCAATGAATAACGTCGATGAAAATGCATCTACAACCTCCACAAAAACACACACACACACACACACACACACACACACACACACACACACACACACACACATATATATATATATATATATATGGTGTATCAAAAATACTTTTACAAACTTTGAGGCAGGTTCCTCACATTACCATTCTAGGCAGTATGCAAAAATCATATCTGCCTGTTCAAAATATGAATATCCTGCCATTGTTAAACGGAACACTTCTTACTACTGCACACATTGAACATTGAAGATAGATAATACAGAAATATACACGAATGACAAATGTAACCTAGTCTACATGACAACACAGCGCCATCTACCGTAAACTTTCTTTAAAGTTAATAACTGAAAAAAATGTCCATTGCGGACATACCTTTAATTGCAATTTTGTCCTTGCTTTGACGTGAGAAACCCACCACCAAAGTAAAATCTATCTCTCTCTTTATATATATATATATATGTGTGTGTGTGTGTGTGTGTGTGTGTGTGTTGGTGTGTGTGCGTGCGCAAGCGCGTGTGTGATGAGGGGGTGTGAATAAGTGCGATTTGTGTGAGGATGTACGACGTACGTATCCATCAAA
Source organism: Acanthosepion pharaonis (assembly GCA_903632075.3). Taxonomy (NCBI): domain Eukaryota; kingdom Metazoa; phylum Mollusca; class Cephalopoda; order Sepiida; family Sepiidae; genus Acanthosepion; species Acanthosepion pharaonis. Next base: position 2,331,209 of record CAHIKZ030002269.1, read on the forward strand.
CCTACGGACAAATCACACGTCCCTCTCCCTCTCTCTGTCTTCCTCTCTCTCTCTCTCTCTCTCTCACACACACACACACACACACACACACATACCGACTTACACGCACGCACACACACACACACTCACACACACACACATATATATATATATATACCTTAGTAGAAATTCTCAAACTCTAGGCCGGTAGAGAATTATTCTACTGTTGAAACTCAACGCGGTGTCTGTGCTGATGACACAACCATTTACTCCTGCCTCGATAGTAAGGTTAACCAGTTCGATAAGATCAAATTAGCAGCTTATCTTAAACAATTACTTACTTTTGTGGCTAACTATTGTAAAGAATGATTTGGTAATTTTTAACGCCTCCAAAACAAAACTGATCTCCATTAATCATCTGAGAGACCTCCCCCTTTTCTGCCTTCCACCAGTATGGCTGATGCTAACCTCCAGGATAGTGACTCATTGCGCCCTCTCGGGTTAACATTCTCGGCTGATATGAAATAGAAAGATTATATTGAATCCATTGCTAGGTCTGCTGCTTCGAAAGTTGGCTTACTGTGTCGTGCCAGGCAATTTTTCTTTCCAGAATCTATCTTACATACTTATAAGTCAACCACTTGTTCATGCTTAGAATATTGCTGCCACATATGGTCCGGTGCGCCTACTATATATTTAGAGATTCTTGATAAAATCCAAAGAAGAATCAGCAATATGATTGGTCCTGGTGTGGCATCTCAGTTTTCGTCACTTTCCAACCCGGTAAAGTTGCTTCTGTTTCCATTTTCTATAAATACTTTCATGGTAATTTTTCGGATGAAATCTTCGCTATGGTACCTTGATTTTATGAATTTAAAAGCTGTATTAGATCGGCAACAAGGTCTCATCAAATTACAATTGAACTGTCTACATGTACCCGTATGTTCTATGCTAACAGTTTCTTTTCTCGCACTTCTCGCTTGTGGAACTCTCTTCCGGATCCATGCTTTCCAGTCGACGTTCTAAAATTTAAATGCAATGTCAATCGCTATCTGTTGTCCTCCTGATTACTCTTTCTTTGTTCCCGCCCGTTATTAAAGTATCTGTTTTTAATTCTTCCACACCTTCTGTCTTAGGGGTTTTATTGCCTTGCATGGGGTGATTTGATTTTTGAAAAATAGGAATATCTACTCAGACAAGTGAACACACTAAATATACTGATATAATATCGGACTATTTTGTTTACGTTTCGTATAAGAAAATAAAAGCAGATATAAACTACAAAAGGTCCCTACGGGAGATGTGCATTTTTTTAAACAGGGTAACTGAGCCCGGCTTTGTCATTATGGCTATTCGTGGCCTAATTGGCGAGGCACGCTTGTATTAAGCATAATTCCCCTGATTAAAAAGAGAATACAGTTTTGATACCTGTCGGGCAGCACGTTTTCTTCAGTAACAGTTCTTAATCTCTAAGGCGGTAGACAGTAATTTTACAGTTTAAAATAAAACAGAGAATTCTACTCAGACAATATATGTACATTGTTAAATATAACAGACAACGAATGTCTATTATGTTTGACAATGAGCCGTTCTAAGCTTTGGCTTTAAGATCGGGAGAAAATTCAAACAAAAACTGTCCAACATTTGGGTATTTTTTTTTATTAGGCTGTTCCTTAATCTAAGCTTTCGGCTCACATGAGCCATCATCAGAGTGTTTATATGTACATCTAACCACTCTGATTTGTCTTTATTTTCTCCCGAAACTAAAACCACTCTACGAAGCTTAGAATAGATCTTGATCATATAAAATAGACATTCGTTGTCGCTTATATATAACAATATAAGTTTGAATAATGATCTCTTGTCCCATATATATATATATATATATATATATATATATATATATATATATATATATATATATAAAACATACCATAATCGAACGATTTGGTTAGTTTATTTTCTTTAGCGGCATATCAATGTCTATGGGTTATTTAATGTAGAAATCTAAATATTTTGTTCACAGTTTTAAGGCTTCAACTAAATATATTTTGAATGCAATTTTGTATCGTCGACTACAAATAAAATATATTGTTGGTTATTTAGCTATAAAATGTATTGTTGGAAATTTTACTATCAATACGTGTTTTTGGTAATTTTTTATATAAAAATGTATTTCTGGTATTTTTTACTATAAAAATGTATTTTTATACTTCATAGTGTTTTGTTTTTGTTTGGAGGTTCCCTATTTGCCCATAGCTGGGACCCCAACAGGTGCTAATACTCCAAGTGAGGGTAGACCTGGGAATAGCAGCAATTAAAAGATGGGTCAATGCTCCTGAAAACTTTCCAATCTTCCGATCAAAGACTTTTGCTTCCGGGTGTAGTTTATCGTCATACCCAGGACTAGACAGTCGATCGAAATGTAATCTCTGTTATAATTTAGCTTTAAAGTTAATAATCAAAATTTCTATGATTTTGAGGCTATCAGCCATAAAGTATTTAGAACCGAAAGGAAACAATTCCTGAAGTTAGATTCGCTTTTTTATCAATAATTCTCTTTCAAAGTGGTTGCCATAGAGTTTCTGTTTGTGAATGGAGAAAATGTTGAAAACATTCATAAGCATTTAGTGAATGCACAGTAAGTATATAGGTTTTAAGAGTTAATAACAATCCTATAGATAAAGGAGAAATTTATCTTAGTGACAGGTCGCTCTGTGGCAGGTCTACTGCTTCTGTGAGTGAGGATAGGGCTTAAAAAAAGATCAAGGCTCTCGTTAAACCTGTCAGGAGAATCATTATTGCTCAACTGTGAAATGTTCCAGGTGAAGATGAAGTACCTGCCTTTTCGTTGTCTGTTGGATACTGAAAGGTATAGAAAAAGTGTATTTGCAGAAAACTGATAGATTTTATGATGGATCAGTGATTGGTTGTTGCCCAAAGGGGGTTCGAGTTCAAATATATTCCTACACAGGGACGGTGCGTACTACCTACGACCCCCCCCCCCGACCAGGAGGTTCCAAACCTGATTAGGGGCCCCTTGGCAATGCTTTGTGATCTTATTAATATTTACTTTGTCTACCTACATTTATATATGTTACAAATTAAACTAAGCATAACTGACTATTAAAGGATGAAAACTTTCGCTATTTTAGGGGTTTTATTTTGGAGCCAGAAAAATCTCACGTTGATATTAAAAAATGCCTCAATATATTGTTGATTTATTTAAAATGGAATTTTCTATTTTGACATGTCTATAATATGTATTTAGATATCGTATTTATTTTCAAATTTTCTAGTTGAATTTTTCACGTATATTGTAAATAATTAGGTTGCAAAAGATGTATATTTTATATGAATACTACCTTATTAAAATTGAGATGTACTAGAGTGGGGCCCCATATAATAAATTCGGGTAGTCATAGATTTGAGGGGTATCATAGATTCGTGGGGGTATCACAAATTCGGGTGAGCACGGAACCCTTGTATTGGCCATGCTCCCACATGCACATTTACTTCCAAGAATCTAAATGTTTGGCTGCATTGCTTACTATGAAAGCCAGCAACTAATTCAACTTGCAATGACCTGCTGCGACCTTGGAAATGTAATGTAACGTTTTCCCGCCTTAACATTTATAACGTTAAAACATTTTTGTACTTCATATCGAACTGAATATTTAATTCCATTCTGCTGAAAAATAGCTTCATTTATGTAGCAATTATCAGGTCATCTCATAAGTTCTGTCCGAATGCTGCAAATTTTTGAAAATTGTGACCAAATGTTACATTTAATTACAGATTAAATCAACGATGTATTTTCCCTGATTATCTATGATTTCCTTCCATCTATTAACAAGCTTACTAATTCCATTACTGTAAAATTCTTTTGGCTTTGATTTGAAGAACTCACAAATGTCAGTTTTATCCTCTTCCTGTGTTTCCAAACGATTCTGTAAGCTGCGAAACAAATGGTAGTCTGAAGGAGCAAGATCGGGAGAGTAAGGTGGATGAGGAATTTTCTCCCAACCAAGTTCTTCGATCTTTTGTGACGTGATTCTTGCTGTGTGGGGGTCGCGCATTGTCCTGATGAAACATCACCTCTTTTCGATTCACTAGATTAGGTCTTTTTTTTCCTCAAAGCTTGGTTCAAACGCTCTAATTGCTGACAGTATATTTGAGCATTAATTGTTGCATTAGGTGGTAAGAATTCAAAATGGATTATTCCTTGGCGATCCCACCAGATTGAAAGAAGAACCTTTTGCCCATGAAGTTCCCTTCTCGGCTGTGGCTGGGGTCCTTCCCCTTTACCAAGCCACTGTCTACGACGCTTAACATTTCGATAAAAGATCCATTTTCCGTCGCCAGTCACAAGTCTATCCAAAAAAGGTGAAACAAGTTGACGAGAATGAAGAGAAGAGATGTCAATTCGGAATTTGAGGTTGTTTTCAAACAATTCATGAGGCACCCATTTTCCAAGTTTAGGAACTTTTCCAAGTTGTTGAAGATGACGATGAACAGTTGTATGGTTTGAACTGAGAACCACTGCCAATTCCTCAACTGATAAAGCAGGATTTTCTTCAAGAGCTGCTTCAAGAAGCTTTTCATCAAACTCAACTGGACGTCCGATTCGATCTTCATCTTCAAGGGTGAAATCTCCACCTCTGAATTTTGCAAACCATCTTCTGAAAGTTCTTTCATTCACACATTCCTCTCCATAAACTGAGTGAATGTTTCTAGCCGCTTCGGCTGCTGAGTTTCCTTTCTTGAACTCATAAAGCATTATGTGCCTCAAATGGGTACAATCTTGGGTACTTCCATGTTAGCAGGGTTTTAATGAAACATAATTTAATTTTATTGTTCTCTGAAATAAAAGTTGATCAGTTTAAATGCATCTAAACATAAAAAATAATGTTCAGCTCCATTAGACATTATAAAATACTCTTTAAATTTCGTTCATTTTAACAAAAAGTTAAAATTCGGACAGAACTTATGGGATGACCTGATACATGCTGTGGTCTTTAATGACCTGCGAAGACCTGAAATAACCATTGACACCAACAAGACACTGACTGGGCCAAATCAAGACGTCTTGTGAGTCTTCATGCCGACAGTGCAAACTCTCAAACTTCAGTTTGGCTAGAAACGAGAGAATGCGCTTTGTTGGCTTCTGATGACATTATTTTCTGATAATGTCACATATGTACGTCTCTATTTACAAAATTCGAACGTTTATACACAAAAAGAAAAAATTTCAAAATTCTTTTTAAAATACTGGAAGGTCGCTGAATTGTAGTAATTTTTTCCATTTATGATTAGTAAATATAGTTTTTATTTAATAACAATATCACTACTTAACTACTGCAAATTAATACAGATTTTTAAAAATATAAATTATTCTAATTAAAATTCTTCAATAAATGAAAAGAATTCTTTTAAAAATACATTATTCATCGAAACTTTTTTAAGGCAAAAGTGTCCATAATATATATCGTATTCATAAATTAAAATCTTTTCTAATTAAATAATGTCTTAGTTTTTTTAATTTTTTTATTTTATGATTCATGGCAGGTGAATCTAGTGATTTAAATTTTCCAAGGAGTTCTGTGTATAACTAATATAAACATTAAATGATAGAAAAATGAATTTCTTGATATTTTATAAAATTAAGTAAGTGGGGGTAACAGATGTAAAAAAAAAATGTCTTTTACCAAGATTTTCTGAAAATGAAGCATTTCTAAAATAATTTCATTCATTTGAAAATAAGTCCTGAATGTTTAATTAAAATCCGACGATTATGTGATTTTTGAAAGAATTTCCAAATCAATGTGTTTTTCACCGCAAAAAGGACGCTAAAATTTCCGATACGAATCTTTGGTCTCGCACAAGAAAGACAAAACTTTTGACCAAAATTTTGAACGTTCTAAAAAGTGTCAAAAAATATAATGTAAAAAGTAAAAAATCTTGATCTTTCGTCAATACACACACACACACAAAACACACACACACACATATATATATATATATATATATATATATATATATAATTATAATTATACGTTTTACCAGTTTGTGACTGGAAGATATATATAAATCCAGGGAGAGCTCAAGGTAGACTATAAAGCATTATAACGATAATAAGAAATAAAAATTATAAACAAAAAGTTCTGATGAGCTGAACATCCCAGTGTTCACGAAATAAAAATTATAAACAAAAAACGTTCCTCTTAACTCAATTTCTCCACTGACTATCAGATTTCGGCCTAAAAACAAATGCTTAAGTTTACTATATTAATACCGAATTTTATTTAGATTAATATCCCTTTGATTAAATTAATTTGAATCGACCTGATTTATCCTGCATAAAAACACCAAACGGTATCGGCCAAAGTAACATACAAACCAATATTAAAATCTAAAAAGTATAGAGTAAATTCTTAGTTGAGGAAACCGACTACTACCAACCACTAATCTCTCGGCTCTATCTTTACCCCCCCCCCTCTCTCTCTCTCTCTCTCTCTCTCTCTCTCTCTCTCTCTCTCTCTGTCACCTTTCCTCCACACTACCAATCTAAAGTGTCCGTCCGGTGTATTTCTCCATCTGCGGAGAAGTTTTTCGTTCTGATGAGCTGAACATCTCGGTGTTCACGAAATAAAAAATTATAACTGAAATGAATAATTAAAGTCCCCCGTCTTCTTATTATCGTTATAGATCTGAACGAGTAGATGTTCATTTTAAAAAAAGTTAATTGAACTTTAGCTGGCCTGTGACGTTTTCTGTGACATAATGGTCTTCCCTACAATGGCAGACGGAAATTCGAACCCTGCCAGACAGCACATTCAGGGCGTCTTCTCAAACACATGTATCCATAAACATAACGCTTATAGCAATAAAAATAGATGTACGTGATGGTTATTTATAAATATTTTTTTATTTTTAAATGATTATGAATTCTCCCTCTGTATACTTCCGCACAACTACTTATCTATCTATCTCTCTCTCTCTCTCTCTCTCTCTCTCTATATATATATATATATATATATATATATATATATATATATATATATATAAAGTTTAATAAGTAGCCTGATATGTGCAATTAATCAAAGTGCATAATGTATAAAACAGATTTATAAATATAATTATAAGGATTTTGTTAAATTCTGTTTTCCAACAATTCAATGACATTAATTTTCATGCATTAGCAATCACCAGGCTATATAGAAAGGGGAAGAAGAGAGGGAGAAGGAAGGATAGAAGGAGAGTTGGAACGGGAGGAGAGATGGAGAGAGAGAATGGGGAGAAAAGGAAAGAGGCAGAGTGAGTGCGAGAGGAGGAGGCAAAGAGAGAGAAGGATGAAGAGGGAGCCAGGTGCCAATTTAGGGTTATGAATAATATTTATTCCCCTGTCCCCGGGGGGAAAATTTAACGCAAGTTGGTTTAATTCTGAGCCCCACAAATATGTGCATGCAGGGTGTTTCCAAAAACTGTACTTTGCCGTTGACATCAAGGCGTAACCTCTGACTCTGCGCCTTCAGTTCGATGTTTATTCAGACTAAAACTATAGTATGCCATTTCTGGGTGGTCGAGAATAAAGTTTGCTTAGGTGGGGCAATATTGAAATATTTCCTCTTGCAACCTAATATTTAACCCAAGTAAGCTTTCTCACTAGGATTTCAAAATATTCTCTTTAATACACCAGTAATTACTTGTGACACTAGGGAGTGTAGCAACCCTGTTCTTTTACCGCAATTCGGATGAACAGATCCTCAGTGCTGAAAATGAAATTAATGAGAAAAGGACTGTTGATATCGATAGGTCATTTTTCTTTTATCTCATAAGACAGGGTTAAAAGTATCAGGGAACTGAAGATTCGTGCCTTTTGGAGGCAGAAAACAAGGAAAGAAATCATAACTAAATATTTGACAATCGAAATAAATACCCCTTTCGGTACCACACATTTTGTTGTCAGTTGTCTGATCTTAGAGCGCAAAGGATCAGGAAACCAAGTCGACTTGGTTTGGTTTTATATATATATATATATATATATATATATATATATATATATATATATATATATATATGCAATACAAGTGTAGCCAAAGCAACATTAAGGGGGCAAAAGTTCACAAAATAAGAAAGGATTTCAGCGTTCTGACTTCAAGACAAAAACAGAAATATGGCGAATGAGATGTAGAAGTGGGTTATCTATTTGACTTGGAAGAAATCCCAGCGTGCATCTCTATGTTTTGTGTTTAGTCTATAAATATGGAGAGGGGATGTTTTAGAATTCATTCCTACACAGATTGGAACCAACACACATATATGTTTGGTTTGGTTTGTTTTACGGCATGTCAACCTCAATGGCTTATTTAATATCGACAATTTTATTGCTGGTAATATTTTTCTTCATAAATGTACTGCTGGTAATTTTTTCCTTCAAAAATGTATCGATGTTAATTTTTTTTGTTTTAAAGTTTGGTTTCTTATCAACCTCAATGGGTTATTTAATGCCAACAAGATTTTTATTGCTGGTATTATTTTTTTCAAAAATGTATTGATGGTAATAATTCTTCTTCAAAAATTTATTACTGGTAATAATTTTTTACAAATTATTTCTGCTATTAAAACCTATTTTTACACTTTCATAGTATTTTGACCCCAGTTTGGGGGTTAACTATTTACCCATAGCTGGGTCCCTAACTGGGCCAAGGTGGGCCTGGGAACACCAGCAATAAAGAGGTTGTTCCAGGCCCCTCAAAACCTCCTGATCAGAGGCCTTGCTGATAGATGTAGTTCATCGTCTTACCCAGGACGTGGATGTAGTTTATCGTCTTACCCTGGACGGAAGTCGACTTGGAAAAAAAAGATAGATACTCTGGGACCTCAGAAAATATCCCGTTCAGTAGAACAGTTTTGTGTCTCAGTTTTAACGAGTTGTACACGTTACCTTAAGGCCTGAAGCATGAGGAAGTCAAATCGACTTGAAAGCAAAAGATGGATATTCAGGAATCTCAGCAAATATCACGTTTAGTACCACCGATTTGCATTTCACTTGCTTGACCATAATGGGTTGTACACGTCACCTTAGGACCTGAATCTGAGGGAGCCAAATCGGCTTGGAAGCAAAAGATAGATACTCAAGGACTTCAACAAATATCCCGTTCAGTACTACCGATTCGCATATCAGTTGCCTGGCTTTAACGAGTTGTACACCTCTCGTTAGGGCCTGAAGCATGAGGAAGCCAAATCGACTTGGAAATCACAACTAGATCGCTGGGAATACCAGTAAATATTCCGTTCAGTTCCCACAGATTTAATTGTCAGTTGCCTGGTCTTAACGAGTAGAGTATGTCTCCTTATGACCTGAAGCATGAGTGAGCTTAATCGACTTGGATGTCACCAATAGATTTCTTTTGAATTTCGGCAAATATACCGTCCAGACACACGTTTATATGTTAGTTGCCTGAGCATAACCAGCTTGGCCTGTCTGACGTAATGTTTATACCATGCGTATATTTTATTTTAAAAAATGAACGGACATATTTTAGTTGAATTAAGAACTTGTATATATGCAGGGTGTTCCCCACTCACTCATTAAATGACGATAGATTCTGGATTCATTGGTTTGTTAACAAGATTAATGCTTATTGACTTACAAAGAAGATTAACGGTTTAAATTAAATATTAAATGTAATTAAATACACAGATCTGAAAAAAGAAAGCAAGAAGTTAAAGGAAGTCAAAAAGCGTGTACATCTTTGAGAGACCTTGCATATATATATATATATATATATATATATATATATATATATATATATATATATATATATAATTTAAATAATGTACAAAGTAAGTATCTCATACGGTGTATGCCACAAAAATACACCAAAGAACATTAACTAACTGAATTCTTTATAAAAAGTCAATAGATAGGGACTTTCGAGCAAATACTGGCTTTAAAGGAAGTCAAAAAGCGAGTACATCTTTGAGAGACCTTATATATATATATATATATATATATATATATATATATATATATATATATATATATAATATAGTATAATTTAAATAATGTACAAAGTAAGTATCTCATACGGGTGTATGCCACAAAAATACACCAAAGAACATTAACTAACTGAATTCTTTATAAAAAAAAGTCAATAGATAGGGACTTTCGAGCAAATACTGGCTTTAAAGGAAGTCAAAAAGCGAGTACATCTTTGAGAGACCTTGCATATATATATATATATATATATATATATATATATATATATATATATATATATATATATATAGTATAATTTAAATAATGTACAAAGTAAGTATCTCATACGGGTGTATGCCACAAAAATACACCAAAGAACATTAACTAACTGAATTCTTTATAAAAAAAAGTCAATAGATAGGGACTTTCGAGCAAATACTGGCTTTCAAGATGATCTAAACGAGAAGAGGTGTATTTTTTAAAAAGTTAATTGAAATTTAGCTGGCCTGTGACGTTTTCTGTGACATAATGGCCTTTCCGACAACGGCAGACGCAAATTCGAACCCTGCCAGACAGCACATTTTCTTTATTATTATTGTCTCTTGAATACGCAAGCCCTTAGATGTAATTCACAATGTTTAAAAAGAAAGAAAAAAGTCAGGGCGTCTTCTCAAACACGTGTATCCGTAAACATAACGCTTATAGCAATAAAAATAGATGCACGTGATGGTTATTTATAAATATCTTTTATTTTTATATGATTATGAATTCTCCCTCTGTATACATCCGCACAACGACTTATCTATCTATCTATCTTTAAGTCTCTCTCTCTCTTTTTCTCTCTCTTTCTCTCTCTCTCTCTCTCTCTCTCTATATATATATATATATATATATATATATATATATATATATATACTTAAACAAAACGGATGTCATACCTAAGGTACCTTTCGGCTAAAGGTTTTTCAAAGATATTCGTTGGCAATATTAGATATACATGAATACAAAGACACACTAAATGAAGTAAATGGAGAGGGAATGGTGGAACTCGACTAACAGACAAATTTTAAAGGGGGGATGTAACTAATAAATATAATAATAAATGTAAATTTTTTTTACGTACCTTACGTCTTTGGTGCGGGGGGTCTGTGAGTTCCCCTTTTTCTATTTTAAACTCTTGTGGAACTATTTATTTACATCCCCCCTTGTTCAATTTTATTTTATATAATGAAAATTTGTCTGTTAGTCGAGTTCCACTTTTCCCTCCCCATCTACTTTATTAAGTGTGTCTTTTATTCATTTATATTTAATATTGCCAACGAATATCTTTGAAAAAGCGTTGGTCGAAAGGTACCTTAGGTATGACGTCCGTTTTGTTTAAGGCTATATATCAGTTCTTTATATCAAATCTGTTTTTATATATATATATATATATATATATATATATATATATATATATATATATATATATATATATATTAGGTATATAAGGTTTACTTGCCCGTTTTGAGAATGCTTCTCACATTATAACCCAAGTACATACATCGGACACACACCCACAACTCTCTCACGTAGGTTCACTTACCACCTCAAAGACACTAGCGCCATAAAAATCACCTTGTAACAATACACAGACATTCAAATCATCTGACAAAAGAAAAATCTTAATTAGCAACACCAAAATCCTCTATAAAAAAAAAAACAACCGTAAAAAATGACTAGAAATTCTTTAAGCGATTTTAATCAAAAACCGAAAACCCAACATAAAATTGCATCTCATCCTGACAGAAACATATTTAATAACTAATTCTCCAATAAAAAAAAGTTATCAAAATAACACATCCCTGAATATATATATATATATATATATATATATATATATATATATATATATATATATATATATATATATATATATATACCTTTCTGTGAATAAGTAAGTATGTGAATGCATAGAAATATATATTTATATTATTTTGCTTACAGATATGTCGGTCTGTACTGTGATCTTAAAGATAAATTTCTAAAGAATTTCAAACAAGATTTTTGCTGTGATGTGTCATTGGCTCTTTTTATTCGGCAAACAATTAATCCACTCATATTCCAATTCTTTCTTTCTTTGCTACTTGCCAGGTTTGAAAACGAATACACAGAATCCTGTTTTGAGTGTTTTCGGATCGAAACCACATGCGTGAGTAATATTTTTTATTCATTTGAGCCCAAACAAAACAATAAAGTCACTCAGACACAAGGAGCTACTGAATGTGAAAGAATATGAAAAACAAAAAAAACACTTGACATTGCATTTAAATTTTAGAAAATCAAATTTGACTAGAAAGAAAGACACCAACCGAGTGTTCCACAAGCGAGAAGTGCAAGTGAAGAAACTGTTGGCATAAAATGGTTATATCTAACAAGTGAAACTGTAAAATCATGAGACCTAGGCCTTTTTGATGTTGTACTACTTGATGAACCACATCCCATAATGTTAGATCTTCAATTGAAAACGAAAAGCTGTGCTGAAGAAGAAGAAGAAGAAGAAGAAGAAGAAGAAGAAGAAGAAGAAGAAGAAGAAGAAGACAATTATATTTCCACAAACCAGAATCTGTCTTTGTTATATAGAAATAAAATGTCGCTGCCGAAACTTGAGTTTGAACATAGATCGCCAGTGAGCAAACACAGGCGATCCCATCATTGAATTAAGTAAACCACGTGACCATAGAGGAAACGCATAAATAGAAAGTAGCGTGACGTTTAATTGATCTGTATTTCTACTCTATCCTCTATTACTATACGGGGCGCTATTCTCTACTCTATTCACTATACTATTTCTCTATTCGGATCACTATACGGATTCTTCTTCTAGTGAGTATTATCGAGCAAGTACTATTAGCGCGAGTGCTATTCGAAGCCGTCTCACACCAGTATTATTCAACGGCGTACTACAGTTGCATCTGCGATTACAAAGTCTCTACTACAACGAGAATTACGAAAGTGACAACGAGTATTCGTTGACATCACAAAAGTGTCAAACGAGTGTTTGTTGACATCACAGAAGTCTTCAATAGAAAATAAATAAATATGAAACTCTATAGAATTTTGAAATTCAAAGTCAGAATATCATATATGGTTCTTGAGAATGGCATAGATTATACTTTTTGCACGTTGTCGCATCACTAGATATTCTAAAAATCTATATCATCACTGGCGCACCATGATCTTGATGAAAAAGATTTGTAATTGGGGAAACAGTCAACAGCAGCAAAGATGTTAAAGTTGACAGGCTCGAATTGGATTTTTAAATGAGTATTTGTTTTTATCAAATCGGTAAATAGTAGAGGCACATTGCCGATTAACTGATAACCTTGATTCCAGAACTGCCAGTTTATCTGCTTTGCCGTAACAACAGAAGTCAATAATTAGAGTGTCAGACATGTATTAACGAACTATTATTAAATAGTTCAATAATACAGGCCTTGTTACAGTTTTTTGTGTATATATATGTAACTAGTGAGTTAGCTCAAATGACTTAACTCACTTTATAGTACACCAATAGAAGGTTAACAAATCAGAAGACGTAGAATATTCAATCCGTCGTGTATAAAGGCGGCCATTTTGTTTACTCTATCCGAATGTCCAGTGCCAGCTTGTTAGGCGAAGAGAAACAGAAGGAAGAACTACGCTCTGCTACTTTTACCAAAATATCCACTGCTAACCTGAACTACGCTTCCCTACTGTCTTCGAAATATTCACTGCTAACCTCTGGATTCAATACTCAAAGACGACCGTCATCATGTCCAACAGGCCTGACCCTCTAATTATGCATCTTACATATCTCTGCAGCATAAGCGCCTACCGCAGATTGCACAACTCGATTGTCTGGCAATTTTCATTCAGTGTGCGTCTTTATGAGGCGACACGTCCCAACAGGTGGCTCATACTACTGGGGAATTGGTGTTTTTATCGAGTCACCATCTGTAAACAGGTTGCCTACTAACGCCATAAAGATTAACGATCCCTGCTATTTAACCATAGCTGGGGGGTGCAGAAATGATGATAAGAATGTTTATGTCAGAGTGGACGTAACAGTTTCGGTCGGAATTCGAACTCATGTCACTTTTTTCTCTTTTCAAGTCGCTAACCGTTACACTATCCGTGCACAAACTCTCAAAAACTGATATTAAAATCGCACCACACGGAACACCACTTGTAGAAGTCCGGTGAATATGAGTGGCAATCGTGTGATTTCAAAGGTTTGCGTGTCGACTTTTATGGATTAAAAAAAGTGTTGGATAATGTCGCCGGATAATTGGTGGTATATATATTATATTAAGATATTAAATTGTACTCCAGATCTGTTCGAGATCTGGAGTACAATTTCAGAGTAACGTGTTAACTACAATGTCTACTTCCACTCAGTATAAAAATAAATCAAGGACACCAAAAAGTGGATTTAGAAAAAACCATTGAGAGAGATTTCTTGCTTGTTGATATGAAATAACATTATTGTCTTGGGAATCATTTGCGTATGTGAGATATGCGCACAGAATTTATCTCGGTGTATGAATTACATTTCTGGGTCACTAATATACGTGCGTACTTACATAAAAAATGTCTGTAGTCTTATGATAAAAGAAAAGCAGGTGTTCATTTTTTTAACATCACCATCTTTCTCTCCACATATTTAGTTCAACGTTTATGCAATATATATATATATATATATATATATATATATATATATATATATATATATATATGAGGAAAATATAGTCTTAAGGTGTGCTATATTTATGGGATAAAGTGCTCGATGTCAGAGGTAGAGCGTGTGTAAATATAAAAGTGAACATAAGTCAACACTTAGAGGCAACAGTCTGTTTCAGGCTAGATGCAATCGTCACGTGGCCTGACGATTGCATATAGCATGAAACAGACTGTCGCCTCTAAGTGTTGACTTTATAATCATTTTTTATATATATATATATATATATATATATATACAACGAACATTAAACAGTAAACATTTCAAATTTCAGATCCAAATTCGGATAATAAGTAATCAGGCTATGGCCAATTCTTTTTTATCGTCTCTAAGATCTACACGCATAAACACACACATGCGCACACACACAAGGACACGCGGGGACGCACGCACACATACACACATATCCATATATATATATATATATATATATATATATATATATATATATATATATATATATTTCAGGTGTAACAGCAAAATTGTCCAAATAGTGTAACAGCATAATTGTCCATCCCACAAAAGGTTTAATATCTAAAAAAAAAAAGCACTAAACTAATTGAGTTTTTTTCAGGTTTTTAGATAAGCTGTTTAACCATCTTGACACTATTTGTCATAAAAATCGCTAAAAAAAACCCTTTGATTTATTCAGCTAGAAAAGAACAGGTTAAAATCGTTTTGTGTCAGCCCCACTGTCTTCCCAAGTGAGCAATGGAGAGAGGGAAAAGATCATTCAGGCCTTTAGTAATGGTACCAAGATTCATAGTCTGGCTTCCATCTACAAAGTCCATTCAAGAAACATCAAGAGGACGGTAAATAAGTTTAAAAACGATGCAACAATGAAGAGGAAAATCGGATCAGGAAGTCACAACAGGAAAAGGGATCATCAGTTTGACTTAGTGCAAAAGAGATCAATTAGAAAGATCCAACTCAATCCATAAGAGGTTTGGTACATGAGAGAGAATGTTCAGCTATGATGGTCCAAAAAGCAGTGACAAAAGACTTGGAAATAAAATCGTGCGTGAAATATCCGAGGCACCTCCAGGACAGAAGGTTAGAAGGTTAGAGAGGGCGAAGATCACCTTGAATAAGTTGGAAAATAAAATGATCCTGGAATAATATATATATATATATTTGAACTTTATTTCAATACTTCATGAGCTTCCGATCCTTAGCTATGATTAATTAATGATGAACATGTTATTTTAGTTTACAATCGATTTATTCTGTTAAGTTTGGAAAGTAATTATAGACGCTTATTGCTCAAAGTAGACTCCAATAGCGTTATAAAAAAACCTCGGATTTATTAAACATATACACCAAAACTTTCACTGTGCTGTTAAACCAGCCATATATATATATATATATATATATATATATATATAAAGAGAAATACTTTTTACATATACAACTGATGTCCAATTAGCTTTATCGAGTAGTGGTTTGTTTTCAGAGATTTCTTTCTCCTAGACTCTCTGAAACCGAAGGCTAAAGTGCACTGTCTGCACTGCTAGTCAATCCCCTAGACCGCAATTTTATGCTTTTTCCAAAGTCATTTGTGCAAAGTATTCGATGTTTTAATAAGAAAGCATAAAATAGATAGATAGATAGATAGATAGATAGATAGATATCACTGTATATCTATCTATCTATCTATTTATCTAACGAATTACTAGATATTATTTTTAATCCATCATTATTTTTAATATTCAAAACGTTATTTTATAGTTTATATATGTGTGTGTGTGTTTAAGATAGATAGATAGATAGATAGATATACAGTGATGCATCTATATATCTAACGAATTAATGGATATTATTTGTAACCCGACATTATTTCTTAATATTCAAAACGTTATTTTTTATTTTATATATATATATATATATATGTGTGTGTGTGTGTGTGTGTGTGTGTATCTGTGCGTGTGTGTGTGTGTTTAAGGAGACATCCTGTTTTATTTTTATTTATTTAATTATTTTTTTTTTTTTAGACAATGTAAATTACGCCTACCGGCCTAGCCATTCTAGAGATGTCATAGAGAATAAGGTTGTAACCTTAACCGTAAACCAATGTCTAATCTGACGTCTTTTAGACAGCTCGACTACACGCATCCTAATATCATTCCTTAGTAACCAAATACTCCATTGTTATAATAACATTACCCGTTATTTAACACCAGTCAAAACGAACATGCCTTGTTTTTACCACAATAATTGAATATTTAATTACTAAGCACTGCGGCCAGTTTCCTAATACATTGCTTTTTATTTATTTTGTTTCGTATTAGCCATTTTGTAATATATTTATAAAGCATATATGTTTTTCATTAATGACCATCGATTTATAACAAAAAGTTCTAATTAAGGGAATCAATTTTGAGATTTTATTGAATTGCCCCAGATACCAACCGAACCTTAGACTGCAAAACAATATTCAACGAGAAAGTTAATTATTATATGAATAAAATACAACGTGCATTGACGATTTGCATGTGTATATAATCTTTGTAGGCCATGATTATTCTAGTGACACCGAAATCATAATTATTCAACAATGAATAGAATGTTGTTTAGTTTACTAACCAGGAAATATAGAAAATAAACAAAAAATTCCAAGAAAATGTTCATACTTTCTAAGTAGAATGCAATTAAAGAATTATTAAAATATTCTGGCATTTCTCTACGTTATGCGTAAATGAGTATTTTAATAAAACAGAAAAAAAAGATGGAGTCATTTCACGGTACATTTCTTCAAATAAACAGCAGATTCTTTTTCATTTTTTTTTCTTTTTCAACATGAGATATATAGACTACTAATCTGTCAGTAAATTTTGCCTTAATTACTGCGTCTTCACAATTACTTTCTTCATTTTCATTTTGGTGTATATGTTTCATAAATCCGACTTGTCATATATGCCATCGTTAGAATTAATTAAATTTTAGCATATTTGTTTTGGACATCTTAACAAAATTATTACAGATAATGAAGATTTAGTTCTATTTGTTTAATATTTTTGCTATCTTCTGCCAGCCGCAATGATAAAGAAAGCATTACGTCACACCATCGCCAGTGAAACACGCTGCAAGAGCCACTGAATCTTGTCCCTTAATCGAGACGCCATCCAACAACACCGATGGAACGCCATCGAACGAGGGCCAATAACCCCAGAAGTCTCCATTGACACAGGAGTAAAAAAAAGAAAATTATCAGTAAGAGAAGAATATTTAACTATTTTTTTTATCTCCGCGTCCTGAGCGACAGACTTTGTTCAAACTTTGACAAGACTATGCAAAAATCAAACGGCAAAATCAAATAAGACATGAATGTAAAGAATACAGTCAGAATAAATATAACATAGTCTTAAGTGAATGCAGCCAATATCAAAATATCTCTAAGTGAATACACAACTAATATTTCTATATCAGCTTCATATAAATCTTATCACACATTGTAAGTCAGTTGAAAAAATCTATTCTTAGAGTATAAAATGAATTCGATAATTATTTGTTTCTGTTATATTCCGTTCTAAGGGAATAAACACATAACACCATGTAGATACTAAAAGAAAGGTTTATTGTACACAACAATATGAAATACGGTACACTAGTAGAGAGTGCCATTAGTTGGAAGGTCGGGCGTGCTTGCGTCGTCTACTCCCTCCCCTCGTAAACAGCTAAATTTATAGGTACTTGCAACCAATAGTGTAATCATTCATGGGGGTGACTGTTAATTTTCCTTGTTATATATACAATATGAAGGATGAATAAAAGTTGTGACGCATTTATTTCATAATTCTGACCTGTTATATATGAAGTCATAAGTGGGGATAAAAGCTGTGACGTATTTGCTTCATGATTCTAACCCGTTATATATACAATAATCAAGGGGTGTATAAAAGTTGTGATGTATTGGCTTCATAACACTGACCTGTTTTATA
The DNA here is from genome assembly GCA_903632075.3 of Acanthosepion pharaonis. Lineage (NCBI taxonomy): Eukaryota > Metazoa > Mollusca > Cephalopoda > Sepiida > Sepiidae > Acanthosepion > Acanthosepion pharaonis. Next base: position 2,349,870 of record CAHIKZ030002269.1, read on the forward strand.
CACAATAATGAGTGTGAATAAAAGTTATAGCTTATTTGCTTCATGATTCGAACCTGTTCCATATACAAGTGTGAACATAAGTTGTGATGTATTTGTTTCATGATTCTAACCTGTTATATATATATATATATATATATATATATATATATCGAGGGGAATAAAAGTTGTAAATTATTTGCTTCATGATTCTGTCCTGTTATATATGCAATCATAATTGTGAATAAAAGCTATGACGTATTTGTTTCATAATTCCAACATGTTATATATATGATCATAAGAGTCTGTAGTTCAAGGCTACCGTGGAAGAAAAATTCTAGGGGTACATTGTTGGTTCCGGGAGATTTTCCGGGTTTCATGAAGCGGAAGTTTGCGGTGTGATATCCAATGCCGGGCAGATATTTGGGGGTCGCAGGAGGTCTTTTGGCTAATCCTCCAGATACATAAAATCTGGGAAAATAAAACAGTCCCTGAAGACTTTAAAAATGCCAACATTGTGACGATCTACAAAAAAAGAAGACGACTCACTCTGCAGAAACGATCATGGAATCTCCCTCCAAAGCATCAATAGCAAGATCTTTGCGAGAATACCACTAGCAGAAGAGATCCTTCCAGAATTAAAATGTAATTTCCGACCTTCGATAGACCCTGTCGACATGATCTTCTGTATGCGACAGGTTCAGAAGAGTCGTGAGCAGCAAAAAAAAAACCAAAAAAAACACTGATTTTTATCTGGGATCTCTAGAAGGTCTTCGACAAAGTCCCAAGACCAGAAATGTGGGCCTCTCTTGCCCGCTTTGTCTGTCCGGATCGCTTCGTGTTTCTAATCCGTATGCGCCACGGCGGAACTGAGATCCGAGTAAATAATCGATGGTGGCTTTAAACAGGACAGTGTGTTAGTTTCGACACACTTCTCTTTGTATCTCGCCGCCATGATCAACGGGATATTCTTTAGCAGTACTGGCATTGACATCCGATACAGATTCGACGGGGACACTTCAACCTAACTTGACTTCATTCTTGCACAAAGTGTACCACCACCCGTGTGCGAGAATTTCAGTATGCTGACGACAATACAACTGTGGACTAGTCTGTTATTAACCTCCAGAGGTCGTTAAACCTGTATAACGAGGCCTACAAACCCTTCGGGATGCTGGTCAAGGCCCAAAAGACAAAGATCCTCAGCCTGCCAGCCAACCTCCGGACAAACGATATCAAACGTCAACATCGACATACAGCCTCCGCACATCAACATTAAGGCCTGCGCCCTGGAGACGTCTCTCGCCACAACAGGACTGTATTTTGATTAAACAGAGCACTAGCTCTGCCTCGCGAGATAAACGAATCCCTACTATGGGTATTATATATATATATATATAAGTAGATATAAGAACTTTTCGTCTGTGCACATATTTATTGAGGAAATCTAACAGAATCTAATAGAAATGTACAAAGCAAAAATATTGGACAATGGGCTTACACTAAATAAGCATTTAATCCAACATTCAATACCATGCCTTTTATTTTCTACGACGCCAATCAAACCATAATAATTTAAAATGTTTTTCGCAGACATTAGCTCCGATTTAATTGCGTTCCTATTGCTATATAGCGTTGGATTGCTCAAGTTATAGGCATTCCTCTGATGAGCTGTAATTTTAAAGTCCTTCCATAGATTTTCTATGGGATTTAAATCAAGCGACTGACTTGGCCAATCTATGGTTCGAAGATTGATAAATGACCATAATAATCGAAGATATGGACCTCTTTATCAGTTCAATAAGAGTTATTGAAAACGAAAGCAATATGGTCCGACAACAAATCATACTTACACAGGATATCATTGTGAAGGAAAACAAACGTGAAGCTGTGGTGATTTATTGGAAAGTAACGCGATATTCATACACTACACAAGTAGAACTTCAAATGGATCTGTAAGCAGATGGCGAACAAGTGAATAAGATACAATTAGTCGGCTACTTCACCGCGTAGGACTGCAGTTTCAGACTCCTAGAAAACAAAAACCTCTTCTGAAGACGAGTCTTAGAAAATCTCATCAACTCTTTGCTTACGATCGTCTCAAGGAGTTTTCTTTGTTCTGGAACAAGATATTACAGTCTAACGAGACGAAAAGCGAAATCTTTGGTGGAATTTGTACAATGGATTTTCTGAAAAAAGCTGCTCTTCAAAATAACCCCCACCAAGAGTTAAACAGGGCAATGGAAGTGTAATAATTTGGGGCTGTTGCTTTTCTGATATTTTTAGGGTTTAAAAAAATTAACGCTTTTATTTTCTTGTCATATTTAATATTCAGCTAAGGATAGACGTCTAGGCTGAGTAGGAGAAAGATGATTCAAGCTGATTCTCTCTCTCTCTCTCTCTCTCTCTGTGTCCGTGTGTGTGTGTGTACAATAAATGAAACAAGCATATGTCAGTCATTCACGCACAATAGACATATGCATTGACATATTTCATTTATTGACCATGGTTAAATTTAATTGTCAAAAATGGCCAACAAACAGAATTCTAAAAAATTCCAATAAACAATAACAAAAGAAAGAAAAGAACAAGGGAAAAATTGAAGCAAACTATATACATATATATATATATATATATATATATATATATATATATATATATATATATATAATGTATGCAATAAAATGTAGAGAAAGCAACATTAAGGAGGCAAAAGTTCACAAAATAAAAACTGATCGCAACGTTCTTACTTCAAGACAAGAAAGAACAGAAATTTGGCGAATGTGATATAGAAATAGGTTATCTATTTGACTTGGAAGAAATCCCAGCATGCATCTCTATGTCTTGTCTATATGGAGAGGGGATGTTTTTGAATTCATTCCTACACAGATTGGAACCAACACACATATATGTTTGGTTTGGTTTGTTTTACGGCATGTCAACCTCAATGGCTTATTTAATATCGACAATTTAATATTTTAAAATGGATATGGTAATATTTTTTCCTTCAAAAATCTATTTCTGGTATTTTTTTTTTTTTTTAAATGTATAACTCGTAATATTATTATCTTTTTTTTAAAAAAATCTATAGTTGTTTTGGGTTGTTTTTTTTAGTATTGCTGGTAATAATTTTTTTTCTTCAAAAAATTATTGCTGGTAATATTTTTTACAGAGTATTTCTGGTATTAAAGCCTATTTTTACACTTTCATAGTATTTTGACTCCTGTTTGGGTGTTAACTATTTGCCCATAGCTGGGACCCAAACAGATGCTACCATCCCGGGTCAGGATTGACATGGGAACACCAGCAATTAGGAGGTGGTTCCACGCTCCTCAAAACCTCCACATCAGCGGCCTTGTTGTTGGATATAGTTTATCGTCTTACCCGGGACGCGGATGTAGTTTATCGTCTTACCCGGGACGCGGATATAGTTTATCGTCTTACCCGGGACGCGGATGTAGTTTATCGTCTTAGCCGGGACGCGGATGTAGTTTATCGTCATATATGTTACATACGCGCATATATGTTACATACGCGCACGCAGAGTAACACGCAGGCGTGCGTGAAGGACAGAGAATCAGTTCATTTTTTTTATAATACAATATTTTGTAATAACCACGTTAGTATTTTTTTCTAATTTTCTCAGACAATACAACAACATAATAATAACATTAAACCAAATAATTATACTTAGAACATGAGAAATAAAGAAAAAAAAAGGTTTCAAGTTTAAACAATAAAGATTATTAATATTAAAGAAATCCTGATTTTGCCCGACAGCATAAGAAATCCTGAAACCCGGATGTTACGATCACTGCTTCTAATCATCCGAGGCAAGTAAAAAAATTTTGATCGTCTTCTGGATGTTTGAAGCAAATAAGAATAACTAATAATTTATCGTTTAACATGAAATATCAGATTCTTGAGAATTCATGACACGTAATACTCTCAAAGAAGTCTTTAAATATGTAAGCGTGTAATTTATAAAACCATTTGTTTTTGTAATCCTGAGTGTTCTCTTGCGCTTCGCATTTCAAATAATCCGTTCATCATATATATTTATTAACCTTGAAAATATACTCTCTTTAGAACAGGCTCTGGTTCTATTTTTATCTGAGTTTAAATTGGAATATTATCCAGTTGAAATAACGGAGAAACACCTTTTTGACATTTTGAGATAAAAATGTTAACGAGCTAGCAATACAACGTTCCTTTCAGAAATTATATTCCAGGGGTGATAACATTCAAAATGGCCTTGAACAAAAATCATTGACTTACAAGCAACCGAGACAAATAGTGTAAGATAAACTGATGCGAGCTCTCCCAAATAGCTTTGTTATTCTATTTCCTATAACCTCAAATAAATAATTTTATTAAAACAATGCTCCTTTTGTGCAAGATGTAATGTTTACTTCCCTCCTTTCCAAATCCGCTATTTCATAACTAGCTTCGTCTTGCAGAGTTGGTAGCTATATAAGAGTTGCAAGCTCCGGGAATTTGAATAGTGTAATCAAACCGAAATACGGACAGATTTTTACCGCCACCCATTTGTAATTTTAATACAAATGGTCATGATGAACGAGGTGTGTGATATGAATGAAAAAAAAGAGTTGGAACGAAGCGAATATTATGAGAGTAAGGAAAATAGATAATGATTGAAAAGGGTAACATTTTTGTATTCAAGGAAGCATCCATGCGGTCGTCTCTTTCGCAAAATAGCAAGGCCGAGGGAGGCTAATTCAGAATTTCGTTTCAAGGTTTTGGAGTCTATATACAATTAGTCCTACCAGCCATCTCTCTGTAAACAAAATACACGGTTGTTAGGCTTAAATGCAATTATCCCTTAATTTGTATATATTTTATATAACGTTCGGTATTCATATTTTAGTCGCTGGCCTTATTTCTCGTCCTCGATTGGGCTCTAATAAGAGAGGACAAATAAACCGGTTTTGCTGCTTTTTTGTCCTTTGTACTTTTTATTTTTTGTTATTTTTTATTCTTATTTTAACATCTCCATTTCATGCTTTAATTAAAATGGGAATTCTTGGCGAAAATCTATGAGATGACCTGTCTTCTTCCATTTAGAACATAGAGGAAATGGGAGTGATTCGACTCCATGGAAGTGGTATATGGCATGTCTTAGCTATAAAGGTCTGGACTGATGGAACTAAAAAATGAAGTTAATCTGCACATTTACAACTGAAGTAGCAATAAAATACTTATAGGCTGGCAACGTTGCGTTTCTGGGAAAGAGGCTGCAGAAGGATTTTAAATTCTATCAAGGCTGGTGGTTGTTGCAGGAAACCTCAAATCTCCAACACTCGCCATAGTATCCCCAGTTAACCCAAGGAAGCTAGAGATATCTCACTTTATTCTTATTTAGTACTGCTCGGTTATTGCTCGCCCTGTTTACTTTGAGTCTAAGTCAATACTAACTGACTTAGATATTATTATTATTATACCACCAAATTCACGAACCAATGCTTTAATCCAATAGGTTGTTGTCCCGTGGAACATTCCTGTGTTTAGAGCTTGGAATCTTAAATCTAATAAAAGCAACAAAGATGAAGATATTAATCAAAATGTAAATAGTGTAAGTAATGATAAATCATCATTCAAATAATTCGGGCACGGCATATTTTAATTTCAATGTCTTAACAGTTACTGGTGAAGCCACCGGACACGTTTCACGTGACGAGTTAAAAAATGAATAAATAATAAACAGGGACAAAAAAAAAATTCTGCCGAGCATTTAAAAAAAAAAAAAAAAAAACCAAAGAAATAACCACAGACAGGATTATTCAGAAGGAACTGAAAAAAAAAAAAGAAATCTAATCTGTTATTATCGCATCTTAGAACACATGCAAAGACCGATATTAAAACAAAGAGTAAACAAAAGGAAAAGTAAAGAGACCACCAAAAAACAATACCCGCCGCCTTTATGCACATGAAGTCGAATATCTGTCCTCCTATAAAGGCAGTGAATGCTGGACAGTCACCTCAAATATTAAGAAGTAGCAACAGAAATGTTCTACAGAAAGATGCTGAGGATACCATGGACCGAACATTTGAACAACGATGTTTTAGAGAAAATGGAAACAAAAACGTAAACGTATATTTAACATCAGGAAGAGATAATTTAAATTACTATGGCACGTAAAGAGGAAAGAAGGCTTGGAAAATTTAATACTCACAAGAGAGGTTGAGGGCAAGAGGGACAGATGAAAACAATGGATAGTAGAACCGGGCTTGGAAGAAATAGCAAAAAGACTAAATTTATTAAGATCTACAAGCGCCAGGAGGTTATGGAGGACCATGATCATTAACGTCCTGAGGCAACACGGCAGATAAAGAAGAAACGTGACCAAAGGCAACATACAAACACAAACTCGACAAAGACAGAGAGAGAGAGAGAGAGAGAGAGAGAAAGAGACTGTCGTAAAGGATCTTAATTCGGCTATGTGCCCAAATTATATCGACACAAAAGAGATACTGTTTTAGAAAAAAAATATCCTGGTAATTTTTTGGATTCAGACTGGTCACACCATTCAAGTTAAATGACCGGATCTGTTTGCCGTGAGAAAGGAAAAAAAAACGTTTACCAGATTATAGACATGGCTATCCCAGAAGGTAACAGAGTGGTTATACGTGGGAGCGTTGAAAAATTCTCGATCTAACCAAGAAACAAAATGTTTAGGATATTTGGTAAGATTTGGTAACTGTTGTGACCAAGTAAATGGTTAAGAAATAGCAAAAGCCAGGGTTTCAGATATATCATATATTAAACAGTAAGTACAACAAAAGAGTATTGCACGACTAGTGAGTGTGTGTCGGTTGACCAGCGTTCAAGCTATTCGACTGTTAAAATTTAACAGCACCCCTACCTACCACCACCACCACCACGAGAGATGTATGTGGCACAAGGCCAAGTTTACCGTAGGTTTTCAGAGCCCGTAAGCTCGGCCAAAAATATTCCCTTGGAACCCGCATAATCTGGTTCAGGGCCTGTTTAACTCTCCGGACGAAACTTTGCCCTTCGGCAAAGCCTCGTCCGGGTTCCTCTCTGCCCGAGGCAGAGAGGTCGACAGATGAACAATCTGGTCAACTGTTATATTTAACATCCCCCTCACACACACACACACACACACACACACACGAGGGATGTATGTGGTACAAGGCCGAGTTTACCGTGGCTTCTCTGAGCCCGTAGGCTCGGCCAAAAATATTTCCTTAGAACACGCTTAAACTGGTGCAGGGCCTGTCTACCTCCCCGGACGAAACTTTGCCCTTCGGCAAAGCCTTGTCCGGGTTCCTCACTGATCGAGGCAGAGAGTTTGACAGTAATGAACAATCTATTCGACTGTTAATATTTAACATTCCCCACTCCACGAGGGATGTATGTGACACAAGGCCGAGTTTACCGTGGGTTCTCCGAGATCGTAGGCTCGGCCAAAAATATTCCCTTAGAAACCGCATAAATGGGTTCAGGGTCTGTCTACCTCCCCGGACGAAACTTTGCTCTTCGGCAAAGCCTCGTCCGGGTTCCTTTCTGCCCAAAAGCAGAGACTTAGACAGCAGCTGCGAAAATTCACAGCCTAGGTTGAACATTCTATGCCACTATTCCCCCAAGGCCTTCTCCCCTACTAATCTTATAGTAGGCGAAGGAGTCTAACATAGACTCTTTAGAGGGAGTACACCACAACAGTAAGATTTTAGGAAGTGGATTGGGCCGAGTATTTTTCAGCCCCCGATAGTGAAAAAAAAACATAAAGGATAAAATAATAATATGGCAGCATTCGTGAAAAGAACAAAGTGTAGAATATGAGCGCTATACGCGTTGGTAATTAGCTGAGAACAGCGTCAGAAGCATTAGAGACGGCAGTGGAAGAACTGGGGATTGAAACTGTATTAATCACGATCGAGCTGGTGTCGGCAAGAATGATACGATAGGTAGTGGGTATTTTAATAAATTTGTCGTCACATTTCCCAGTAACAACCACCAGACAAGCGCCGGGTAGGTTTTGTCATCTCTCATTTCGTCTTCCTCTAGTCTTCGGCTAGAGTGCGACTCAGTTGTGGCTCTGTCCATGGACAGAGACGCAACTGAGGAAAATAAATACTGTGAGATGCCCGGTCCTGGGGAACAGCTGCCCGAGGCTGTACCTCTCTCCAATTGTACTAAAGAGGGGAATCGGTATTCATACCGATGCAAGCACAACCAGCGGTTGACGAGGGTTGGGCAATTTTTGCTCTTGGCCCGCGTCTACGCGCTCGGGTTTCCCACATTAATACCGATCTTGTATCACATCCCGTTTCAGTGGGGAGACCAGGGTAAATAATACCAGACACCTTGTGGGAACACGGGAATAATTCTAATAAATAATAATTATTTTTTATCTTGTGTTTCCCTCTGAGCTTAAATGTTCACCCAAACTCACTACTGTGTTCTGTAACTCGAAACAACAGAACAGTAGTTGCTTTATATTCAACCAATGATGCGCCCTAGCGACTTCAAGGACGATCATTCAACTTCACAATGGTAATAATATAGAGATGGAATTTTCAATCATGTAATAATCGAATACGTTACACTGACACAAAAGGGATACAAAATACAAAAAGCATGATTAGAGGAAAAAATGATTTGCTGGAATTGTATAAATGATTGCTATTTGACCACGCAATAAGCACCAGTCACGATGAATGGATGTCTCTTCGGGGAGGCGAAGAAAACTGCTAAGAAAACTGGAGTACTGAGAGGAAAGCTGGAGTACTGAGGAGAGATCTGGAGTAGTAAAGAGGGAGCTGGAGTACTGAGGAGAGAGCTGGAGTAGTAAAGTGGGGAGCTGGAGTACTGAGGAGAGCTGGAGTAAAAGAGGAGCTAGGGAGTACTGAGGAGAGAGCTGGAGTAGTAAAGAGGGAGCTGGAGTACTGAGGAGAGAGCTGGAGTAGTAAAGAGGGAGCTGGAGTACTGAGGAGAGAGCTGGAGTAGTAAAGAGGGAGCTGGAGTAGTGAGGAGAGAGCTGGAGTAGTAAAGAGAGGGAGATGGATTAGTGGGAGGAGAGAGCTGGAGTAAAAAAGGGGAGACGGGAGTAGTGAGGAGAGAGCTGGAGTAGTAAAGAGGGGAGATGGAGTAGAGGAGGAGAGAGCTGGAGTAGTAAAGAGGGGAGATGGAGTAGTGAGGAGAGAGCTGGAGTAGTAAAGAGGGGAGATGGAGTAGTGAGGAGAGAGCTGGAGTAGTAAAGAGGGAGATGGAGAGGGAGGAGAGAGCTTGAGTAAAGAGGGGAGATGGAGTAGTGGGGAGAGAGCGGGAGTAGTAAAGAGGGAGATGAGAGGGAGGAGAGAGAGCTGGAGTAGTAAAGAGGAGATGGAGTAGTGAGGACAGAGATGGAGTAGTATAGAGGGAGATGGAGTACTGAGGAGAGAGGGAGTAGTAAAGAGGGGAGCTGGAGAAGAGGAGAGAGCTGGGAGCAAAAGAGGGAGCTGGAGTAGGAGGAGGAGATGGAGTAAAAAGAGGGAGATGGAGGGAGGAGAGAGCTGGAGTAGTAAAGAGGGAGATGGAGTAGTGAAGAGAGAGCTGAGTAGTAAAGAGGGGAGATGGTAGTAGTAAGGAGAGAGCTGGGTAGTAAAGAGGGAGATGGAGAAGGAGGAGAGAGCTGGAGTAAAAAGAGGGAGATGGAGTAGAGGAGAGAGGAGAGAGCTGGAGTAGGTGAAAGAGGGAGATGGGAGATGGAAGGGAGGAGAGAGGAGAGAGTAAAGAGAAAGAGGGGAGATGGAGTAAAGAGAGGGAGAGAGAGAGAGTGAGAAAAGAGGGGAGATGAGGAGGGAGGAGAGAGCTGGAGTAGTAAAGAGGAGATGGATTAGTGAGGAGAGAGCTGAGTAGTAAAGAGGGAGATGGAGTAAGAGAGAGCTGGAGTAGTAAAGAGGGAGATGGAGTAGTGATTAGAGAGCTGGAGTAGTAAAGAGGGAGATGGAGTAGTGAGGAGAGAGCTGAGGAGTAAAGAGAGAGATGGAGAAAGGAGGAGAGAGCTGGGAGGAGTGGGGGGGAGATGGAGTACTGATGAGAGAGCTGGAGCAGTAAAGAGGGAGATGGAGAAGTGAGGGAGAGAGCTGGAGTAGTAAAGAGGAGATGGAGTAGTGAGGAGGAGATGGAGTGAGTAAAAGAGTAAAGGGGAGATGGAGCATTGAGGAGAGAGCTGGAGTAGTAAAGAGGGGAGATGGAGTACTGAGGAGAGAGCTGGAGTAAAAGAGATGGAGCTGGAGAGAAGGAGGAGAGAGCTGGAGGTAAAGAGGGAGCTGGGAGTAGTGAGGAGAGAGAGTTGGAGTAGTAAAGAGGGAGATGGAGGAGGAGGAGAGAGTTGGAGTAGTAAAGAGGGAGATGGAGAAAGAGGAGAGAGCTGGAGTAGTAAAGAGGAGATGGAGTACTGAGGAGGAGCTGGAGAAAAGATGGAGAGGGAGAAAGAGGAGCTGGAGAGGCAGGGAGATGGGAGAGTGCTGAGAGCTAGTAAAGATGGAGATGGAGTAGTGAGGAGAGAGCTGGAGTAGTAAAGAGGGAGATGGAGGGAGGAGAGAGCTGGAGTAGTAAAGAGGAGATGGAGTAGTGAGGAGAGAGCTGGAGTAGTAAAGAGGGAGATGGAGAATTGAGGAGAGAGCTGAGTAGTAAAGAGGGGAGATGGAGAAAGAGGGAGAGCTGGAGTAGTAAAGAGGGAGATGGAGTAATGAGGAGAGAGCTGAGAGTAAAGAGGGAGATGGAGTAGGGAGGAGAGAGAGGGGAGATGGAGTAAAGAGGGGAGATGGAGTAGTGAGTGGGAGGGAGAGAGCTGGAGTAGTAAAGGGGAGATGGAGTAGTGAGAGAGAGCTGAGTAGTAAAGAGGGGAGATGGGAGGAGGAGAGAGGAATAAAGAGGGGGGGAGTAGTGAGGAGAGAGGAGAAAAGAGGGGAGATGGGAGGAGGAGAGAGCTGGAGTAGTAAAGGGGAGATGGAGTAGTGAGTGAGCTGGAGAAAAGAGAGCTGGAGAGAGGAGGAGAGTAGTAAAAGAGGGAATGGAGTAGTGGAGGAGAGAGTTGGAGTAATAAAGAGGGAGATGGAGTAGTGAGGAGAGAGCTGGAGTAGTAAAGAGGGAGATGGAGTACTGAGGAGAGAGCTGGAGTAGTAAAGAGGGAGATGGAGTAGTGAGGAGAGAGCTGGAGTAGTAAAGAGGGAGCTGGAGTACTGAGGAGAGAGCTGGAGTAGTAAAGAGGGAGATGGAGTAGTGAGGAGAGAGCTGGAGTAGTAAAGAGGGAGATGGAGTACTGAGGAGAGAGCTGGAGTAGTAAAGAGGGAGATGGAGTAGTGAGGAGAGAGCTGGAGTAGTAAAGAGGGAGATGGAGTAGTGAGGAGAGAGGGGAGTAAAAGAGGGAGATGGAGTACTGAGGAGAGAGAGGGGGAGTATTAAAGAGGGAAGAGGGGAGATGGAGTGAGGAGAGAGCTGGAGTAGTAAAGAGGAGATGGAGTAGTGAGGAGAGAGTTGGAGTATTAAAGAGGGAGATGGAGTACTGAGGAGAGAGAGCTGGGGTAGTAAAAGAGGAGATGGGAGTAGTGAGGAGAGAGCTGGGAGAAAAGAGGGAGATGGAGTAGGGAGGAGAGAGGTAAAGGGAGATGGAGTACTGAGGAGTAAAGAGAGCTGGGAGTAGTGGGAGAGTAAAGAGGGAGATGGGAGGCACTGAGGAGAGAGCTGGAGTAGTAAAGAGGGAGATGGAGTACTGAGGAGAGAGCTGGAGAGTAAAGAGGGAGATGGAGTAGTGAGGAGAGAGCTGAGTAGTAAAGAGGGAGATGAGGAGTAGTGAGGAGAGAGATGGAGAGAGGAGAAGAGGGAGATGGAGAAAGAAGAGAGCTGGGTAAGTAAAGATGGAGATGGAGTACTGAGGAGAGAGCTGGAGTAGTAAAGAGGGAGATGGAGTAGGAGGAGAGAGCTGGAGTAGAGAGGAAAGTACTAAAGAGGAGAGAAAGGAGGAGGAGCTGGGAGTAAAGAGGAGATGGAGAAAGAGGAGAGGAGAGAGCTGGAGTAGTAAAGAGGGGAGATGGAGCAGGGGGAGAGAGGGGGAGTAGTAAAGAGGGAGATGGAGGTTGAGGAGAGAGCTGAGGGAGAGTAGTAAAGAGGGGAGATGGAGTACTGAGGGGAGATGGAGTAGTGAAAGAGAGGGAGATGGAGACTGGAGGAGAGAGCTGGAGTAGTAAAGAGGGAGATGGAGTAGTGGAGGAGAGAGCAGGAGTAGTAAAGGGGAGATGGAGTAGTGAGGAGAGAGCTGGAGTATTAAAAAGATGGGGAGAGAGCTGAGGAGAAAGAGGGAGATGGAGAGTAAAGGGAGGACTGAGGAGAGAGCTGAGGAGGAGTAGTAAAGAGGGAGATGGAGTACTGAGGAGAGAGTTGGAGTAGGAGGAGAGAGGAGATGGAGATGGAGGAGAGGAGAGAGCTGGAGAGTAAAGAGGGGAGATGGAGGAGAGGAGGGAGAGAGCTGAGAGTAAAAGAGGGAGATGGAGTAGTGAGGAGAGAGAAAGAGGAGAGAGTGGCACAAAGAGGAGCTGGGAGTAGGAAGAGAGGGAGAGCAAAAGAGGAGATGGAGTGGAGGGGAGAGAGCTGGGAGTAGTAAAGAGGGAGATGGAGTAGAGAGGAGAGAGCTGAGAGGAGGAGAGTGGAAAGAGGGGAGATGAGGAGGGAGTGGAGTAGGAGGAGAGAGCTGAGTAGTAAAGAGGGAGATGGAGTACTGAGGGAGAGGAGGTGAAAGAGGGAGTAGTAAAGAGGAGAGATGGAGAGAGTGGAGGGAGATGGAGTGAGGAGAGTAAAGAGGGGAGATGGAGTAGTGAGGAGAGAGCTGGAGTAAAGAGGGAGATGGAGTACGGAGGAGAGAGCTGGAGTAGTAAAGAGGGGAGATGGAGTACTGAGAGAGCTGGAGTAGTAAAGAGGGAGATGGAGGTGAGGAGAGAGATGGAGTTGAGTAGTAAAGAGGGGAGATGGAGTATTGAGGAGAGAGAGCTGGAGATAGTAAAGAGGGAGATGGAGTAGTAAGGAGAGAGATGGAGTAGGGAGAGAGGGAGATGGAGAGGAGAGAGAGCTGGAGTAGTAAAGAGGAGATGGAGTAGTGAGGGAGAGAGCTGAGGGAGTAGTAAAGAGGGAGATGGAGGAGTGAGGAGAGAGCTGGAGTAGTAAAGATGGGGGAGATGGAGTACTGAGGGGAGAGCTGAGTAAAAGAGGGGAGATGGAGGAGGGAGAGAGCTGGAGTAAAAGAGGGGAGATGGAGTACTGAGGAGAGAGCTGGAGTAGTAAAGAGGAGATGGAGCACTGAGGAGAGAGCTGGGAGTAGTAAAGAGGGAGATGGAGTAGAGGAGATGAGTAGTAAAGAGGAGATGGAGTAGGAGGAGAGAGCTGGAGTAGTAAAGAGGGAGATGGGAGAAAGGAGGAGAGAGCTGGAGAGGAGGAGATGGGAGGAGGAGAAAGTAAAGGGGAGATGGAGTACTGAGGAGAGAGCTGGAGTAGTAAAGAGGGAGATGGAGTAGTGAGGAGAGAGCTGGAGTAGTAAAGAGGGAGATGGAGTACTGAGGAGAGAGCTGGAGTAGTAAAGAGGGGAGATGGGAGACTGAGGAGAGAGCTGAGAAAGAGGAGAGATGGAGTAGTGAGAGAGAGGAGTAGTAAAGAGGAGATGGAGTATTGAGGAGAGAGCTGGAGTAGTAAAGAGGGAGATGGAGGAGTGAGGAGAGAGCTGGGAGTAGTAAAGAGGGGAGGGGGAGTAGGGAGGAGAGCTGGAGAAAGAGGAGATGGAGATGGAGAGTGAGGGAGAGAGATGGAAAGAGGGGAGATGGAGTAAAGGAGGAGATGGGGAGAGAAAGGGGAGATAGAGTACTGAGGAGAGAGCTGGAGTAGTAAAGAGGGGAGAGAGAGAGAGAGGAGCTGGATTAGTAAAGAGGGAGATGGAGTAGTGGAGGAGAGAGCTGTAGTAAAGAGAGGGAGATGGAGGAGGAGGAGAGAGAGCTGGAGTAGTAAAGAGGGAGATGGGAGTACTGAGGAGAGAGCTGGAGTAGTAAAGAGGAGATGGAGTAGGAGGAGAGAGCTGAGTAGTAAAGAGGGGAGATGGAGTGGAGGAGGAGAGAGCTGGAGTAGTAAAGAGGGGAGCTGGAGAGGAGGAGAGAGCTGGAGTAGTAAAGAGGGGAGATGGAGAGTGAGGAGAGAGCTGGAGTAGTAAAGAGGGGAGATGGAGTAGTGAGGAGAGAGCTGAGTAGTAAAGAGGAGATGGAGTAGTGAGAGGAGAGCTGGGAGTAGTAAAGAGGGAGATGGAGTACTGAGGGAGAGAGCTGAGTAGTAAAGAGGGGAGATGGAGTATTGAGGAGAGAGCTGGAGAGAGAGAAAGGGAGGGGAGATGGAGTAGAGGGGATGGAGAGCTGAGTAGTAAAGAGGGAGATGGAGTACTGAGGAGAGAGCTGGAGTAGTAAAGAGGGAGATGGAGTAGTGAGGAGAGAGCTGGAGTAGTAAAGAGGGAGATGGAGTAGTGAGGAGAGAGCTGGAGTAGTAAAGAGGGAGATGGAGTAGTGAGGAGAGAGCTGGAGTAGTAAAGAGGGAGATGGAGTACTGAGGAGAGAGCTGGTGTAGTAAAGAGGGAGATGGAGTACTGAGGAGAGAGCTGAGTAGTAAAGAGGGAGATGGAGTAGGAGGGGGGGAGAGAGCTGAGAGTAAAAGGGGAGGAGATGGAGAGAGCTGAGGAGAGAGATGGAGATTAGAGAAAAAAGAGGGAGATGGAGTAGTGAGAGAGAGAGCTGAGAGGAAAAGAGGGAGATGGAGAAGATGGAGGAGAGAGCTGGAGTAGTAAAGAGGGAGATGGAGAAAGAGAGGAGGAGAGAGCTGGAGTAGTAAAGAGGGGAGATGGAGTAAAGAGGAGGAGAGAGAGCTGGAGTAAAGAGGAGATGGAGATGGAGAGACTGAGGAGAGAGCTGGAGTAAAGAGGGAGATGGAGTAGGAGGAAAGATGGGAGAGGAGCTGGAGAGTAAAGGGAGATGGAGTAGTGAGGAGAGAGCTGAGTAGTAAAGGGGAGAGATGAGGGAGAGCTGGACTAGTAAAGGAGATGGAGCTGGAGTGGAGGTAAAGAGGAGATGGAGAAAGGAGGAGAGAGCTGGAGTAGTAAAGAGGGAGATGGAGTACTGAGGGAGAGAGCTGGAGTAGTAAAGAAGAGGGATGGAGGGAGAGGAGAGAGCTGGAGAGGAGGAGAGAGGGAGTATGGATGGACTGAGGAGAGAGCTGGAGTAGTAAAGAGGGGAGATGGAGTAGTGAGGAGAGAGCTGGAGTAGTAAAGAGGGAGATGGAGTAGGGGGAGGAGAGAGCTGAGAGTAAAGAGGGAGATGGAGTAGTAAAGAGGGAGGAGAGAGCTGAGTAGTAAAGAGGGGAGATGGAGTAGTGAGGAGAGAGCTGAGTAGTAAAGAGGGAGATGGGAGGAGGAGAGAGCTGGAGAGGTAAAGAGATGGAGATGGAGGAGAGGTGATTAGGAAAGAATGAGTAGTAAAGAGGGAGATGGAGTAGTGAGGAGAGAGCTGGAGTAGTAAAGAGGGAGATGGGAGGAGGAGAGAGCTGGAGTAGTAAAGAGGGGAGATGGAGTACTGAGGAGAGAGCTGAGTAGAAAAGAGAGGGAGATGGAGTACTGAGGAGAGAGCTGGAGAGGTAAAGAGGAGCTGGGAGAACTGGAGGAGAGATGGAGTAGTAAAGAGGGAGATGGAGTATTGAGGAGAGAGCTGGAGTAGAGGGAGAGGGAGATGGAGAGGGAAGAGAGCTGGGAGTAGTAAAGAGGGAGATGGAGTGGACTGAGGAGAGAGATGGAGTAGTGGAGGAGAGGAGAGGGAGATGGAGAAAGGAGGAGAGAGCTGGAGTAGTAAAAGAGGGAGATGGAGTAGGAGGAGAGAGGAGTAGTAAAGAGGGAGATGGAGTAGGAGGAGAGAGCTGAGTATTAAAGAGAGGGAGATGGAGAGTGGAGGAGAGAGCTGGAGTAGAAAAGAGGGAGATGGAGTAGGAGGAGGAGAGTTGGAGTAGTAAAGAGGGAGATGGAGTACTAGGGGAGAGCTGGAGTAGTAAAGAGGGAGATGGAGTAGTGAGGAGAGAGCTGGAGTAGTAAAGAGGAGATGGGAGTACTGAGGAGAGAGCTGGAGTAGTAAAGAGGAGATGGAGTAGTGAGGAGAGAGCTGGAGTAGTAAAGAGGGGAGATGGAATACTGAGGAGAGAGCTGGAGTAGTAAAGAGGGAGATGGAGTAGTAAAGAGAGGGAGAGTAGTAAAGAGGAGATGGAGGAGGAGAGAGCTGGAGTAGAAAAAGGGAGATGGAGATGGAGAGAAGAGGAGAGGAGAGAGAGGAGGAGTAGGAAAGAGGGAGATGGAGGAGATGGAGAGGAGAGGAGAGAGCTGGAGTAGTAAAGAGGGAGATGAGGAGAGAGAGGAGAGAGCTGGGACTAGTAAAGAGGGAGATGGAGTAGAGGAGAGGAGAGAGCGGGAGTAGTAAAGAGGGGAGATGGAGACGAGGAGAGAGCTGGAGTAGTAAAGAGGGGAGATGGAGTAAGAGGGAGAAAGCTGGAGAGTAAAGAGGGAGATGGAGTACTGAGGAGAGAGCTGGAGTAGTAAAGATGGAGGGAGATGGAGAGAGCTGAGGAGAGGAGCTGGAGTAGGAGGAGAGAGGGGAGTAAAGAGGGAGATGGGAGAGAGAGAGAGGATTAAAGAGGGAGATGGAGGGGGAGGAGAGAGCTGGAGTAGTAAAGAGGAGATGGAGTAGTGAGGAGAGAGCTGGAGTAAAAAAGAGGGAGATGGAGTAGTGAGGAGAGAGCTGGAGTAGTAAAGAGGGAGATGGAGTAGGGAGGAGAGAGCTGGGAGAGAAAGAGGGGAAGAGAGGAGAGCTGGAGTAGTAAAGAGGAGATGGAGAGAGGAGAGAGCTGGGAGATGGAGTAAAGAGGAGAGATGGAGGAGATGGAGAGGAGAGAGCTGGAGTAGTAAAGAGGGAGCTGGAGTACTGAGGAGAGAGCTTGAGTAGTAAAGAGGAGATGGAGAGTGGGGAGAGAGAGCTGAGTAGTAAAGAGGGAGATGGAGTACGTGGAGGAGAGAGCTGGAGTAGTAAAGAGGGAGATGGAGTACTGAGGAGAGAGCTGGAGTAGTAAAAGGGGAGATGGAGAAAGAGGGACTGAGAGGAGAGAGCTGGAGTAGGTAAAGAGGGGAGATGGAGAGATGGTGAGGAGAGAGCTGAGTAGAAAGAGGAGATGGAGTAGAGGAGAGAGTTGGAGTAAAAGAGGGG
Source organism: Acanthosepion pharaonis (assembly GCA_903632075.3). Taxonomy (NCBI): domain Eukaryota; kingdom Metazoa; phylum Mollusca; class Cephalopoda; order Sepiida; family Sepiidae; genus Acanthosepion; species Acanthosepion pharaonis. The sequence continues at coordinate 2,367,132 of CAHIKZ030002269.1, forward strand.
GAGATGGAGTAGAGGAGAGGAGAGAGCTGGAGTAGTAAAGAGGGAGATGGAGAGGTGAGGAGAGAGAGAGAGGAGAGTAAAGAGGGAGATGGAGTAGTGAGGAGGAGCTGGAGTAGTAAAGAAGAGGGAGATGGAGTAGATGAGGAGAGGGAGTAGTAAAAGGGGAGATGGAGTAGTGAGGAGAGAGCTGGTAGTAAAGAGGGGAGATGGAGTAGTGAGGAGAGAGCTGGGTAGTAAAGAGGGAGATGGAGTACTGAGGAGAGCTGGAGTAGTAAAGAGAGGGATGGATACTGGAGGAGTACTGAGAGAGAGAGATGGGAGTAGGAAAGAGGGGAGATAAAGGGGAGATGGGAGGAGAGAGCTGGAGCTAAAGAGGGAGATGGAGAGGTGAGGGAGAGCTGGAGTAGTAAAGAGGGAGATGGAGTAGTGAGGAGAGAGCTGGAGAGTAAAGAGGGAGATGGAGAAAGGAGGAGAGCTGGGAGTAGTAAAGAGGGAGATGGAGTAGTGAGGAAGAGCTGGAGTAGTAAAGAGGGAGATAAGGAGAGAGCTGGAGTAGTAAAGAGGAGATGCTGTAAAGGAGTGGAGTAAAGAGGGGAGATGGAGGAGGAGGAGAGAGCTGGAGTAGTAAAGAGGGGAGATGGAGAGGAGAAAAAGAGGAGAGAGCTGGAGTAGTAAAGAGGGAGATGGAGTAGTGAGGAGAGAGCTGGAGTAGTAAAGAGGGAGATGGAGTAGTGAGGAGAGAGCTGGAGTAGTAAAGAGGGAGATGGAGTAGTGAGGAGAGAGCTGAGTAGTAAAGAGGGAGATGGAGTAGTGAGGAGAGAGCTGGAGTAGTAAAGAGGGAGATGGAGGAGGAGAGAGAGAGAGTAGTAAAAGAGGGAGCTGGAGTAGTGAGGAGAGAGCTGGAGTAGAAAAGAGGGAGATGGAGTAGGTGAGAGAGAGCTGGAGTAAAGAGTAAAGAGGGAGATGGAGAGGGAGAGGAGGAGAGAGCTGTAGAGAGGGGAGAGTACTGGGAGAGCTGGTAAAGAGGGAGATGGAGTAGAGAGAGCTGGAGAAAAGAGGGGAGATGGAGTACTGAGGAGAGAGATGGAGTAGTAAAGAGGGAGATGGAGTAGGAGAGAGGAGAGAGTAAAGGAGATGGAGAGGGGAGATGGGAGGGAGGGGAGAGAGCTGGAGAGAGTAAAGAGGGAGATGGAGTAGTGAGGAGAGAGCGGGAGTAGTAAAGAGGGAGATGGAGTAGTGAGGGAGAGAGCTGAGGTAAAGAGGGAGATGGAGTACTGAGGAGAGAGCTGGAGTAGTAAAGAGGAGATGGAGTAGTGAGGAGAGAGCTGGAGTAGTAAAGAGGGGAGATGGAGGACTGAGGAGAGAGAGCTGGAGTAGTAAAGAGGGAGATGGAGGAGTGAGGAGAGAGCGGGAGTAGTAAAGAGGGGAGATGGAGTACTGAGGAGAGAGCTGGAGTAGTAAAAGAGGGAGATGGAGAGATTGAGGAGGGAGCTGGAGTAGTAAAGAGGAGATGGAGTAGTGAGAAAGAGGAGGAGAGAGCTGAGTGGGAGTAGTAAAGAGGGAGATGGAGAGAGAGGAGATGCAGCTGAGGAAAAGAGGAGATGGAGTAGTGAGGAGAGAGTTGGAGTAGTAAAGAGGGAGATGGGAAGAGGGAGAGAGCTGGAGTAGTAAAGAGGGAGATGGAGAAAGAGGGAGAGAGTTGGAGTAGTAAAAGAGGGAGATGGAGTACTGAGGAGAGAGCTGGAGTAGTAAAAGAGGGAGATGGAGTAGTAAAGAGGAGATGGAGAGAGCTGAGTAGTAAAGAGGGGAGATGGAGTAGGAGGGAGAGAGTTGGAGTAGTAAAGAGGGAGATGGAGTAGTGAGGAGAGAGGGAGAAAAGAGGGAGATGGAGGAGAGCTGGTGAGTAAAGAGGGGAGAGAGCTGAGGAGAGAGAGTAGTAAAGAGGAGATGGAGATGGAGGAGGAGAGAGCTGGAGTAGTAAAGAGGGGAGATGGAGAAGTGAGGGAGAGAGCTGGAGTAGTAAAGAGGGGAGATGGAGTACTGAGGAGAGAGCTGGAGTAGTAAAAGAGGGAGATGGAGTAGTGAGGAGAGCTTGGAGTAAAGAGGGGAGATGGAGGAGGGAGGAGAGTGGAGTAAAGTAAAGAGGGGAGATGGAGGAGAGCTGGAGGTGAGGAGAGAGCTGGAGTAGTAAAGAGGGAGATGGAGTACTGAGGAGAGAGCTGGAGTAGTAAAGAGGGAGATGGAGTACTGAGGAGAGAGCTGGAGTAGTAAAGAGGGAGATGGAGTACTGAGGAGAGAGCTGAGAGGTAAAGAGGGGAGATGGAGTAGTGAGGAGAGAGCTGGAGTAGTAAAGAGGAGATGGAGTACTGAGGAGAGAGTTGAGAATGAAAAAGAGGGGAGATGGAGTAGTAAAGGGAGGGAGAGAGCTGGAGTAGTAAAGAGGGAGATGGAGTACTGAGGAGAGAGCTGGAGTTAAAGAGGAGATGGAGTAGTGAGGGAGAGCTGGAGAAAAGAGGGGAGATGGAGTACTGAGGAGAGAGCTGGAGTAGTAAAGAGGAGATGGAGTACTGAGGAGAGAGCTGGAGTAGGTAAAGAGGGGAGATGGAGTACTGAGGAGAGAGTTGGAGTAGTAAAGAGGGGAGATGGAGTAGGAGGAGAGAGTTGAGTAAAGAGGGGGAGATGGGAGGTGAGGAGAGAGCTGGAGTAGTAAAGAGGGATGGAGTACTGAGGAGAGAGCTGGAGTAGTAAAGAGGGAGATGGAGGAGGAGGGAGAGCTGGAGTAGTAAAGAGGGGATGGAGTACTGAGGAGAGAGCTGAGTAGTAAAGAGGGGAGATGGGAGTGAGAGAGACTGGAGGAGAGAGATGGAGTAGTAAAGAGGAGATGGAGTACTGAGGAGAGAGCTGGAGTAGTAAAGAGGAGATGGAGTGAGGAGAGACTGGAGGGAGAGAGATGGAGATTAAAGAGGGAGCTGGAGTAGTGAGGGAGAGAGCTGGAGTGAGTAAAGAGGGAGATGGAGTAGTGAGGAGAGAGCTGGTAGTAAAGAGAGGAGATGGAGCAGGAGGAGGAGAGGAGCTGGAGGGAGTAAAGAGGGGAGATGGAGTAAAGAGGGAGAGAGCTGAGGGAGTAGTAAAGAGGGAGATGGAGAGTGAGGAGAGAGCTGGAGTAGTAAAGAGGGGAGATGGAGTAGTGAGGAGAGAGCTGGAGAGTAAAGAGGGAGATGGAGAAGTGAGGAGAGAGCTGGAGTAGTAAAGAGGGGAGATGGAGTGGGTGAGGAGAGAGAGCTGGAGTAGTAAAGAGGGAGATGGAGTAGGAGGAGAGAGCTGGAGTACTGAGGAGAGTAAAGAGGAGGAGATGGGAGTAGGTGAGGAGGAGAGCTGGAGTAGTAAAGAGGAGATGGAGTAGTGGGGAGAGAGCTGGAGTAGTAAAGAGGGAGATGGAGTAGTGAGGAGAGAGCTGGAGTAGTAAAGAGGGAGATGGAGTACTGAGAGAGAGCTGGAGTAGTAAAGAGGGAGATGGAGTACTGAGGAGAGAGCTGGAGTAGTAAAGAAGGGAGATGGAGTAGTGAGGAGAGAGCTGGAGTAGTAAAGAGCTGGAGTACTGAGGAGAGAGAGGAGGAGAGAGGAGAGGAAAGAGGAGAGTGGAGATGGAGGAGGAGAGAGCTGGAGTAAAGAGGGAGATGGAGCAGGAGGAGAGAGCTGGAGTAGTAAAGAGGGAGATGGAGTACTGAGGAGAGAGCTGGAGTAGTAAAGAGGGGAGCTGGAGTAGTAAAGAGGAGAGGGGAGAGAGCTGGAGTAGTAAAGAGGGAGATGGAAAGGAGGAGAGAGCTGGAGTAGTAAAGAGGGAGATGGAGGAGGTGAGGAGAGAGCTGGAGTAGTGAAGAGAGGGAGATGGAGATGGAGTGAGGAGAGAGCTGGAGTAGTAAAGAGGGAGATGGAGTAGTGAGGAGAGCTGGAGTAGTAAAGAGGGAGATGGAGTACTGAGGAGAGAGCTGGAGTAGTAAAGAGGGAGATGGAGTACTGAGGAGAGAGCTGGAGTAGTAAAGAGGGAGATGGAGTAGGGAGAGGGAGGAGAGAGCTGGAGTAGTAAAGAGGGGGAGATGGAGAGAGTGAGGAGAGAGCTGGAGTAGTGAAAGAGGGGAGATAAAGAGGAGGAGAGAGCTGGAGTAGTAAAGAGGGGAGATGGAGAGAGCTGGAGTAGTAAAGAGGGAGCTGGAGCTGAGGAGAGAAGTAAAGAGGGAGGGAGAGAGAGCTGGGAGGTAAAGAGGGAGATGGAGTAGTGAGGAGAGAGCTGGAGTAGTAAAGAGGAGATGGAGGAGAGAGCTGGAGTAGTAAAGAGGGAGATGGAGTACTGAGGAGAGAGCTGGAGTAGTAAAGAGGGAGATGGAGTAGTGAGGAGAGAGCTGGAGTAGTAAAGAGGGAGATGGAGTACTGAGGAGAGCGCTGGAGTAGTAAAAAGAGGAGATGGAGAGAGGGAGCTGGAGTAGTAAAGAGGGAGCTGGAGTAAAGAGGGAGATGGAGAGGGAGGGGAGAGGAGGAGAGAGAGAGAGTAGTAAAGGAGGGAGATGGAGTAGGAGGAGAGAGCTGGAGTAGTAAAGAGGGAGATGGAGAAAGTGAGGGGAGAGAGCTGGAGTAGTAAAGAGGGAGATGGAGTAGGAGGAGAGAGCTGGAGTAAAGAGGGAGATGGGAGTGAGGAGAGAGCTGGAGTAGTAAAGAGGGGAGATGGAGAGGGAGGAGGAGAGAGCTGAGGAGAAAAAAGAGGGGAGATGGAGTAGGAGGAGAGAGCTGAGTAGTAAAGAGGGAGATGGAGTAGTGAGGAGAGAGCTGGAGTAGTGGAAAGAGAGGGAGATGGAGTACTGAGGAGGAGAGAGCTGGAGTAGTAAAGAGGGGAGATGGGAGTACTGAGGGAGAGAGCTGGAGGAGTAAAGAGGAGATGGAGAAAAGAGTGAGGAGAGAGAAGGGGAGGAGTGAGGAGAGTAGTAAAGAGGGAGATGGAGACTGGAGGAGAGAGCTGGAGTAGTAAAGAGGGGAGATGGAGAACTGAGGAGAGCTGGAGTAGTAAAGAGGGGAGATGGAGTAGTGAGGAGAGAGCTGGAGTAGTAAAGAGGGAGATGGAGAGGAGGAGAGAGCTGGAGTAGTAAAGAGGGAGATGGAGTACTGAGGAGAGAGGAGGAGAGGAGAGAGCTGAGTAAAGAGGGAGATGGAGTAGGAGGAGAGAGCTGGAGTAGTAAAGAGGGAGATGGAGGAGGAGAGAAAGAGGAGATGGAGTAGAGAGAGGGAGTAAGAGGGGAGAGGGAGATAGTGAGGAGAGAGCTGGAGTAGTAAAGAGGGAGATGGAGTAGTGAGGAGAGAGCTGGAGAGTAAAGAGGGGGAGATGGAGTAGGAGGAGAGAGAAAGAGGGAGTAGTAAAGAGGGAGATGGAGTAAAGGGAGATGGGAGGAGAGAGCTGGAGTAGTAAAGAGGGAGATGGAGTACTGAGGAGAGAGCTGGAGTAGAAGAGGAGAGTGGGAGGAGAGAGCTGGAGTAAAGAGAGGGAGATGGACTGGAGAGAGTTGAGTAGTAAAGAGGAGATGGAGAGGAGGAGAGAGCTGGGTAAAGAGGGGAGATGGAGTAGTGAGGAGAGAGCTGGAGTAGTAAAGAGGGAGATGGAGTAGGAGGAGAGAGCTGGAGAGTAAAGAGGGAGATGGAGAGGGAGATGGAGTAGTGAGGAGAGAAGAGGAGCTGGGAGGTAAAGAGGGAGTAAAAGAGGGAGATGGAGTAGTGGAGGAGAGAGCTGGAGTAGAGGGAAAAGAGGGAGATGGAGTAAAGAGGAGAGAGCTGGAGTAAGTAAAGGGGAGATGGAGTAATGAGGGAGAGAGCTGGAGTAGTAAAGAGGAGATGGAGAGTGAGGAGAGAGCTGGAGTAGTAAAGAGGGAGATGGAGTAGGAGGAGAGAGCTGGAGTAGTAAAAGAGGGAGATGGAGTAGTGAGGAGAGAGCTGGAGAGTAAAGAGGGAGATGGAGATGGAGTAGGGTGAGGAGAGAGCTGGAGTAGTAAAGAGGGAGATGGAGTACTGAGGAGAGAGCTGGAGTAGTAAAGAGGGAGATGGAGTAGAGAGGAGAGCTGGAGTAGTAAAGAGGGAGATGGAGTAGTGAGGAGAGAGCTGGAGTAGTAAAGAGGGAGATGGAGTAATGAGGAGAGAGCTGGAGTAGAAAGAGAGGGGAGATAAGTGAGGAGAGAGCTGGAGTAGTAAAGAGGGAGATGGAGTGGAGAGAGGAGAGAGTAAAGAGGAGATGGAAAGAGGGAGAGATGGAGAGAGGAGAGGAGAGAGCTGAGAGGCTGGAGTAAAAGAGGGAGATGAGAGAGTTGGAGTAGTAAAGAGGAGTGGAGTGAGGAGAGAGAGGAGTAGTAAAGAGGGAGGAGAGTGAGGAGAGAGCTGAGAAAAAGAGGGAGATGGAGTAGAGGAGAGAGCTGGAGTAGTAAAGAGGGAGATGGAGTACTGAGGAGAGAGCTGAGTAGTAAAGAGGGAGATGGAGTACTGAGGAGAGAGCTGAGAGTAAAGAGGAGATGGAGTAGTGAGGAGAGAGCTGGAGTAGTAAAGAGGGAGATGGAGTACTGAGGAGAGCTGGAGTAGTAAAGAGGGAGATGGAGAGAGGGAGTACTGAGGGGAGATGGAGCTGAGGAGAGCTGGAGTAGTAAAGAGGGAGATGGAGTAGGTGAGGAGAGAGCTGAGTAGTAAAGAGGGAGATGGAGGAGAGAGCTGGAGAAAAGAGGAGAGAGCTGGGAGTAGTAAAGAGGGGAGATGGGTAGTGAGGAGAGAGCTGAGTAGTAAAGAGGGAGATGGAGAACTGAGGAGAGAGCTGGAGTAGTAAAGAGGGGAGATGGGGAGATTGAGAGGAGATGGAGGGAGAGAAAGAGAGGAGAGAGCTGGAGTAGTAAAGAGGGAGATGGAGTACTGAGGAGAGAGCTGGAGTAGTAAAGAGGGGAGATGGAGAGATGATTGGGAGAGAGCTGGGAGGGGAGAGCTGGAGAGTAGTAAAGAGGGAGATGGAGTAGTGAGGAGAGTGGAGAGTTGAAAAGAGGGGAGATGGAGTACTGAGGAGAGAGCTGGAGTAGTAAAGAGGGGAATGGAGTAGTGAGGAGAGAGCTGGGTAAAGAGGGAGATGGAGACTGAGGGAGAGGAGTAGTAAAGAGGGAGATGGAGTAGTGAGGAGAGAGCTGGAGTAGTAAAGAGGGAGATGGAGTAGTGAGGAGAGAGCTGGAGTAGTAAAGAGGGAGATGGAGTACTGAGGAGAGAGCTGGAGTAGTAAAGAGGGAGATGGAGTAGTGGGAGGAGAGGAGTAAAGAGGGAGATGGAGTAGGAGGAGAGAGCTGGAGTAAAGAGGGAGATGGAGTACTGAGGGAGAGCTGGAGCTGGAGTGAGTAAAGAGGGAGATGGAGTAGTAAAGGGGAGAGAGCTGGAGAGAGCTGGAGTAAAGAGGGAGATGGAGAGTGAGGAGAGAGCTGAGTAGTAAAGAGGAGAGATACTGAGGAGAGAGCTGGGAAAAGAGGAGATGGAGTAAGAGGGAGATGGAGAAAAGAGGGGAGATGGAGAGAGGAGAGAGCTGGAGTAAAAAGAGGAGAGAGTATGAGGAGAGCTGGACTAAAGAGGAGATGGAGAGGGGAGAGCTGGAGAAAGAGGGAGATGTAGTAAAGAAGAGAGCTGGAGTAAAGAGGGGAGATGAGAAAAAGAGAGAGATGGAGTAGGAGTAAAGAGGGAGATGGAGTAGTAAAGGGGAGATGGAGTAGTGGGGAGAGAGATAAGAGGGAGATGGATGGAGAGAGGAGAGAGCTGGAGTAGTAAAGAGGAGATGGGAGAGGAGAGAGGAGAAAGAGAGAGATGAGAGTAAAGAGGGAGATGGAGTAGTGAGGAGAGAGATAGGGAGTAGTAAAGAGGGAGATGGAGAGGAGGAGAGAGCTGAGTAGTAAAAGAGGAGATGGAGATGGGAGGAGGAGAGCTGGAGGAGATGGAGAAAGAGGAGGAGATGTAGTGAGGAGGAGAGATGGAGTAGTAAAGAGGAGCTGGAGAGAGAGGGAGAGAGCTGGAGAGGAGTAGTAAAGAGGGGAGATGGAGTAAAGAGGGAGGAGGAGAGAGGAGGGAGAGAGCTGGAGTAGAAAGAGGAAGAGGGAGATGGAGAGAGCTGGAGGTAAAGAGAGAGAGAGAGAGCTGGAGTAGTAAAGAGAGGGAGATGGAGTAGTGAGGAGAGAGCTGGAGTAGTAAAAGGGAGATGGAGTAGTGAGAGAGAGCTGGAGTAGTAAAAGGGGAGGGAGATGGAGTACTGGGGAGAGAGTAGTGAGAAGAGTATTAGTAAAGAGGGAGATGGAGTAGTGATTAGAGAGCTGGAGTAGTAAAGAGGGAGATGGAGTAGTGAGGAGAGAGCTGGAGTAGTAAAGAGGGAGATGGAGTTCTTAGGAGAGAGCTGGAGTAGTAAAGAGGGAGATGGAGTACTGAGGAAAGACCTGGAGTAGTAAAGAGGGAGATGGAGTAGTGAGGAGAGAGCTGGAGTAGTAAAGAGGGAGATGGAGTACTGAGGAGAGAGCTGGAGTAGTAAAGAGGGAGATGGAGTACTGAGGAGAGAGCTGGAGTAGTAAAGAGGGAGATGGAGTACTGAGGAGAGAGCTGGAGTAGTAAAGAGGGAGATGGAGTAGTGAGGAGAGAGCTGGAGTAGTAAAGAGGGAGATGGAGTAGTGAGGAGAGAGCTGGAGTAGTAAAGAGGGAGATGGAGTAGTGAGGAGAAAGCTGGAGTAGTAAAGAGGGGGGGAGATGGAGCTGGTACTGAGGGAGAGAGGAGGAGCTGAGGAGAAAAGAGGGAGATGGAGTACTGAAGAGAGAGCTGGAGTAGTAAAGAGGGGAGATGGAGTACTGGGAGAGAGCTGCAGTAGTAAAGAGGGGAGATGGAGTACTGAGGAGAGAGCTGGAGTAGTAAAGAAAGAGGGAGATGGAGTACTGAGGAGAGAGCTGAGTAAAGAGTAAAGAGGGCTGGGAGATGGAGTACTAAAGAGGGGAGAGAGCTGGAGAGTAAAGGGGGAGGGGAGATGGAGTAGTGAGGAGAGAGCTGGAGTAGTAAAGAGGAGATGGAGTAGTGAGGAGAGAGCTGAGTAGTAAAGAGGGAGCTAGAGTACTGAGGAGAGAGCTCTAGTAGTAAAGAGGGAGCTAGAGTACTGAGGAGAGAGCTGGAGTAGTAAAGAGGGAGCTGGAGTACTGAGGAGAGAGCTGGAGTAGTAAAGAGGGAGCTGGGGTTCTAAGAAGAGAGATGGAGTACTGAGTATTCTTGCATGGTAATTGGTGCCAGTCTTCTGGAGCTCTACAATCTTGGTCTCAATTCCAATTCTCCTTAATCGTTCTTTCAATGTCCAAGCTAGTGTTCCAAGGGCAACCATTACTACAGGAGTTGGTTATACCGCCATATTCCTTAGCTTTTCAGCTCTTTAGCGAAGTCCTGGTATTTTCTAGCTTTTCAGTTTCTCTTGTCACATATAGAACAGCAAAGTCAATAATTTAATACTTGCTATTCTCCAATAAGTTATTCCTAGAATAAGGTCGTGACTTCGTTCCTCAATGACATGATTTATCTGAGCTGAGATTATTATTATTATTATTATTATTATTATTATTGAAATCTTTTGAGACTGCTCAGAAAATATCAGAGTGAATTTCTCTGTTCTGGCGGACCATACAGTAGATTTGAAAGAAATTAAAAAGATAAGTACCTCGACCTCGACCTAGCCAGAATGATGAGAAAATTGTGGAACAAGGGGCAGGAAGTTGTAGAAAGTCATAATCGCCCACGTCTTCTGGCGACATTGGTGTATAAAAGAAGAAGCACGAAGATCAGTGGATTTCTCAGTTCTTACGGACTACAGAGTAGATCTGAAAGAAATAAAGAGACAGATATGGATCTCGACTTTGCCATAAAACTGAGGATCTTGTAGAACATGAAGATGACTGTAGTACCAGTCTTTATACGGGCACTGATAACGGTTCTGGAGAGCCTGGAGAAAAGGCTTGAAGAATTTTAAATTAGTAGGGAGTTTGGAACCACCTTGACGATAGCATTGTTAAAACCAACTAAGATATTGAGCAGAGTGCCGGTGTATTGAGAAGACTTGCTGTCACTTGAGTTCCAGTTAGTAATGCTGTGAGCAAAACGATAAGTGAATAAAAAAAAATATTGATTTTCTAAGTGTGTTTCCAAGTAATCATAACAGCTTTTAATGTTTTAATAACAAACATTTTTTGCTTTCACTTTCCAGTAAAAGAAAAAAAAATACCATATTTTTGCACAATCGAAATAAACCTTTATTTGTTGGGTGAATTTAAACGTATCCGTGACAAACAAACCTCCATCTGCATTATATTGTCCGAAAGACGTTAGCCAAAAAAAAAAAGAAAGAAAAGAAAGGAAAAGAAAAGAGTAAAAGAGACAAAGCGGAGAGAGTAGAAAGAAAAAGAAAGAAAAAGAAAGTCGGTTGTCAGGTCAGAGTGACACACCTTGCAGGTCAAGTGAACCAGTGGTTACATGATACGTGCAAATTTCTGGGTCACTAATGTTAGTGGGTAGCTTTTCGGGAGAAAAAGAAAAGAGCGAAGCGAACCAGAGTGGGGGGAACAGTTCAAATGAAATTTCATGTAAGGAATAAAAAGAAAGAACAGAATAACTATTTACTAAGATTAGGTTAAGACAACATTGGCAAGTCACCCAGTGAGGATCAAATATAATTCTCAGTAATAATGGTCTGTAAAGTCTCTACCACAGTGAGTCAGAGAAAGAAAAAGAAAAAGAAAAAAAACTAAAGAGAACAGGACAAAGAAATAAGAAAAGTTAATGAAAATTCCAAAAAAAGGGATAGAATAGAGAAACAAATAATGAAAATGGAGCCAGTAAAGAAGAAAAAGAGAAAAGAAACGAGGATAATTTTTTTTTTTTTTAAAAAGCAATAAAACAAAGAAGAAAAGAAAGTGAGAAAGTAACGATATGAAAAAGAAAACAAAGACTCAAATCAAAATAAAAAAGACAGATAAAATCAAATTGAAAATAATCGACAAGATAAAAAGTTGTAAAAAAAACGAAAGAAAGAAAAAAGAAAGAAAGAACGAAAGAAATAAAGAACGTAAGAACGAAAGAAAGAAGAACACAAGAAAGAAAGAAAGAAAGAAAGAACGAAAGAAAGAACGAAAGAAAGAAGAACGAAAGAACAAAAGAAAGAAAGAAGAAACGAAAGAACGAAAGAAAGAACGAACGAAAGAAATAAAGAACGAAAGAAAGAACGAAAGAAAGAAAGAACGAAAGAAGTAAGAAAAGAAAGAAAGAAAGAAAGAAAGAAAGAAAGAAAGAAAGAAAGAAAATCAAATAACGCTTTCTAACCGGTTTCTCAATTTTTCTTTTTTTTTTTCAATTTGTAACTGTTATTTTTATCGAAGCATTTTTTAAATCAATTTATTTATATATTTTCGGCATTTATAAAGACTTTCGCATTAACCGGTATTTTCCCGCCATAATATCACATGGTCTCCATCTAGAGAAAATACTGGTGGGTGAGGAAAACATGCAGGGAACACGTGACAACTAATTGCTGATCACATGCACAGCTAAATGGATCATTTAAATTTTTGTTGCTTTTCTGGTTTGTTTTGTTTTGTTTCTTTTATATTTTTTCTTTCTTCAACGCACAATTACTTAATATCGTTTTTTCCCCCTTCTCCCCCGCGGGTCATCGACACCAATGGAATCTATGAACAACCGCATGAGTAAGTTTCAGTGCTAGGGTTTTCCTGGGTATTTATTTCACTCCGTTGTAATAGCGTAGGACGAGCGGACTGTCGACTAAATGAGAAATCTAAGCCTTTTCGACTGTCAACTTATGTCAACTTTTCCTCGTTTAACAAAGCAAAATAACAAAAGTGTCTTTAGACACTTGAAATCTTAGTGGCTTTATTGCCTTGCTTGGGGTGAAATAATTTAAAAAAAAAACATACAATAGAAATAAGGCATTGAAAAAATAACAAAATTATTTTTTAAATATTTTAAATAGGATATCCCAACAGGGCGTAGGCACCATTTCTCTTATTTATTATCTGTGAATTGCCATGTATTGTGGGGTATTATAGGGGAGTGGTATCCTGTTATCTTCTCCATGGATTAAAATCCAGAGTAATCAGATAATGTTTTAAAATTCTATAATCCTCATCATGCCTCTCCACAGCTTCCTTTTATTTGTTATCAGTGAATTGCTATGACTTCTAAGAAAAAACAATAATTTACCTTTTCCGATAATTTAAATCCAATTTTATCATTCTCCTAAACGGAGGTTAGTGAGTTCAGTCTACTTTACTATTTAATCTATAACCGGGGGAGAGAAAGAGGACGTAAGTCCTTTCCCGACTGCATTTGTGTGAAAGTGAATGCAAAATTTTCGGTTGGAAGTTGAACTTTATTTCACTTGACCCTTTCACAATTTTAATGGATAGTGATGAAGATCGCTAATATATTTTAATTGCAAATTAATGTGCTTTAACTTTAATGATTAGGATTTTAATACTAGTATAGATAGCGGCTCGGATTGAGGAATCGGAGGGCAGAGTTCGAATTCCAGTCGAATCCATTACATTCACTTACGTGCTAATACCATTGGGAAAAGTATAAATCTTCTTCTTCTCCCCCCCCCCCCAATTATGTGTAAATAGCAGGACAGACCGGTTTCTATAGCCTTGGATGGCAACTGGCCTACCGCAGAAAGAAATGGCAACCTACTGCGGAAAAAATCTGCCTCGTCAGTCATGTATCGAAAGATAAATGGTCGTATAAGCGTGTATCACGCATGGCACATAACTGACTGATCCACACAGAAGAGGCTGTTTCTGAAAAATATTTGTCATTTAAACCGATCGCCCCATCTAAGTGAGATTACTGAATCTGTTTGTTGTGGGGAAAAAGACAAAGATGGTTTACCAGATCATCGACATATTTACACCAGCAGATAACAAAGTGGTTCTACGAGGAGGTGCTGAAAAATGCGGATATGATCAAGATGACCTTTTAAAAAATCAAACAATTTTGATATTTAGACAATCGATCAGATTTGGGGAAAAAACAAGAAAATTTATTCACTTATCTTCATTTCTAGTTACCTGATTTCCTGTTTTCGTATAATTCGTTTTGTGACTTCCTTCATGAATGCAGTTTTTAATCATCCCGTTCATAAATGCGCATCTGAGGTCTCCTCCTGGGTGAAAGCTGTCATCGATGTTTTCATTCCAGCAAGGAAATACCAAGTTAAACCGCATTCATTTCCTTGCTTCTTATTTGCATGCGCGGACGCTATAGCCTACAGACATCACTTCTTCCGGTTATACTTGAGGGACACGTCTGATTGCAACAAACGTCTCTTTGTCTCTGCTTGTAACGAGTCTTGCAATCGTGTCCTTAAAGAATCGAAGACAAAATGAAACAACTCACAAGTTTCTAGTTTTAGAGATTATTGGCAGCCCTGCAAGCATGTACTGAACAACAGCAAATCCTTCATCCTTCTTCTATTCAATCAACATCTGCAGAATATAAAGTTGAATTCTTTGCTCGGAAATCGTCTTCCAACTCAACACTCGACTGAATTGGAGTACTCACGTATGATTGCCCTCCTAGAACAGTGGCTTTACTGAGTGACATGTGGATAACCTCGTCACAGATCCCAGATATTATTTCTAAATTAGTCTCCCATATGGCAAGTGGAGGTGATGGGATCCAAGCCGTCGTTTTAAGGAAGTGTGCTCCCGAGCTGACTCCAGTTCTCTCCAAAATCTACAACTACTGTCTCGCTGCTTTCATGCTTATTGCAAGTCCTCCTTTGTAGTTCCTGTTTTTAAGAACTCTGGAGAACCTTCTGACCCCTCTAAACACAGTCCCAATTTTACTTATCCATTTTTTTTTAATTTTGTCCATCACTGATCCAAGGGATGCTCACAGAAATTATTATTATTAGTCGTAGTAGTAGTAGTAATAGTAGTAGTAGGCAAGTGAAATATGTTTTTTTTTTTTTGTTTCCCCTTAATTAAAAAAAAGCCAGCCATTAAAAAAAATAAACAAAGCTCTTCGTGAGATATGGGGTGTGCTTGTTCGAAGTATTTTTTTAAAATTTCCTGGACTGATGCTATACCGGAGATTTTGTTGATTTGTTCTTGAGTTTCTTTGTTTATCAGACCCAGAGCTCCAACCATAACAGGAACAGTTTTAGTTATTATTATTATCATTATTATCATCTTCTTGGATTTCTGTTTTATGCACATTTTCTTCCGAGTCCAAACCAGAGACCTAAGGTCAGAAATAGCTTCATGACACTTTACATAGATAAAGCTCTTTGTAATGTGTCAGCTGTATTTGTGAGTACAAGTTTTTCTATTTCTTTAAGGCATGAGCTACCAGCAATCCCTTCAATAAGATTATTGGAACTGTTTTCCAATCAATCCGAAGGTTCCAGCTTCAACTGGAATTATTGATGCCCTCATGTACTACAGGTTTTAGATTTCAACTTCAAGATCCTTGTATTTTGATAGTTTTTTTTTTTTTGAAGCTCTTGCAAAGATACATTGCAATGTACAGGGAGAGCCATGTCAATAAGAAAGCACATCATGTTTTTGTGGTCTTTGAATACGATGTCTAGGCGATTAGCTTTGATTGTTCTGAGTGGATTGCAAAGCTCTATAAAATTGTTACAGGTCCTATCTCCGTAACCGCGTCTAGGTGATGTTCGTACCAGTTTCTTTCAGTTTCGTTGCCATTATTATTATTATTATTATTATTATTATTATTATTATTATTATTATTTTCTTTGATTTCTGGCGTTTACACATTTCTTTCCGGTTCCTGCTCAGGGACCTAAGGTTAGAAATGGCATCATGACACTTTTCACTGACAAAAAAAAAAAAAAAATTACATAGATAAAGCCCTTCGTAAAGTGTGGGCTGTACTTGTCAGAACAGTTTTTTGTATCTCTTTGAGGCATGGACTTCCAGGAATCCCTTCAATTAGTCTATTGAATCTTTTTCCAACCAATCCTAGGGCTCCAACTACAACAGAGATTGTTGATGTTCTCATGTGCCGCATTATTATTATTACTATTATTATTATTATTATTTCATGTACTTTCATATTGCTGCTAGACGTGTGGTCATCATCGTCGAAGATCAAATGACAGCAAGTCTCTTTACATCTTCAACACTCTTCTTAATATCTTCGCCAACCCAGGCAAATGGTCTGCACTTGTCTACTTATCCAATCTCGATTTTACTGTTTTTGCACAGTTTTAAATATATCTCCTGTTATTGTCTGAATTTTTATTTTCTATTATTTATCTTTCTCAGCTCCCGGCCAAGGTCCTTGTAGTATTTTTCCAAATTTTCGCATTCTCTGTGATTTACTCTTTCAATCTCTCTGGCAAGTTCTTTTTTCTTCTTTATACAATATTGTTTACTTTGGTCTTTTGCTTGGATGTGATGGTCGGTCTGGATGTCGAAATCACAGAGTATTTTGCAGATTTTTATTTCCCCACGCAGATTCTGTTTTATGCCAATAAATATTTGTCTACGTTATTGGAATCCCCTCACTTTAAACAGGTCATATTATTATTATTATTATTATTATTATTATTATTATTATTATTATTACACGTATTTGAATGTTCCCACCATAAGTTTCATGGTTATAGGTAGAGATAGAATGAAATTAAGTTACCTATGGTGGAGTAATCGATAGCGGCGAAGAATGAGGAATCGGAGAGCCGAGTTCGAATTCTAGTCGAATTCTTTACATTCACTTACGTACCAGTAAAGTATGAATCCTCTTCTTCTAAGGACAGGCCGGGTTTTATAGCTTTGAATGACAACTGGTCAAACGCAGAAAGAAATGGCAACCTAGCGCGGGAAAAAATCAGCCTCGTCAGTCATGTATCGAAACATACATGATAGCGTTTATCTAAGTGATTATCACGCTTAGATAGACGCTGACAAGTCTCCTGCTTTTTCTTCAGTATATTCACAGACCCCCTTAATGCCACAATTACTAATTCGTCAAATACGGGTTCAACCGTAAGCTGTATGATTCAAAACTTTCTCAGTTCCCGGTGGAGGTCCTGGTACTGTAAAGTAGAAATAGTCGCAAGGAGCGAAATCTAGGAAATTTGGTGTTTGTCAGACCTGTGGAATGTTGTCCTCGGCCAAAAACTGCTGCACAAGCTGCGCTGAATGGGCAGCTGCTTTGTTATAGTGGAGTTGCCACTCAGCGGGCGCATGCAATTCTTTTCCGACGAACAGCAACCCACAAACGCCACAACACATCAAAGTAGTATTCCTTGTTTATTGTCTGACCAGGCAGAACATACTCATGATGAACAATTCCCTTGCAATCGAAGAAAACTATCAAAAGTGTCTTCACATTGTTTCGACTCATTCGAGGTTTCTTCAGTCTCAGGTTGGTATCTTCGTCTGCAAATACTGAGCTTTGGTTTCGGGATCATAGCCATAGACACACGATTCGTCATAAATTATGAACGTTTTCAAAACGTTTTCTGTCGTGTGGTGAGACGACCACACGCTACACACTTTCCTTCCAAGCGGTGCTATGAACAACAGATGTGATCGAGAACGTTATAACTTAGTGTGCATGTGCGACAGAGTTCAAGGTCAACCTGTACGAAACAGCTTCACTCTGCGAACTTTAGCTTTATTACCATAACAACAGACCCGATAACTTTTTTTTTTTTAATCAGAAATCGTAAATAGAAAAGAAGAGAAAGGGATGTCAACAAAGAGGAACGGCTTTACTGAATGGGTATCAAGATATAATGCGCGAAAAGTAAGGATGAAAAGACGTTAAAATTGCACTAAATTAAAATTCCATGTGGAAAGATAAAGCAAATAAAAGATGAGAGAGGAAGCAATATAAAGTATTTTTATATTCATTTTTTCCTTCGCTTATAAAAGAAATCCACGTTCTTGTTACATTTAGATAAAAAAGAAAAAAAAACATTGGTGGGTAATGAATGTGGGAAAAAGGCTATTTATAGCCCGCAATCAAGTGGATAGCACGTGCCTTCAAATCGAGTCTTCTCCTCGAAATTTATGTTAACTTCAATAGTTCCAAAGTCCGAATTTATTTTCCCCTTCTTTCGTCTTTATACGAGTCTTTTAAAATAACCCCTCACTGGTGGCTATGAGCAAATCACCCGCTTTCGTATTGCACAGTTTCCGCTTCCCTCGAGGAAGATCACGGTACTTGTTTACTTGGGCTCTTTCAATTTCCATGTGCAAATAAGGCAATATAATGACTGGCTGCTCGCTTCCAACTAATCCCCGTTGCAGACGTCTGCTCAAGAACATTTGTGTTTGTTCCACACCCACAGAACCTAATTTTGGTTTATACTACAACTATACTGAGCAGACCTTAGTTCCTGTTTCTAGAAGAGAGTGAATAATCTGGTGTGATCAACAGTTGAACAACGCCAACCCTCGGACACGATGACTTGTGATTTTCTGCTAGCACATCCTTTGAGGGCTTCGCAACGGTTGTGTCTATCTAGCTTCATTTGCGAGACTAGGATCAAACTGTTGTAAGATTTTCAGTATTTTCTCATCATGTCGCACGTTGGGATCGCTGATATTCTCATAAGGTTACCTTCCTGATAAATCAACAACGACGAGATTCGAATGCAATCCTTTAAGTAAACGCATCCACTGCTAAATTCTTGTCTGATTTTTTAGATGAAGAATTGCCATTAAAAATTATTTTATTGTCACTATTGTTCTCATAGTGTTTGCTTTAAATGTTATTATAGGCACAACGTTTCGGCTGTTTAACCTGTGGACATCTTCAAGTGTCTATATGTAATGAATATCTAATAATATAACAGGGGTACCTGGGCATGGAATAATGAGTAGTAATTTTACTCTGTCTGGTCATTACTAATGAGTAGTGAGTTCGATCCTTCTTGGTATCCGATACAAAATTCGACTTTAAATAGCTTAACAAACATTGTGACGTAAAACTAATCAATTTGAAAAAGTACGGATAAAAATCCTGAAATAGATGAGAGAAATGTTATTCATATCCTTAATGGTAATATTAATGGTAAAATTAAGCGTTTCCATACGGGAAACATTCGGCAATCATTCACCAAGCTGTCGGTTGAAATTTATAAAATCTATATATTAAAACATTTTATCAGGAAGATAAACTTCTGGACTGCACTGAATGTTTCAGCTCTTTCTTATTTTAAATGGGAGTTTCATTCCAATCGTTTTGTTTTTTTGTTGGTCGGCTGGTTGGTTTTGCTTAGCGGCATATTAACATCGCTATGGGTTATTTAATGCCGAAATCTAAATATTTTGTACACAATTTTTTATTTTATTTTGAGAGAAGAATTATTTACTGATACAAGTTTTACTAATTAACCCATAGTTAGAGGGAGGAGAGGTGGATTCATATCTTTCCCAATTTTTTTTTTTTTTTTGCGCGTGCAAGTGAATATACCGAATTCAACAGGAAATGTAACTCGGCTCTCTTATTAACAATTCCGAGCCATTATCCATTACACCGCCCAACCTTAGAGCACCTGGTATTCCCAAGCAGTCACCCACTTAAGTACTGACCAGGTTCAACGTTGCTTAACTTCGGTGATCGTACGGTAACTGGTATTTCAACGTGATGTGGCCGTAAGCCATTTTTTTTTTCGTGGTATGGAAAGTTAACAGTTTGATATATCATTATTGTTTTTTTAGTTGTATGCACAACCTATTTATTTATTTTTTTATCTTATTTTTTTGTTGCTGCAGTTGGTGTAGGTTTTGTCATTTTAAAAAAAATCTATTTGTTGTTTTGTAGCGCCAATCAATATGGCCTTATAAAGTATCGTCTTCTTTAAGATTTATAGAATTTAAAGCATTTGATAATGATTGATATGAGAAAACAGTTGTATACAGATCAGAGTTTAGATGTTTCTGAAGGAGTTGAGCGTCATGCATAACATCTATATGAAAGTCTCGGTTTGACTAGGCTATTTAAGAACATGACTTTTTGGTTTTTAGTAGAATATTTTAGTTTCGTAGCATCTTACAGTACCGGACAAAAGTACCCCTAGCGCAAACTACCCTGTATTCGACTACTTTACCTTCTATACTAAATTTGGTAAAACTAATTCTAATCTTCAGAGGGAGTGACTTTTTGCACCTTCTGGGGCTAACGTCCATCGGCTGACATGAAGTGGAAACACTACATTGAACCCATTTCTAGGTCTGCTGCTAAGAAAATTGGTTTACTGTGTCATGCTAGACAATTTTTCTCCCCAGACGATATCTTTCCTATCAATACGTCTACCATTCGTCCATTCTTAGAATATTGCTGCCACATATGGTCCGGTGATCCTGCTATTTATCTAGAGCTCCTTGATAAAATCCAAAGAAGAATCAGCAATATTATTGGCCGTGATCTGGCATCTTGACTTCAGTCACTTTTCCACCGCTCATCGCTATGGTGCTTATACTCTTTGAATTTAAGCGCAGTACTAGACTGACGATGTGGTCTCATCAATTTACAGTTGTTAGATAGATGTAACCGTAAGTTCTCTGCTGACAGTTTCTTCTCTCGCACTTCTCGCTTGTGAAACTATCTTCCGGCTTTTTGCTTCCCAGTCAATTTTGATCTTCAAAAATTTAAATGTAATGCTAATCGTTATCTACTGTCCTCCTGATTACTCTTTTTGTTATTGCTCAATAGTAATTGCTGCAACCTAGAGAAGTTTACTAAATAGAATAATCACACGGAGGTTGGTAATGAATGATGATACTTAGGACAAGAACACCACATATAAGATTCATCAGCGGTGCGTAGAAGTAGTCAACTGTTAGAAGTGAGTCAAGTGAATTCCACAATGAAGATATTCACTAACCTCCCCATGCGGTCAGATATGGCACAAGGCCGAATTTAATGTAGAGCGAACCGAGTCCGTGGTCTCGGGCAAAAATTCACTGCAGACCCCGTAAAAACGGGGTCGGGTACCTGTCTACAATCCCCAGACGAGACTCTGCCCTTCGATATAGCCTCGCCTGAGTTCCTCTCTGCCCTGTGGCAGAGAGTTTGACAAAGTACACTTAGAAGTGAATTCCACAGTAAAGATATTCACTAACCTTCCCACGCGGTCAGATGTGGCACAAGGCCGAATTTAATGTGGGGTGAACTGAACCCGTAGGCTCGGGTCAAAAATTCCCCGTAGACTCCGTATACACGGGATCGGGTAACTGTCAGCCTCCATTCGGCATAGCCTCGTTTAAGTTCCTCTCTGCCCGGAGGCAGAGAGTTTGGCAAGCACACCGAGAAGTGAATTCCACAGTGAAGATATTCACCTACCGCTCCACGCAGTCGGATGTGGCACAACGCCAAGTTTATTGTGGGGTATCAAAAACGGGTTCGGGTAGCTGTATACCACCCCAGACGAGATTCTGCCCTTCAGCATAACCTCGTCTGGGGATCCTCTCTGCTCGGAGGCAGAGAATTTGACAAGCACACTGGGAAGTGAATTCCACAGTAAAGATATTAACTCACCGCCCCACCCGGTCGGATGTGGCACAAGACCGAGTTTATTGTGGGGGTACCGAATCCGTAGGCTCGGCCAAAAATTACCCGTTGACCCGGTAAAAAACGGGGCCGGGTATCTGTCTTCCACCACGAACGAGACTTTGCCCTGCGGCATAGCCTTGTCTGGGTTCCTCTTTTCCTGGAGGCAGAGTTTGACAAGCACACTGTGGAAGATCACAGTGAAGATATTCACTAACCGCCCCACGCGGTCAGATGTGGCACAAGGCCGAGTTTATTGTGGGGTATCCCGTAGGCTTGGACAAAAATATCCCCGTAGACCCCATAAAAAACGGTATCGGGTAGCTGTCTACCACCCCAGACGAGACTCTGTCCTTTGGCATAGGCTCGTCTGGGTCCCTCTCTGTCCGAAGGCAGAGAGTTTGACAAGCACACTGTGGAAGAATCTCCAACCACAGACCGAAATGCTGTATTTATGTGAATGGTGACATACCCATTATCGTCCGTAGGTATGCAACAGCAGTAATATTTCTGTTTTCTAATTCTTCCACATCCTGTAACCCCCTGTGCCTTAGTTACTTTATTGCCGTGTCGTGCTTGGGGCTAACTCGATTAAAAAATAAAATATTGATCCATACACCGAGGTATTTGAAGCGTTTTGAATTTATCAATTCCACATTCTAAATTTTTATGATGAATTCAGGGTAGGTGATATTACTGTTCATATTCTAATTCCATATTATAGTTTCTACTCTGGAAAAACTTTGTAAAGAATGTTGATCCATATTGATCATAGAATGCCGTAGTATAAGCAATCAATCAACGAACCATCAATTATAAAATGATGTTTTTTTTTCCTGCCTCTATTTTTCCCAAGTATTTTGTTGATTTTTGTAAGTATTTGCAACAATATTTTCTTGTTTATATTCACCAGACCAGTGAATAAAAGCGTTGGTTGGATCCAGTGATTTGACTCAAAGAGTTGGGAGTTCAATACCTGGCTACTGCATTGGTGAACAAAAACTAGGAGAGATTAGTTAAATGGAGATAACTGAGACATCCGGAAGAGGCGTGGTACGTGGAACTAGAACAATTTACCCCGGTGGACGATATAAAGGGTTCAGTTCGATATTCCAATCACCTTAAGGTAGCCAGAGCGTACAATGACGGAAACGTCGTCAATATGGCAATAAAGATGAGGACAACAGTCCGAACAGTGTAAATAATTGTAATACTCAAAAATATAGGCAGAAATAGTTTCTTGATATTTACTAAGCTTTTCTTTGTAAAGCATATGACAAAGGAGAAAAATTCTGGTTATGAAGATTATGTTGCGCCAATGTCCCAATTGTGGTAGATCTTTCCTCCTTTCCGCATGGAATATGCAACTATCTCAATAACCAGGTAGGACCTTATAGATATTTACTATGCTTAGTATATTCTTCTTATGTGCCGTGTCCCTTCAAAGCGTAAGCGATCATGGCCCTCCACATCTTCCTGCCTCTTTTAGTTCTTAAAAAGTGTGTATTTTTGTTATTTCTCCCAAACCCTGTTATACCATTCATTTACTCAAGCTCGTCAAATATGTTATGAGTTGTTTTCCTCTGTCACTCGTTCCATCAGTCCGTCCTGTGAGTATCAGATTTTCCAAGCCCTCCTTCCTCATTACGTTCCCCAGAAATTTCAATTACCTCTTTCTGATGTTAAATATAAGTTTCCTTTTTTGTTTCTATTCTCTCCAAAACCTTGTTGTCACTCACATGTTTGGCATATGGTATCCTCAGCGTCTTTCTGTAGAACCACATTTTTGTTGCTTCAAGTCTGTTCTTCGTCTTTGAGGAGATTGTCTAGCATTCGGTGCCATACAGGAGGACAGATATCACGTAACAGTTCAGTACTCTTTTCTTTGTTTCTAACGAAATTATTCTATCTCTTGATACTCTCCTTAGCTTTTTGAATGCATCAAATACGTCTTCGGGTCTTCGTATCGTACTTTCTGTCCTCTGTTAGAACACTTCCCTGATATTTAAATGTTTTATACTTGTTTGATTTTAACATCCCCGATTTGCATTTTGGGCTCATCCATTTGCTGACAACCATGCATTCAGTCTACTTATAGTTTACACTTAGTCCTTTCTTCTCGCTTTCCTTCGCTACCTTCTGTAGGGGCTTTTTGTAGTTTCCGAGTTTAGTATAGTCTAATGTAAAAGCCACAAGTATGGGCCACCCAGTGAGGCTTGAACTCTATACAGGAGTAACATTCTGCGAAACTGGCTTGCTAACTATTGCTCTGCGGCGAGTCGCTTTTTCTCTCTCTCTTTCTCTCTCTCTCTCTCTCTCTTTCTCTCTCTCTCTCTCTCTCTCTCTCTCTCTCTCTCTCTTCTCTCGTCTTCTCTTCATCGTTTTTCTTTCTATATTCCCCTGTCTTCTCCACTTCATCATCGCCAAATTGCCTCATCATCTTCAAAGGTTCACTTCTTTTGCGATGTATTCGCTTCTGCGAGAGGAGATTAAATAGCGGCAAGGCGCTGGAAAGACGCTCTCAAAAGAGAAAACCTGATAAGGCGAAACGGGACATGAGGTAGAAGCTTACACACACACACACTATATATATATATATATATATATATATATATATATATATATATATATATATATATATATATATTATACTCCAAAAAATCTTAATGATTAAAAAATGTAAAGTCTTACAAGTTTTAGGTAAACATATTTTTGATGCATCAGTAAAGAGTTTAATTAGTTTACGCAATAATTTTTTTTTTTTTTTTTTTTAATTTTTGACAGCACATTTAATATTCAGACGGCATGTTGATATCGTCACCTGGTGTGTATGAAATACGATACAGTCTACATAAATGTAAATACCTAACGTCCTTGTTTACCTGTAGATCAAGATTAATAGATAGATATATATTTCATGTTTTTTCATGAATAGAAAATATTTTCTCTAAAAGTAAACAGTGTAAGGTTAAATAGTGATTTGCTAAGCGTAGCTTAGTTGTGGCACAAGGCTGAAATTATGGGGTACCCAATGAAGATCGAATTGAACTAGCGAGACAAAGTTGGCTAACCATTACACCTCGCCGAAGTGCCAAGTGAAACGTTAAATAGAAGCAGTAGCGTGCAGAAGTAGTAGGGGGGAGAGGCTGCGACGCCCCCGGGCATCTGTATTGGGAGGTCATCCAATCAAAGAGTGAAATGAAAATTTGGAAGAACAACGAAACGTTAAATTTAAGCATTTGAAACCTGACTTTTTTCCTAAGTCTCAGTTAACGGATGTTTAAGAGACCTCGCGACTAATAAGCATGCCAAAAATACATTTGCAGATTTTACAAGTATCGAAACATGTTTTCGTTTATAGTGTACTTTTTTGTATCCAATCCAAGGGCCATTTGGAGTAGTCATAACTGTGAATTTTTTCAACTTTTCAATTTTTTTTTTTTGTTATTTGTGGAACAGAATAATCATGCCACGAAGAAAAATATTTGAAAAACAATAAGCGAACTGTACCAAATAACCGACTCGGATTGATGAATCGGAGAGCCGAGTTCGAATTCGAGTCGAATCCATTACATTCACTTACGTGCTAATTCCCTTGGGAAAGGTACGAATCCTCTTCTTCTCCTTCCAGCTATAGGTAAATAACAGGACAGACCGGGTTCTATAGCCTTGGATGGCAACTGGTCTACCGCAGAAAAAATGGCAGCCTACTTGGGAAAAATCTGCCTCGTCACTCATGTATCGAAAGATACATGATCGCCTAAGCGTGTATCACGCATGGCACATAACTGATTGACCAAATAACCACCGTGTGGAGATCGAGCAACTGAGAGGAATAATTTAATCATGCCGGCATTTGTATTTGCTACACACTAGCAACCTGACGAATAGAGGAGATTTCAAGCATATTCGAAACCATTGTCACGGTCAATGGCAAAATTGTCTGTCAGTTCTGTCAGCGAACGGTGCTAAACAAATCTAGGTACTCAAGCGTTGGGTATTGGATATTTTACAAGTAAATAAATGCAGAAATGAAAGCCACTAATCCTAAACCTATTTTAAATTTCAAAACACTTCATTGAGTTGGGCGCGTGACCGAGTTGTTAGAACATTCGATTTCCAACCGTGAGGTCCTGGTTCGAATCTCAACATCTTCGATTTATCAGGAAGGTAATTTTTTGTTGTTGTCTACCTGGTGAGGCTATTCCAGCGTGCGACACCATTGGAAAATGCCTGAAAACCATACCACGGGTTCACCCAAACCTTGTGAGGGAACTGTTTGTCGATGGTTGAATTAGAACGAAGTAACAAGTCATCGTGACCGATGGTTTGAGCGTACAGAACTTTTTCAAACTGTTGATCACGCCAGATGATGTACTCAGTCGGTCCAGCATAGTCGGCTCTGTTGTTGTTGAACAAACACAAATGTACCTGAGCAGGCGTCTGCAACGGGGATTGGATAAACGCGCTAGCAGGCAGACAAACTCGGATACGAGCGGCCATCAATTATACCAGTCAATAAAGTATAATCCGTGATACACGCTTGGGGTATCATGTCTTTTTCGATACATGACTGACTAGGCGGAAGATTTTCCCACAGTACTGTACCGTTTCTTTCTGCGGTAGTCTGGTTGCCAAGGAAGGTTATAGGGACCAGTCTGTCCATCTATTTAACCCGTAGTTGGAGGGATGCCTTTGATAAGTAAGTCAATGTAACGAGCACCACAAGAATTCGAAATCAACTCTCCAATTACTCATTCCGAAATATATACATATACACACACACACGCACAGACACACACGCATATATATATATATATTATTATATATATATATATATATATATATATATATATATATATATATATATATATATTCTCATCATATATATATATATATATATATATATATATATATATTCTCATATATATATATATATATAATTATTTATTCGAAAATGAAAAAATATGTTATAAAATCACTACAAAAATATCCAAGTGATGGTGCTGAATGTAGAATAAAGGGTTTTATATATATATATATATATATATATATATATATATATATATTTTCTCATTATGCATATATATATATATATATATATATATATATATATATATATATATTATCGAGATGAGTAATTGGAGAGGCGACTTCGAATTCTAGTCTGTTGGTTATATATATATATATATATATATATATATATATATATATATATATATATATATATATATATATATATATATATATATATGAATATGAATGTAGGAATTAATGGATATATCCATTTTTAAAGTCTAATATATATCTCCCGGCCTGTGCCTAGAAGGCGAAAAGCCGGTTTCAACTTCCCAAGAAGGCTCATTTACTTCATTAAGATTCTCGAATGTAGAAACACATAGATTTAGACGGTTTAAAACAGGGATGTCTACGAAAACACGTGTATCCATTAAATAGAATGCTTAAAGAACTAGATAGATAGATAGATAGATAGATAGATAGATAGATAGATAGATAGATAGATATTAATTACTTTGCACGTGAAGTCGTTTCATATCAGGTGGAAAATTGTAATGGAACATGCCAAAAGCAAAACAGTGTGTAATGTTCCCTATATGTCCGCTACATCAACGACATAAGAACTTGATCACATAAAGATTAAAGCAAACATTTGAAAGTAAATCCTTACTTAGTTTCACCCACGAACGCAGCGTCAATTAAAAAGCAAAAATCCTTTTTCTCGATGTCCTTGACGACAGTAATGATCAAAATTTCATCACTTCGGCATAAATAAAAACAGATTCATCGTCCCCTGTATACTAAACTATCAAAGCGCATAGCCTTATCGATACAAGATTGCAATAAAAAAAATCATATACCGTGATTAATTAATGTCTTCCTCTACAACGATATTCTATAAAGAATTCTTCAATATTAAACTTATTAATAAAATTCTTTCTTCGTCACATTGTTGACGTACAAATAACATTATTTTACGGACGACTAACCAGAGAAAAATGTTTAATAAACCCAATTTAAGCCACAAGAAAAATAACACTAACTTATTTTACTGTAAACAGATGTGCTTCAATTGCATAAAAAGACAAAAAAGCATTAAAATAATATCCCATAAATATTTATCAAATGCTACACAAACATTCAAAATTTTCGTCGTTACTAACAATGGACATATAGTTCATGTTGAGCCAACATGTAATTTATATTGCAACTATATTAGATACATTTTATTCAAGGCAGTACAGGTTTTAAGCATGGGAATTTTCACATCCTTGTCAGTAGAATTTATCTCGCTTTCTAGGTATTAAAAAGATTCGAAAGATTTCATTGATTCACCTTGGAGAGTTTGTATTGAACCTTGCTGGTTGAAGCCTATGAATTCAGTCTTAGAGGCACTGACATAGAATCCAACATCATTGGCTGCATTTTCTATATGATATAGAAGAACTGTGTCATTAGTAATGATGTCTGCAGTGATAGTTCATCAGCACATGTCAAATTTATTTTTGTAGGATAATGGACTTGATCTGGAAATCTGATCTACCAGACAACCTCAAGCGGAGATTATTTCGAGCCACTGAAGCAGTGGTGTTAATGTATGATGCCACAGTTTGGACATTAACTCAAACCGTACATTCAAAGCTTGATGGAACCTACACCCGGATACTGAGAACTATACTTAATATCTCCTGAAGACAACATCCAACTAAATCACAGCTATTATGGACCCATTTCTGTTCTGGACACCTAACCATAAAACAAGACGATTTGGTCGGTCAGCAACCACCTATAGTGACCGCATATGTTATGACACAAAATGCCTCTCGAATGACCTCAAGATCTTGATGCAGGACCGTGATAGTGGGCGTTACAGACACATGAATGCCTTTACTAACTCGACCGAATAAGTTACATTTTGTGGGAGACAGTCCATAATATGGTGTGATTGGCAGTTGGTCAAGGTCGGTACGATCAAACTTTCGGTATGCATATAGAATTTGATGAATTCCTTAAAGAGGACAAAACGCATTACAGAGTATTTCTTCAATCTGATTTTATTAAGAATCTCTGAATATATAAAAGAAGCACCAGACGATACAATACAACACATCGAAAGACAGAGAATCAAGTGTTTCGGACACCTCGCTCTTATGCCTATCAACCAACCATTCCTACGAGCATACACCAGGTACTCTGGCTGGGCAGCGAGAGGCAGACCAAGAAGACGCTAGAGCGACTCAGTGGCAGACACTCTCAGAGCCCACGAGATATTTCTCCTCCAGGCCACGCGCATTGCCGTTGACAGACGATTGTGTCTCCCCACAACGCGTAACAGCACAAGCAGAAGGAAAAACTAAACCAGACCACAAATGGTAGCAATATTAAAAGCAAGGTTGAATTGTAGTCTTATAAATATGTAAGATATATTCAGTAGAAAAAATTGTCTAGAACGACACATTGAACGAACTTTCTTAGCAGCAGACCTAGCGATGGCTTTTATATAATCTCTCCATTTCATATCAGCCTCGACGGTAAGCCTGAGAAAGCACAACGAGCCATATGACGGTTAGTATCAGATATACTGATGGGAGGCAAGAATGGGTCTTTCAGATGGTTAACAGACAGATTTCGTTTTTGGAGGCGTTAAAATTATCAAACCATTCCTTGCCCTGGTTAACCACTGACAACAACTGTAAATCATTTTTGAGATGACGTGCCAATCTGACCATATCGAAATGATCAAACAGGAATAAATGGTTGTGTCATAAGCATAGATACCATATTGTCTTGACTGTCGATTATTTGTCATCCGACTATTGCCTGCAATGGACGTTACTCCAAGGAAGCGTACGAAAATTGTAATACAGCATAAACACATTGGTAAGCCTTAGCAAATCAGAGTACTATCAACTGGGTCGGAAACTCTCCTGACTTAAATCCAATCGAGAAACTTTAGTAAATCTGTAAGGAAAGATATTGTGTAATTGACATACGAAGCACTAACATGTGCACTGGGTCATGTTTCATGGGAAAAATACGAAAAAAGTAAATAATAACGGAATTATTCGTTTGGTTTAAATTAATTTGATCAATAGTGTAACTAAAGACCAGTACTAGAGGCCTATTTCAAAATGTTCGAATTTTTTAAAAAATTAGAAGAAAAGTTAAACAACGTTCCCACTAAATTAATTTTGTCATATAAAAATATTGCACAAGCTCTTATTTATTTTTTTTTGTTTTAATAGTAAAGTAAACAAAATTCAGCATACTTTATTATATACTCTTTAGAAGGAAACGCACAATTATTTTTATTATATACCCTTTAGAAGGAAATTATTTTTATTATATACCCTTTAGAAGGAAACGCACAAACTGCTCATAATAATATAAATTTTATCATCACAATATCTGTTGTTATGAATAACTATATCAGAGAAAATATTAAATTAACTTTAAAATGTCTGTTAAAAGTTAAACTTAACAAAACTTTATTAAAGTAACTTTCTCTTGGGAATCTTTGTAACATTCGTACTGAGAATAACTAGAAAAATCGGATTAATAAATGATTTCTTTAAATTTTCCTTGTCTTGATTTTCAATATTTTTACTTTAAGTTACATTACACTACAATAACTATTTAACTGTACTAAATACTCATCAGCTTTTTTTTACCTGTTAGAAAAGTTCATAAAGAACATTTAATAATCTTTAAGTGAAAATCTTAATTTAATTTTAAATAAATTTTTTCTAAAAATCTTCCAAGTGACCAGACATAGATTCCTAAATTTACATTTGTTTACTGATTTTCATGTATAACAATTTTTTACAATATACCTAAAATAATATTGCCAAGTCCAAAAGAAATAAAATAAAATAAATCTTATATTTCAATTAAAAACAAACTAAATTTATTCCAAGTGTAAAAGAAAAAATTTCTTTAAATTCGTTGACTACAGCGTCGTTCCCAGTGGGACGAGCAGCCTTTGAAATAGTCTTATGGCTCTAACCCTTAATTGCACCATCACTAGGCCTGTAGTATAGAACGCTTAACTTTAAATAAACGAGTGGTTAGTATTTTTATTCAGGGTGGGAATCACATTTTGGTTGAGAACGTTTCTGTACCGCATCATATTCATAAAAAAAAAAGAATTAAATAATTTTTAACATGTTTGCCGATGCGCGGGTGTCACAGCGGTTATCGATGATAAAAATGGAATCGGTAAATAGATTTTAAATTCCGACATAATCTACTGGATTTACTTTGGCATGGGAAAGGCATTAATCCGTTTCTCTCCTCTCCAGCTATGGTTTCAAAATAGAACGATTGAATCTGCTTGGGTGTCAGCCAGTCTAGGAGAAGGTCTTCCCTGAATTCAGAAATCTAGAGAAAGCAACCAACCGCCTTTTCCATGAAGTCATGGAAATTTACAGATAATTAGGAAAAGTACTCTGCGGAGGATTATGATCAAATACATTCTGAAGAGGCATGTCATGAAAAATAGGTTGAACATTGCGATTGTGTGCGTCTGTGTGTGGGGGTGTTGTGGGTTGTTTTGTGTGTGACGTCCATCTGTCCACTTGTGAACGGATGTCTAATAGATTCAGAATAAATAATAGGTTGGCAAAATCCATAAATGCACTTGATGTGCAATTCATAGTGAATTACACAATGAAATGAGGGATCATTATTCAATTGCAGTAATTATCGTGTTTCTCTTAATTTTTATTTCTCGAATTCCATCCATTTCCTACAGCCTCTCTCTCCTTTATCTCTCTCTCACACACTCTCTCTCTCTCTCTCTCTCTCTATATATATATATATATATATATATATATATATATATATCATCATGTGCAGCAACATTTATTTCATAGGGTTTCTGTATTTATGTGCTTGACTTTCTATATACCTTGCCTTCTTTTTTTTTCTCTCTCTCTCTCTCTCTCTCTCTCTCTCTCTCTCTATATATATATATATATATATATATATATATATATATATATATATGTGCAGCAAACATTTATCGCATAGGGTTTCTGTATTTATGTGCTTGACTTTCTATATACCTTTGCCTTTTTTTTTCTCTCTCTCTCTCTCTCTATATATATATATATATATATATATATATATATATATATAAACAAGGACTTTTTTCATTTTATACTCGGAACTATTTTTTTTATTGATAAATTACTTTACTAATAAATATATTTTAATTATGTTCCATAATTTTCCCTCCTCCCCTCCTTTTTTTAATTATTGTGTTAATTGTCCTTTTTTTTTTCTTTTCTCGTCATAAACTACGCCAACGTTTTCCTTCCGACAAAGTGTTGACCGAAAGTCGAAAGTCCTGAAGTAATAAATGCCTTCGTGTTTTCGAAGGTTTTTTCTTGTCGTTTTCTTTTTTTAAAATCAGTATTTTTTGTTGTGTGGTATTAAGTTCTTGTAAGTATTTCCGGTGCAGATATCACAGAAGTGTTATTGATGAACTCAACAGCACTATTCGATTCTGGCCTGAGGTTAATTCTCTGAGAGCCAAGAGGTGTGTTTCTCCAGTCTTGTTAATCATGCATTATTGTCCCTTCGTTTGTCAAACGCAGGTTGCTCAAGATAAAAATAGGTTCCTCTTAACTTGTCGAACGTATATTTATAAAGCATGAGCTAAGTAAATTATTAGATTATTCTTCTCCATATTTACGTTTGTATCGTTCATCCTTAGCCGAAATTAAGTACAAATTATGTTTCTCGAGAGCAACTCTCTGCGGCTGCTCGGTCTCACGTTGACTGCTGACCTGAGATGGAACAAATACATTGAGTCAATTGCTTCGTCCACCGCAAGGAAAGTTGGCTCCCTATGCTGCGCCAGGAAATTTTTCTCCCCGAAATCGATCCTCCAGATCTACAAATCAACAATTCGCCCTTGCATGGAGTATTACTGCCATATATGGTCTGGAGCCCCTTCTGTTTGCCTCGGGGTTCTTGATAGGCTTCAGAGGCGGATATGCAATATAATTGGCCCTGCTCTGGCATCTCGTCTACAGTCACTTTATCACAGACGCGCCGTCGCCTCT
Source organism: Acanthosepion pharaonis (assembly GCA_903632075.3). NCBI lineage: Eukaryota > Metazoa > Mollusca > Cephalopoda > Sepiida > Sepiidae > Acanthosepion > Acanthosepion pharaonis. The sequence goes on from CAHIKZ030002269.1 coordinate 2,398,833, forward strand.
CTCTGTCTGTTTTACAAATACTTTCATGGCAATTGCTTCGAGGAGCTGCATTCACTGGTTCCCAGACTTCATGAGTTCAAGCGCCCTACGAGGCTGGCATCCCGCTCTCACCCTTTCACTGCCGAAACTCCTAAATGTAGCCGTCTGTTCTACTCCAATAGCTTTATGTCTCGTACCTCTCGCCTGTGGAACTCCCTTCCCTATTCCAGTTTCCCTGGGAGCTATAATCTCCAGCTATTCAAATGTAATGTCAATCGACATCTCCAGTTGCCTTGATCTGTCCACTACCCTTCTCCTCATCTTTTCTTCTATCACTCCTATCTGATCTTCTGTAACCCCTTGCGTCCTAGTGGCTTCTCGCCTTGCTTGGGGGGAAACGCTTAAAAAAAAAATTACATTGAATTGCTTACATACATTGAATTTTCAGATGTATATTTTACAACACTTAGCCTTTAAAGTTTTTTATTATTAGCCATAAGAAGACACTTTCTGTCGTAATTTTACATTTCATGAGTAGAAAAATAATGACTATTTTGAAAAGTATTTTTTTTATTATTTTTAATCAATATTATTTTTTGATGTTTTATACACATATATATTTGATGTTCTAGTTTCTATAAAAACAACAATGGTAACTACTGAAATTAAACATAAGGAATAAATAAATTCCTAAGAAACCTGTCTGGGCCAAGAATGCGCATTAAAATAATTTGGCAGTTCATGGGTTAAGTTGAAAAAACAAAGTTATCCCAATTCTCTTGTCTCGAAAAGATTTGGTACTGAAAATGGAAACTATAATAAACATATAGTTAACTTCTCTAATGTCACTCTAACAGAAATTGAACGTCTATTTCTTCGAGGCGGTTAGTGTTATATAGTAATAAAGTGTCACTGTCGACACTTGAGTTTGAGTTTCATTTACAAATATATAAAAATTACATCACTTAGCGTATTTCATACTGTCTTTCATTTATATAACATCGAGAGATTTTGGGAAATATTTGAGTATATTTTCAAATTTAAATTCGAACGGATAACGTTATTTTTTCTCAAAAATAACTTTTTCCATGTAACCGTAAGTTCTTTGTGGACAGTTTCTTCGCTCGAAATTCTCACTTGTGGAATTCCCTTTCAGCTTCTTTTTTTCCAGCCAAGTTTGATCTTCAAAAATTTCAACACAAAGTCAATCGCTATCTAGTGTCTTCTTGATTCCTTTTAACTTATTGTTCTCGCTCCTTACTAAAGATTTCTTTTTCGTATTCTTTCAAACTCAGTAACCATTGCGCCTAATACAGGCTTTTCTCAAGAAATTTCTATATCTGCCTTGAAGATACTCAAAGAACGATTCGCGTTGAAAATATAAGTTTTCCTCTTGTCGTTTCTTTTTATTTTAACACACACACACACACACACACACATATATATATATATATATATATATATATATATATATATATATATATATATATGTATGTGTGTGTTATGAAATGTATTAAGTCTGAAAAATATTTAATATATTTTTTGTTTATACGTCATTTAATAGACACAATTTATTTAAGTAAATGCTGCGCCTGAATTTCGTAGAAAATATGCGTTCTCCGACAGGAATCGAACCTGTGTCCTATATGGAACCGTCAATTGATCCGACGTGCTATACTAAATCCCAAATTACTGTTTATAAACAACAAATCTGCTATGATCTTTCCCGAACGATCATATCTGCTCACAGAACGTACCTTAGCGTAAACATTGACAGCATATTATGAAATGGATTAAGTTCGACAAATATTTAATATTATTTTCTGCTTATACTTCATTTCATGGGTACCTGCGCACGAACGCGGGATGCTGGGAATTTTGATTTAAATTTTTCCCTTTTTTTTTTTAATCTCGCTGATTTTATTTCGATTCTTTTTCTTTTCATCACTTCTATTCTGCCTCCTATTAACACAACGTGGGGGGGGGAATCTAATAACAAAAGTGATGGAAAGGAAAACAAAAAGAATCGAAATGAAATTGACCAGCATCCCTCGTTCATGTGCATGTGTAGTTGCACCAACATAACAAATTTAGTTCGACGGAATCATAATAGGATGAAACGCGTCGCAAGAAAAAATTTTCCACCTTGTCAGATAGATAGATAGATAGATAGATAGATAGATAGATATTGATAATATTAGTGGTAAATATGCACATACATATGCAATGACATATCTAAAATATATAAATATATGTACATACAGACATACACATACATATATATTTGTATAAAAAATAATTCCAAGAGGATAGAATCCAGGTAGAACTCAATGTCCAGGACAGAGTAAGGATATAATAAAAAGGCTTAAACACTAATAAGTTAACAATTAAACACTAGACTACAAGTCTGATGAATTGGATCTTATTTATGATTCCAATGGAATAAATTATGACCATGGAACATTAGTGTTTAAGCCTTTTTATTATATTATTATTATTATTATTATTGTTGTTGTTGTTGTTGTTGTTGTTGTTATGGGACCTTACCCATAATAACATAATGGACTATTCCATACGTAATAAATACTACGCCTCAAGAGGAAATAGGGTCGAGTTCAGTCTGAAGTCTGGAGTGAAGTCCGTCAGGAGTCTGTCAGTCAGAGCAAGCGAGTCAGTCAGTCGAGTCAGAGGCACTCCGAAACAGAGTCGCGTTCAGACAATTACTACTAAACCTGATTGTTCGTACTAACACTTTCTACCTCTCTGTATATATTCCTGTTTGTAATATATCTATGTTATTCCATATACGTGTTCGAGTTCTTCTTTATTGGTTCTACCTTGGACTATCACCGTGGTACGAGGAACCGGACCATAACAATTATATATATATATAACAGGAAAAGGAAGGTAATATGGTTCAACCCACCATATTGCAGACTCTCTAACATTGATATAGGAAGTTTCTTTCTGAAATTAATTGATAAACATTTCCACAGTAAGCATCCACTACGTAAAATTTTCAATAGAAAACTCTAAAAATTAGTTACTCATGCGTTAGAAATATAGAGAAAATCATATCTTCCCATAATTGCAGAATACTTAGAAACTACCACGGTAATGGAACTCAATCTAGTAACCCTACCTGCAATTGTAGGAATAAAGACCATTGTCCAATCGGGGGTAAATGCAAATCTGAAAATGTAGTATACGAGGCAACTATCTTTCCCGAGGAAATATAAACGAAAAAAGATACATAGGTATATCCGCCGGTGATTGGAAGCAGCGTCTATACAACCATAGACGCTCATTTAGATATATAGATGCCTCAGTAGACAGACTTCCTTATCCAAACACTACTGGGAACTGGTGGATACGGGATTAAACCCAATTTTGAAATGGAGATTCCTATCAGAGCCAGAACACCTAATAACTTCCGCGATCGGTGTGATCTATGCATGGCGGAAAAATCTTCATTATCAAAGATAAAAATAGAGATGAGCTGCTGAATCTTCGGAATGAGGTATTCTCTAAATGTAGACATAAGAAAGGTTTCAAAACTTGAACACCGTTGTGTAACATGTTGTCACTTATGTCGGCTCCATCTCGGTCCTATAACATCGGGCATGACATTTTAATTGTATGACTATTATGTTTATCTCTAAATGTACCTTTGTGCACGTTTATGTGATGCGCTATGTATTTATATATATATGTTTGTGTATGTGTGTGCATGTATGTATATGTATGTATATGTATGTGTGTGTATGTGCATGTATGTGTATGTAGATATGTATATATATGTATATATATATATATAAATTTTTTTTTTTTTTTTTTTTTTCGTACACGCGCAAATATTTGAATCGTCACTTATTTAGATTTTAACTTTTTTATATATATGTACATGTGTGTATATCTCTGTGTGTATTTATATGTATGTATGTGTATGTGTATGTGTGTGTATATGTGTGTATATTTGTATGTATATGTATGTATGTGTATATATGTGTGTATGTATGTAAGTGTATATATGTACGTATGGAGATGTTTATGTTATGTATGTATATGTATAGGTGTGTATGTGTACTTATGTGTATACATGTTTTGTGTGTGTGTGTGTGTATATATACATGTGTAGGGTGTGTATGTATTTGCATGTATATATATATACATATATAGGGTGTGTTGTATTTGCATGTGTATATATATGCATATGTAAGGGTGTGTATGTATTTGCATGTGTATATGTATGTGTATATGTGTGTATGTGTGTGTATATGTATGTATGTGTGTATATATGTATGTATGTGTGTGTGTGTATGTGCGTGGATGTATGGGTATATGTGTCTATATATATATATATGTGTGTATGTATATATATATATATATATATATATATATATATGTATGTGTATATGTATATGTATATGTATGTGTATGTATAAGTATGTATGTATGTATGAATGTATACATGGGGCATATGTATGCGTGTATATGTATGTGAAAAGTGTGTGTATATGAATATAGATGAATATGTGTATGTGTGGATATGTGAATATATTTTTAGGTTTTTTGTATATATATATATATATATATGTGTGTGTTGTGTGTGTGTATATATATATATATATATATATATATATATATATGTATGTATATGTATATATATGTATGTATGTATATATATATATATATGTGTATGTGTGTATGTATGTGCATGTACACGTATGTCTGGGTGTGTGTGTGTGTACATGCCTAAGTGTATGTACCTACTTGTATATGTTTTTTGTGTGTATTAGTATGTGTTTTTGAACATAGAAATATTTGGTCCTTGCGAAATGAGACAATCGTTATATTCATCTTCATATATTTATATTTGATTTAATTTTCCCAATTACGAAGCGGCCCTTTATGTAAACACATTTTTATTTTCCTTCGTCCCATCCCTCTCCCCCAACCTTTCCTTTTTTTTTTTCCCCTTCCTATCCGAATTGTCTGTGGTGTATATGTCACCATGAAATGTATCTTTATGTATTAGACATCCGTCGACTTTCTTTCTCTCCTCTTTTAAATCCACCCACCCACATCTCCAAAAAATTCTCTCTGTCACTCATCCTCATACTTACACTTTCTCTAAATTCTGTTTTGATTTCCGGAGTTGTTTTTTTTCTGTTTTCATTTTGAATTTGTAGGTCTGATGATTTGGATCGTATTTACGATTCAATGGAATAAATTATGACCATGGAATATTAGTGTTTAAGCCTTTTTATTATATCCTTACTCTGTCCTAGACATTGAGTTCTACCTGGATCCTTCCTCTTGGAAAATTTTTTCTGAAAATATACATGTATGGGAATTTTTTAGATATATTTTTCATATGTATGTATATTTTCCACTAATATTATCTATATATATATATATATATATATATATATATATATATATATATGGCTAGAGAGAGAGAGAGAGAGAGAGAGAGAGAAAGAGCGTGTATTATTTTTATTATTCCATTTTCCATATTAAAAAACCTCATTGACTAAATTAATAATAAGCGAACTATTTATTTTATTTGGTGCCCTACTGTGTGCATATTCCATTGTTCGCATTTTCTATTTTTACTTAATTATTTATGCTTTTACATATAGCATTATTCTTTCCTGTGAGTGTTTTTTGCTGTTGTTGTAGTCGTAAGGTCATTAAATTTAAGACTATGAATATTTTAGCAGAACAGACGTCATGCAGACAAAGAGTGTAATGAGATTCTTAGTCGACAAATACAGTTGAGAAAATAATCGTATACGCATACACATACATGCATAACCATATGTACACATCATCGATTCCCACTTCTAATCACATACTTCTTCTATGTGCCGTGTCACTTCAGGACGTGGACGATCGTGGCTCTCCATGACTTCCTGTCCTTTGTAGCCCTTAGTAGTGTTTGTCTTTTTGGTATTTCTCGTATTGCTTTATCCCAGCTTGGCGACAGCGAACAAAAGAATATTAGAATTATTTTTGGCACTTCTTCTATGTCCCATGTACCTTCAGTATGTGGTCGATTATGGCTTTCCACAATTTCCTCTCCTTTGTAGCTATTAATAAGGTTCGTCTTTTTGGGATCTCTCCTAATCCCAGTTTTGCACAAGCTCTTCTTCTCTGCTTTCCTCTGTCTCTCTTGACTTTTTCATGTCTTTTGAGGCTTAAATCTTCATAGCCCTCGTTCTTCTCATTACGTGTCCTTTTTGTTTCCATTTTCTCTAAAACTTCATCGTTGCTCACATGTTCAGTTCATGGTATTCTCAGCATCCTTCTGTAGAACCACATCTGCTGCCTGAAGTCTTTTATTCAGCCGCGAGGAAACCAGCCAGCTTTCACTGCCAAACAGTACTCTTTCCTTTGTTTCTAATTTTCTTGAAGTACTGTGTCTGTAACATAGATATATACACATAAATCTCTTTGAACATATTCACACGTACAATGAGTTCTATATATATATATATATATATATATATATATATATATATATATATATATATATATAATGTCTCATTAAATATATTTAAATAATTTGATATAATTAAAGACGACAGACAAGGTCCTGCGATTAAGCATTTTATTTAATTATTTCTTGTGTTCGAACAAGTGTTTTCTTTTCTGGACACAGAATGTGTAAAAACTTTCCAAATGTTCTGTAATTCCAAGCGTTTTCGGCTATACTTTTAGCCATTATCAAGGATGATATTATTTTTGCTTTTTAACTGGGTTGTGTGTATGTGTCTAAAGTTATAGGGATGTTTTATTTTCCCAACACTGTCATCATATTGTGGCCGTGTTCGTAGTTAATATTATTGAATGTTGGCTTCTTTTTGTAATTATTAAGGTTCACATTATTTTTAATCTTTTTTTTAGATGTGGATGAGTTTATTACGCTTGTATTTTCTACAAGTATGTTTCGGATGGAGTCTGCTAAGTTTGTGTGTGTGTTTAATTGGGGTCTGTTGGAGCTATGGTCAGATAGGTGTAACATAAGTCGTCTGGATAGGCATGTAGTAGTGTGACCGTTGTAATTATTTATGAGTTCGGTTTGATCAGTAACACAGAATATTTGGACAGTTTCTACACACTCTGTGTCCAGAAAAGATAACATTTCTTCGAACACAAGAAAAAATAAATAAAAAGTTTAATCGCAGTACCTTGTCTGACGTCTTTAATGAAACATGTATAAATGAGGGATTGCTACTTAAATAGACACTATATATATATATATATATATATATATATATATATATATATATATTAATTCAAACGTAATTGTGGTGGAAACACATATTTGAAGTGAACCCACGTTTTTATTTTAAACGCTATGTATTACGTCTATCAGCCGGCGTATCTTGTTAAAGTAAATGTGCTACCTGCAAGGAATCGAACCTGTGTCCGCTTTTGTAGGAGGAACGGGCCGTTAGACGTAATACATACTGTTTGAAAATAAAATGAATTGTTTATCCACTAGTCCCTGATATATATATATATATATATATATATATATATATATATATATATATATATATATATATATATATATATTGCGCAAATATCATACTTAAGAAAGAACAAATGAAATATATCTTTCCCTTTACCTTATCTCCATAATAGCCCCTGATAGCATGCAAAAACAAAAGGCACTATCCAATGCTGACCCTCATTTATCGTTCACGATAGAAGAATCGACTATATATATATATATATATATATATATATATATATATACCTAGCACATAAATTAATTGCATTAAAATAATGCATTAAAATAAAATTAATTAATTACATCAAACATAGTATAAAGATAACGAACATATAGATAGATAGATAGATAGATAGATAGATAGATAGATAAAGATATATATATTCCTTTGCTTATGTATCAATGACACAATTTTAAATGTTTTAAAACAGCTTTTTAAAAATTTTTTTTTTTTTATTTACCCATTTAGACTCTGTTTTTCAAACTGTCTGCGCACAGACGCATTCCTTTTGAAAATCATGAAAAATCCGTCTGTTTCGGGTGCATAAACATGCGTCCACTTTGGAAAAAATATTAATAGGTTGTGAATGTGTAACTAAGATAGATAGATAGATAGATAGATAGATAGATAGATAGATAGATAGATTTAAAAAATTATATAACTTTTCCTCATGAACTTACATGCAACCGTCATACATAAATCGATGATTGCCATGTATGTGAAACTTTAAATAACTTCGAGACCTGGCGAACAGATGTATTATTATTTTAATATAAATGTTAGCACTGTTATTCTACATTGGGCACTGTTTAATTCCCACCAGAACTCACTGGGCAATCTTATATATATATATATATATATATATATATATATGTGTGTGTGTGTGTGTGTGTGTGTGTGTGTGTGTGTGTGTTAATATAATAGGAAAAAACTGTTAGATTGATGATCCTAAGTTCTTTAGTCTTTTTGTTTTTATTTTTTAAAAACAGTGCTCGATACAGAAGTAGAGCCTAAATTATAATTATTTAAAAAAAAAGATATGATTCCATCAAAACTGATCATATAACTTCAACTTGACATATAACAAACACCCCTACTTCCATAAAAGCAGAGACCCCTTGATAACGAAAAACTAACCCCAGATTACACGTCCATTTCAAAAGTATAAACGAGTAAAACATTTCGTTGCTTAGTTATTCCAAACATCGCTTCAGGATGAAACAGTCATCCAACAGGTTTTATATGGAAATTAAACTTGAATTCGGATGACCAATTTCGAAACACAGAAATTTCTGTGTCGCGATGGGATCATATTTTAAAAAAAATATATATATAATATATATATATATATATATATATATATATATATATATATATATATATATATATATATATATAAGTGAACATTGAAACATTGAAGTCAACACTCAGAGGCGACAGGCTGTTTCATGCTAGGCGCAATCATCAGGCGCAATCGTTATTAATTACAGGTTTCGACTTATAAACTATTAATGCCTACAGCCGTTAAAATGAGTGGTAGGCATCCATTAACCAAACACATGTTGATGTTCCCGATCACATTTTCAAGTGAATCGAACGCGTAAAAATTTAATTGACCTCCACGTTCAAATTGGCAGGGAGCAAAGAGGTCAGACGTATGAACGATTAAACTACCGAGGAACAACACTCACACATGCGCTTTCTGTGGTCAGAGGGAGTAAAACCTGAGGAAATCTATCGCCGGGCGTTGGACAGTCTGAGAGCCCGCATCGTTCATCAACGAAAGGCGTATGAGAGGGTAGAACGCTTTAAAAGCCGAAAGAACAACAGTCAACCGGAGGGTGGATATCTCGATTAGGGGAAGATCGACGGGTTACGTTAGCAGAAGTGGCAGCAATCGCGGACATCAGCTATGAATCTGAACACGCTATAGGGCATGATGATTTAGGGCAACTTAAAATGGATGCGCTGTGCGCTCGTTGAGCAATACCAGAAGTTCATCGCCGTGCAGAGGAACTATGTCGAAAAGTGATATATGCATTTGTTTTTAATTACTATATAAAGGTGTTGGGTGGAAATTGTCTTTACTTTATGATTTACTATTGTATTTATTTATTAAGAATTTCATTGTGCATTTTTCAGGATTGCACATCCTCGCTAGTTGCCAAGCTGCAAGTGGATGGGTGTTTTTATCAATACACTATTACTAGGTAGAATACCAACAAAATGTAAAGAGCTCCTATCAGTCCATTTGTTTAGGAGTTAGAATTCGTGCAAGCACGAATCCCGAATGCTTACGAATACTTTTGTTACTCAATTTCACTACACGTCTTGAGTCAACTAGTTGTATGTTTTCTCAGGTATTTTCCAAAAAAAAACGTCACATAAAGACGATGCTATCAAGAATTAAATTCTTTGACTAGTCGACCATGCTTTGATTCGAACTCGGATCTCATAATCAGAAAGATAACGTGCTATCAAGGAAATCATTCTAGAATTTAACGATTTCATAAAAAAATCTAAACTTGTCTTCCTTCGACAATATTTCCATATGCACCTGGATTTGCACCTAGTGAAGATCTCTGCTGGTCGAAAGTCAAACCAATACTGTTGCATTCAATTGCACACAAATACCATTGAAAACGGTAGGAATCCATCCCTTCACACTCATCTATAGATTAAAAACCAATATCAAATATCTCCATCCTTGAATAGCAGCTAGTCTGAATTTCAAACTATGGAGAGGACAACGAAAACTATTCTACAATCTTTCTCAAGAAGACATGACTAATCCTGGGTATGACGATAAACCACATACCAGCAGCAAGGCGTCTGATCGGGAGATTGGAGGTTTTGAGGAGGGTGAAATTGTTCTTGTTCCAAGGTCTACCCAGACCCGAGGTGGTAGCACCTGTTAGGGTCCCTGCTATAGACAAATAGTGAATCCCCAAACAAAAACAAAACACTATGAAAGTATGCCAGACATACATTTTTCTATAAAAAATTACCAGCAATGCCTATTTATAGTAAAATGACCAATAATTCATTTTGTTTGTAGTTGAAGGCACACAGTTGCATTCAAAATATTTAGATTTCAGCATTAAATAAACCATAGAGGTTGATATGCCGCTAAAAAAATTCAACCAAATAAACAACATGAAAGAATTGTTTCATGACATTCATCCACATAATATATTAAAATTTCTTAAATTAAACTCTGTTCCGAAATATAACTTCAAAAACTACAACATAAAATACATGTCATCGCCTCTAGTAATTGTGTCTGTACAAATATATATATATATATATATATATATATATATATATATATATGCACAAAAGATGAGTATCATTTACTATGTATTCAATTTTGAAAGCAGAATTACATATATTTTTATTACTTCAAAACTGCCAAGAAAATTAAATTTCGGCATTAAATGACCCATAAGGATGTTGATATGTCTTTAAACAAACAAAACAGAAGTCATGGCAATTCCCAAATAATATAGAAAAAGGAACATGTGGAGAACTGTGATCATAAAAAAGAAATGTAAATATCATACGCACATATTTATATACATATATGTACATTAATATTTGTACGTTCGCATATAAAACTGAATGCACACACATATGTGCATGTAAACTTAAACTGTAACTTAATGGGAAAAGAAAAGTGCCAAGAACGGTGTTCCTCGTATTAAGCGTCAGCTGTAAAACGTGTCTCTTGAAATAATCATGACTAAAATATGAGAGGCAGGCTCAAAGCCAATCACTTGGCAATCAGGTCACTTGGGACAGATGTTATGACCGACTTTCTATTTATTTATTCTGTCATCTTAATCTCGCATAGACGGGGACGCATAGAAAAGAGAACGAGATGTTAAACGTTGATTTCTCTACACGAGCTTTTCTTTCATGGTTTTAAGTCTTTGGGAGTTTCTGGTTAATTTTATTTTTTCACTTTAAAATATCAAACCACTCGATAGAATTTACCATTTTCAAAAGACTTATAAACGTAATTAACAGTTCATTCTGTTGTTTATCCACACTCTAAACAGACGCGAAATGATTTACAATGATACATGAAAAATAAAATCAATATATATATATATATATATATATATATATATATATATATATATATATATATATATATAAAGTCTAAGACGAAATCAACCAATTCCAGTAGTATTTTTGCTAGTCAGTAAAACAATAGTATTTTAAAGTGATCCATACCACAAGCATTATAGCGTACCACCACCATTCCTTCAAATTCCAATAGTGAAATGTAAGCTCCATTTGAGCATATATATATATATATATATATATATATATATATATATATGAGGTAACGATTTGTTTTTAAATTTCCTAAAAGATCATTTCATAACCATTTATTTACCATCGCCTGAAGAGGTACAATCATAGTATTGAAACTTGAAAGCTTTTTGTGTAAGGATAGTATGATTGTGTAGCAATCATAGTAGATATATATACATATATATATATATATATATATATATATATATATATATATATATATATATATATATATTGCGAGGAGAGAACGAAAATATCAAGAAACGTCTTCTACTTCTATCAGCCGTGTCCCTTCAGGGCGTTTCGCGATTATGGCTCTCCCCAATTTCCTTTCTTTTGCAGCTCTTGATAATCGTTGTCCTTTCGCCATCTCCCACCACCTAGTTTGTGCGCTGCTTTCCTCTGTTCCTCTTACCTTCAATCTGTCCTGTGAGTATCAAATTTTCCAAGCCTTCTTTCCTCATTATGTGCTCTAGAAATTTCAACTGTCTCTTCCCGATGTTAAGCATGTGTCATTTTTAGTTGCCATTGTCTTTAGGACTTCATCATCGGTATTCTCAACACCCTCCTGTAGAACCATAATTTAATGTGTCACTTTGTCATTCGGTTACTCACCAGTGTACTCATATCTAGAATTTTAATGATATTCTCCCATATATGTATGTGTGTATCCGCGCAAACGCGTCTGCTTCTCTTATTCTCTCTCTCCCGCTTTCTCTTTCTCTCTCTCTCTCTCTCTCTCTCTCTCTCTCTCTATATATATATATATAAAGTCTAAGACGAAATCAACCAATTCCAGTAGTATTTATATATATATATATACAACAGTTCAAAAGTTTGAAGCCATCACCAGAATTAGCATGGAATGAATTAGAAAAGTGAAAACAAATATGATAAAGAGCTTTTAGAGCCAATGAAAAAAAAAATGGAATCAATTATCAAACTTATACTTTGAGAAACTTTTGCAACGAATGCCGAAAATTTGTGCTGCAGTAATCAAGGCTAAAGGAGGCTATTTTGACGAGAGCAAAATTTAATCTTTTCTTTTTGTCATAATAAAATTTCTTATAAAAAAATCATGTCTCACTTTATTTTAACCATCTTCAATAATATTCTATCATTTCAAGAACAAAACACCTACTTTTGGAGCCAATTTAAAAATTACCAGGTGACAGGGGGTCTGAAAATTTTCAATGTATTACACACACACAGATATATATATATATATATATATATATATATATATATATATATATATATATATATACCACATACACACACACACACACACACACAAATAAAATGTTAAAATTATCTGTCCTTACTATGATTTTTACAAAAAAATCACTTAATTCTAAAACTGAATTTATTTAAACAGTTTTCTTAAATGCTGTTACTGAAATGATCGACCCTCGTATGTTTAGAAAGACGGAAGAGTCCATTATTATTTATTATCGAATATATATATATATATATATATATATATATATATATATATATATATGGGGAGTTAGGCGTGATGTGGTTTCTCCTATTTGTGTGGTATAGTACAGTATTCTGTTGTCGGATTCTTCCAGTAGCCACCCTCTTGACCCAGAAGAGCACTACCTCCTCATGACGTGTTATGCAGGACTCCTTGTTGAGTCCAATGTCCTGTGGGAAGACGAATGGAGGCATAACGCCGCCATGACAAGCGATCACTCCAAACACTATGATGTTGACTGGATATATCATCCAACTCTTTTCCGAACTCTCTGCACTTTTACTCAGATTGACACCGAAACATTCTGAAATGTTTGCATTGGAGCTCTGGCGTGAATGCCAAGTTATACAGCATGCCGTTTCCAAATTTCTGGCGGAGAGAATGGCGCTCTACTTCTAACAGATCGCGCCCAGATGACCCTACTCTACTGTGCAGTCGACAAAAATCAAAAACAAACAACGCACATACGCGAAATTAAGAAAAATATAACTGGCGTCAACTTACAATATATATATATATATATATATATATATATATATATATATATATATATATATATATATATATATATATATATATATATATATATATATATATATATATGTATATGTATGTATGTGTATATATATATATATATATATTATCTGTGTGAATAAAAATTGATATACACATACATTTAATATTTCGCTTCTCTGTAATTTAAGACAGCAATAAAATGCTTTTCTAAATTTAAAATCTGATAAACATTTCTATGAACAGATTGAAAAATGTCAAAAACGGCATTTCTCATCGTCACTTCTATATCAAAATTCATCAAAGTCATTTAATATATAAGGGTATATTTTATTTGCTTTAAAGCCACGAAAAGTAATTTGATTCCAGGCGATAATCTTTTTATTTCTTTACATAAAAATTTATTTTAAAAACAGGAAGACGTCCAGCTTACAGAAAAAAGCTGTACTATGCATGTATGTCTGTCTATATATCTCTTACTCTGTGCGCATGTGTGTTTGTGTGTTAGCTACACTGAAAAAGAAAGAGTCTTGGTTTTAGGATAAGACGCCTTTCACAAAAGATTTCATTTGGTTGGAATATTAAAATGAAATCGACACCTATATGAGTCATATTATTTTAAGCTAAAGGAAAAACTTCACCCATTTAAACAAAAATAATCCTTCCATATGACAATGAATACTAGAGATTCTCATCACAGATGAAGAAGTGACTTGAAGCAACAAAAATATCATTATTTACACTATTTACATTGTTCGAACTATTGTCCTCATCTTTATTATCATATTCACAACGTTCCGACCGTTGCATGCTACGGCTTTCTTCAGGTGGAATTTCCAAGGAAACCCTTTAGTTTGTCCACCGCGGGAGTGGGGGTAGATTGTTTTAGTTTCACGTGCCATGCCTTTTCTGGATATTTCAGTTTTCAGTTATTTCCGTTTAATCACTCAACTCTACAAGTTTTTTTTTTTTTGTTCATCTCTGCTGTGGCCAGATATTGAACTTACAACTCTTAGGTTCAAGTCACTTCTGGATTGCTTCAACGAACGCAGTAAATAGTGTAAATAGTTACTCTATCTCATCTCAGAAATATAGACAGAGAAATGTGATTCTACAGAAGGATACTGAGAATAGCATGGACTGAACATGTGATCAATGATGAAGTTTTATAGAAAATGGAAACAAAAACGCTATTTATACTTAGCATCAGAGAGAGAGAGAATTAGAATTTCTAGGGCACATAATGATGAATGAGCGCTTGGAATATTTGACATTCACTGGACATATTAAAGACATGAGGGGCAGAGGAAAATGATTGGTAGAACAAGGATTATGAGATATACCAAAAAGACAAACTTTATTAAGAGCTACAAATGACATATTGAAGGCATGAAGAACACGGGGAAGCAGTGCATAAGCTACTGTAATGTGCTGATTATAGGACGATATTTTCCATAAAACGTATCTCCAAAAACTACACTGAGTCCTATAAATCGAAGGTCGGTGACCGGAGTTAAAAGTTTGGGGGTGAGTGTCAGATCCCCAGTAACATCAGATTCTGAGCCCTTGAAAGTAAAATAAGTCCTGTGTTCCAATATTAAATTAACAACGTTTCGAGAGAAGCTCTTTATGTAGTTGGGATACTGGGATATACAGGAAACAACATTCCTGCTACATAACACCTGCATAAGTAACACTTTCATTCCTTCCATCCATCCATCCCCACTCCCTTCCTTACTGCCATCCATCTTTTCATCCATCCTTCCTTCCTTCCATCCATCCATTCATCCTCCCTTCCTTCCTTCCTTCCTCCCTTCATGCCTTATTTCCATCCATCCCCCTTCATGCCTTCCTTCCATCCAGCCATCCATCCATCCTTCCTTCCTTCCTTCCTTCCTTCCTTCCTTCCTCTGTTCTTGCCTTCCTTCTATCCCTACTCTCTTACCTCCCTTCCTCCCTTCATGCCTTCCTTCCATCCAGCCATCCATCCATCCTTCCTTCCTTCCTTCCTTCCTTCCTCTGTTCTTGCCTTCCTTCTATCCCTACTCTCTTACCTCCCTTCCTCCCTTCATGCCTTCCTTCCATCCAGCCATCCATCCATCCATCCTTCCTTCCTTCCTTCCTTCCTTCCTCTGTCCCTGCCTTCCTTCATAAACTACTGATCACAAAGCAGCATTATTTATGGTAGACACTTTGAGAATAATACTACTGTATACTGCGCTTTCCTTAGGACATGCTGAGTATTTTCGTTTCTTCACAGTCTGTGATGAAATTGTCATGATTAGTCCTGTTTTCATGCTGAAATATGTTATTCGGGGGGGTATAATTGGGTATGGTAAGGAGGGGGGGCTATGAAGTATAAGGAAAATACCTTTTTTCCTATTTCTTCATTCAAAATTTAGGAGGTGACGCCTAATGCTTCGAAACGTGTTATAAGCAGCGAAATACAGTACCTAATAAGATTGTGTAAATGATTAGCAGAACAAGGATTAGGAGAGATAGCAAAAAAGATAAATTTTATTAAGAGCTACAAGGGCTGGAAGTTGTGGAGAACCATGATTGCCTATGTCCTGAAGGTACACGCGACAAAGTGTCTAAAATAATTCTAATATGGCAGAGCGTACTTTTGTTCGCTGTCGCCAAGTTACGAGATGAACGAATGCTTGTCTCAATTTAGATTAAGAAATAAGAGATTTGGTTTAAAGTCGTGTCAGTTTGTTTGTATTTGAAAACAAATCTGTTTCTCTGCCTCCGAGAAAGAAAAAATGTTGGAAAGAGATTAACAAAACATAAAATGCGAAGGCAAATAATAAAAATTGTGTGAGTGAGAGGATTCATATCGCAAAAGGTTGTATTTGTGGTCTCTTCTGTTAACAGAAATACCCGACGTAAAACCAGTTTTTGATGAGGATTGAAAGCAAATTAACGGTAGAAAATTTAAAAAAAAAAGATATTGACTTCTTAATTTGTTTTGTTTGTTTAGCAGCATATCAGCTCCTTGTGGGTCATTTAGTGCCGAAATTTAATTTTCGTTTTGGCATTATTAATTTCTTTTCCAAACATGTATTGCTATTTATGCACACTATAAACATATATTTCTACAATTTCATAGTATTTTGAATTCACTAAACTTCAGCTGCTTCTTTATTCTATTTTATTTTTTATTTAGTTTTTTAAGGTAATTCATCCCAAGTAAGGCGAGAGTGCTACTAGCACGCAATGGGGTTACCGAGGACTGAGAATAAGAGTAAAGAGCCGTGTTTGAGGAAAGGATACAGAGAACGACGGGGAACAACCTCATGTATCAGATGTCGATTGACATTACACTTGAATATTTGAAGATTATAGTCATCGAGGAAGTAAGCAAGAGGAAGGGAGTTCCACAGACGGGAAGTGCGAGAGAAGAAGCTGTTTGAGAAGAAAAGACGGTTACATTTAATCGTTTTGACAGTAAAAGGGTGGGACCGGGATGCCAGCCTGGTAGCTCGCTTAAATTCATGTAGTCCGGTAACCAGCGAAAGTAGCTTGTCGGAACAGTTGCCGTGAAAATATTTGTAGAAAAAATAGAGGGAGGCCACGGCATGTCTGTGGGATAGTGATTGTAGACTAGATGCCAGATCAGGACCTATCATCTTGCATATTCGTCTCTGGATTTTGTCAAGGACCTCGAGACATACAGCAGGAGCACCAGACCAATATATGAAAGCAATATTCCATGCAAGGACAGATGGTTGATTTATAGATTTGAAGGATGAACTCAGACGAGAAAAAATTTCTGGCACGACACAGAGAACCATCTAAAGAGGCAGCTGATGTTTTGGGGACACACAACGAGGAAGGAGGGTCTGGAGAATCTGATACACACAGGTCGAATAGAGGGAAAGAGAGACAAGGGAAAACAGTGCGTGACATACCTGATGAGCTTGAGCAGGTGGATGACAGAACGTGGTCTAGAGGAGGAAGCAGAGGGAATGAATTTGCTGAGAGCTGCAAGAGATAGATGGAGGTGGACAGCCATGATCGCCAACGTCCTGACCTAGGGTGGCAGTAACTGTTAGTATCCTAGCTACGGGAAAATGTCTTTCTTTTTATGTGCCAACAGGTACTACCACCCTAGGTCAGGGTGGACCTAGGAACAACAGCAATGAAGAAGTGGTTCCACGCTCCTCAAAACATTCTGAACAGAAGCCTTGCTACCGGATGTAGTTTATCGTCTTACCCAGGACAGTTGACATCTTAGTTTTTTCTAGCATATCTTCTCTGTGTGTGTGCGCGCGTGTGTGTGAGTTTGTATGCATGTGTGGAAAGATAAATACTTATTTGTAGGTACATTAAGAAGTAATGATGGCAAAAGTATCTATTTTAAGCCAGCAATACTTATTTTTCAGATTAATCTCTTTCTTGTTCAAAATTTTCCATACTAGGATATGACTCATTTCTTAATCCGAATTCTGCATTGAAGATGCCCATTAATTTGTGTTTTTCTGTCTACTCACGTCAAATTCTTCAATTTTTCACATTAACTTTTTGATGGGTGGTTGCATATACAAGATTTTTTTAATTGCATCTTTTACTTAATTTGATTCAAATCCAAATTACACTGCGTGATTTGTTTTTACTGAAAGTAAAAGATCCAATAACAACTTGGGACAGAGGGGGACTAGATGGGAATGTTGTATGGACGTAAAACGGGCAAATGTGCAGATTGTAAGGATAAGAAGAAGATTTTTAAGATAAGAAGATTTTTATTGAATGTCGTGTTTTTTGGGGGGGGTTGTTTTGTTTTTTTTTGGTAGGGGGCAACTAAAAAATATTAAAATCGTCCTTGATAATGGATAAAAGAATAGCCGAAAGCGCAAAACTTTTGGACAGTTCTTACACACTTTGTGTCCAGAAAAGAAAAAAAAAAGAAAACAATTCTACGAACACAAGAAAAATTAAATAAAAAGCTTCATCGCGGTATCTTGTCAGTCGTCTTTAACGAAACATGTATAAAAGAGTGATTGCTGCCAAAATACACAATATATATATATTAGTAGATAGCGGCTCGTATTGAGGAATCGGAGTGCCGAGTTCGAATTCCAATCAAATCCATTACATTCATTTACGTGCTAATACCCATGAGAAAGATATGAATCCTCTTCTTCTCCCTCCAGCTATGGGTAAATAGCAGGACAGACCGGATTCTATAGCCTTGGATGGCAAATGATCTAGGTGAAGGACAACTCTGAATTCAAAACCTGCGGAGGGTCGTTTGGGGACCTTGTGGCACGTAGTGCATCAGGTCTCTGTTTTCGGCCCTTCAAAAAGTGTGGTTAGTTCTGCACAAAGCCTTCACCATTATAATCAAATCAAATGTTTGCTGATTTCTGGGCTGTCGTTCCCAAGGAACTGAGCTGCTTGAACTTCGTACGCCGAATACGACGGGAGAGAGTTCACTAATATATATATATATATATATATATATATATATATATATATATATATTCCATTTTTGAAACATGGTTAGAACTGTGTAGCGAAAAAAACATAATTAATTTATAATATATATGTATATATATGAGAGATGCATACATACATACATACATACAACTTTCATTAAACATGGTTACTGGACTTTGCCCGTGTATGAAGGTTGTATGGGGCTGAGCTGTTTAAAAGCACTTCGGGCTTAACGGTTGTTTCCTCTGCAAGAAGGGCGTGGGTTCGTCTACTGCCGGAAGGCGAATATTCTTTATTAAGACTCTCGAATGTACAGGCCGACAGACAGAGATTTACAAAAGATAGATGTCGACTCCGTTAAATATAATGTTTCATGAAATGAGAAATTGTAAAAAAAAATCTCAAGAGTTTCAAATTTATATTTCATTTTTTTTTCTTCTCTCCCAGTTCAAGTCTCACTGGAAAATGCTTTTTTGTTTTGGTCTTGTGTCAAATTTAGCTCAGCTTAATAAATAAACCTTTGTTCTTTCTTTCTTTCTTTCTTTCTTTCTTTCTTTCTTTCTTTCTTTTAATCAATGTTCCTCTCTTTCCTAATTCCCCCTTTCTCTTCCATCACTTCTTTAATCGCCTCTCTCTCCCCCTCCATCGTTTTCCTCACTTAATCTTTATTTCTTTTGCGCCCGGCTACAAATTTTTTCGGTGTTATTCACCCATAAGCCACTCCACATCCACGTCAGGCTCATCAAATCATATGAAGTGTCAAAACATAACAAGCAAACTCTCAGCGAAAAGGATTAAACTCGTTGCCGAAGGGGCTAAGATCGTAGACAAGCAGGAAAAAAAAATAGGAAGAAAGAGAAGGGGATGACTACAAGAGGTCAAGTCAACTAGTTTTTCACCCTTGAAACCCCTACAAATCCCCTTTCACTAACGCCTGCCGGCTTTTCCGCGAAGCCTCCCGTCATAAAATGATGAGCCTCTTTCTTACTCTGGCCTGGACAACATAACAACTTGGGAGAGTAGCAACCGGATATAGACAAAACATGCTTATATCCAATCTTACTGACTTTGACGGCGAGAAATGGGAATAAAGTTCAATGGAAACAAAAACAATAAAGAAAATTAAAAAAAAAAAAAAAAGAACGAAAACAACATTTTTTGCTGAGCCTCATATTGGGAGTAGATTTTTTATCATGTCCTGCATATGCAAATAAAACAAATAATTGTACAATTAAAAAAACAAAAAAAAAACAACTCAGCTTTAATCAGGGCGCCAAAAATTTAAAAAAAATGGCCGTGCTAAATCAGATATTAACATGGGGCGAGAGTTAAATCAGATGTTAAAATGAGGGGTGCTAAATCAGATGTTAAAATGAGGGGTGCTAAATCAGATGTTAAAACAGGGAGGGGGCTAAATAAGTTTAAAGATATTAAGTTTTATTAAAGATTCCTGATTCTACTTTTTATTTGATTTTCTCATAAAATGAAATTGTCTTTCAGATATATTTTCCTACCGTAAACATTTCTTTTGTTTTGATATCAAATTTAATTTCTATTTATTTATTATATTGCTTTTCGTTTGTACTTATTTTCTGGAATGACACGCCATACGCAGTTTTACACATCTTACTTATTATAAAACACAGATTGTGTGTGTGTGTGTGTGTGTGTGTGTGTGTGTGTGTGTGTGTGTGTGTGTGTGTGTGTGTGTGTGTGTGTGTGTACGTTTATATATTGGATCGGATTTCCTACATTTTTCAACCGATTTCAACAAAGCTCCACAGGACTGCGTAAAATTACCTTGCGGGGGTTCTGACATCGCCAAAAATTGGAAAAACACAATTGTTTTTGCACAAAATCAATTTGGAAACACGATTAAGAGGCATTAATAAAAGGGGGACAACTCATATCGAGTTATACTTATTAATATCGAGTTATACTTATTATAAAACCCAGGTTGTGTGTGTGTGTGTGTGTGTGTGTGTGTGTGTGTGTGTGTGTGTGTGTGTGTGTGTGTGTGTGTGTGTATTCGTTTATGTATGGGATCGGATTTCCTACATTTTTTAACTGATTTCAACAAAACTTCACTTTTTTTTGGCAGGTAGTGTTTGTTATTGTCTCTACACTTTTTTTCTTTATTTTTACATTCAGAATGCTTTTAAAATTCCATTTACAAGACAATTGTTTATAATAAAATTCTATTCAATCGGTAGACTCATAACGATTGAAAACAATATTTTTGTTTCAGTTTGGGTTTGACCAATTCGTAAGAAAAAAAAAAAAAACTAATTAAGACATGCGTGTCCGTCAACCTTAAACAATAATCTTTGTCAATTTTATTTTTCAGTCTTTATGATGGTCGATACTTGATCTATCTCTTACTGTTACATCCCCGGGCAATGCCGGGCTCTACTGCTAGTATAAGATAAAGAAAACTTACATAAAAGATTTAGAAGATAAAGTTACGGAAAAAAAAATTAAATAGCAGAAAATATTTTTTCTGATTTATTTTAAAAATTAGTTGCAGTAATGATTTTAGACAGATGAAAGCGCACAAAAGCCATTGACATAGATTAAAGTCAAGAAGTAAAATTTAGTCTTCTATTTAATTCTCAGGTTCAACAAAATGTTGGTCACAGCCTCGTAGTTTGGTGGAAATTCCCCAGAAGTAAACATTAATTTTATTTGGTTTCCGTAACATTTAGTCGTCATCTTAATAAATACACAACCCGTCCCAGCTTTAAGTAAATAAAGTGAATCTATTATACAGAAATATGATTTTTTCGTATTTGAGTTTTAAAAATTGTTTACAAACAGTCAATATAATTTAAGTAATCTTATTACTAGTAGTGGTGCGTTAGTTTTAATGATAAATAAAACTTAAGATTGTTTTCTTAAATATAACAATGGGGTAGGTAAAATGCCCCATGCAAGGTGATAAATTAACGCTTACAATAAAGATATAATGGTATCTACGCAATATTAATCATAGTTTCAAACAATCTAATTAATAAACAAAGTGGTAATAAATAAATAGTTAAAGAAAAAGAGCAGGAAGAAAACGTATTTGTAAATAATGAAAGATTCATTGGCGCCAAGTTAAAAATGACTCAGCGAATTCTTACATTTGGCGCTTATTGATTGGCCAGTAATTTGATGACGTTTCACTTTGAGCACATGACTCGAATCGGCAAGACTCCAATTATTATAGACACCCACCCAAAAGCTGATTACTCCTCCACACTATTTCATTACCTCACAGCAAGGCAACAGTTAATGTAGTCGTTGTAGTTGTATTCTTCTGGTTTGCCTGTAGAACTTAGTGCCACTGTTCGAAGTACAAGGGTAGCAGTCTCGCTACTACTATCTGCTAGTAAAAGACTTGCAGGTAGGTAAAACTATATCCTGTCACTGCTTCCAGGCGTTTTGGTTTTGAAAGAAAAATGAAAGAGGAAAATGATAAAGAAGAAAAGACCAAGAAAGAAAGAAAGAAAATGCAAAAGGAAGAAAAGGGAAAATGGGAAGAAAATGATATGCACGAAAACATTAAAAGAAAGAAAATAAAAAAGAAAAAGAAAAATGTGAAAGAAATATGTTATGTACTGTAAAAACATTAAAGGAAAAAATGAAAAAAGAAAAACATAGAAAAGAAAATGTGAAGAAAAAAGAATGTAACACAGATGAAATCTTTTCAGCGAAAGAAAGAAGAAAAATGAAAATGTGAAGATTTATACTAAAAAGTCATTAAAAGAAAGAAAGAAAGCAAGAAAGAAAGAAAGTAAGAAAGAAAGAAAGAAAAAGAAAAATGTGAAGAAAACGATATACACTGAAAAGACATTAAAAGAAAGAAAGCAAGAATGAATGAATGAATGAAAGAAAGAAACAACGAAAGAAAAAAAGAAAGAAAAAGTGTGAAGAAAATATATACACGGAAAAGGCATTAAAAGAATGAAAGCAAGAATGAAATAAAGAATGAAAGAAAAAGAAAGAAGAAAAAGAAAAATATGAAGAAAAAGATATGCACTGAAAAAACATTAAAAGAAAGAAAGCAGAAATGAAAGAAAGAAAGCAAGAATAAAAGAAAGAAAAAAAGAAAACTAAAATGTGTAGAAAAACATACACAATGAAAAAAACATTAAAATGAAGAAAGCTAGAATGAAATAAAGAAAGCAAAAAAAAAAGAAAGAAAAGAAAAATGGAAACTCATTAAAGAAAGAAAGAAAGAAAGAAAGAAAGGAAGAAAGAAAGGAAGAAAGTGGAAATGACGACACGAAAACTGCGTATGTATGCAAAGATGGACAGAGTTGCAAGTAAAGAAACAAGCAGTTGGTCCGCAGAAGCGAATCTAAAACGATAAGATTGTGAGGAAGTGGGATGGCGCTTGTAGGGAGGTACTGGGTAATAAAATAGGACTCTATGCTGATGATGCAATAAGAAAATAGAGAGAAAGATAGACAGAAAGCATGTGTGTGAATAAAGCGAGTGAAATATCAGAGATAAATATTGGGACGTTGCTTGTGTTAGGAAAAATGAAAAACTTTGAAATACACACGGACGACTTCTTTGTTTTTTTTCTTCCAAGTTGACAAAAAGATAGAAATTAAATTAAGAAAGAGAAAAGAAGTTTGAATTATGGAGAGATGTCGATTATGTCGCAGTGATGTATTATGGCGGACAACTTGATAACGAACGATGTAATAAGAATGCGCCAACTCATAGCACAAAAACGAAACAATTATACGTGGAAGTTTCTCATGACCTACTGAATCGCCGGAGGACTATTCTGAGTAATTTCCCTTCAGGGAATCTCTCTGTGTAATCGGGTTTACTTGTTGATGCCCATCTCATCTCCAAGCAGTATGCGACAGGTTTTACGAAGTTATATGCTTATACCAGCAGCAAGAAACGATCCCTGACCAAATTGATTATCAAATGTCCAAGAAAGACCTACTAAAAGACAAAACATCTGACAAAGAATAATTAGCACCATGTGTATATCATATTATACATGGCTTTATTAATTATATATATATATATATATATATATATATATATATATATATATATATATATATATATATATATATATATATATATATTTCTGTGTATGTGTGAAATAGCATCGATTGGTGATTAGACTGCAGCACAAAGTTAAATCTCTCTCCACCAACAGCTAAAATAATCGATATCTAGCATCTTATCACCAATCAACGCGATTTTACATTTAATAATGAGTTTTACAAACAAATATATATATATATATATATATATATATATATATATATATATATATATATATATATATATATTAAGAATTGGACAAAGTCCGACAATTTATTAAAGACATTTTATGTTTTAACATTATTTTATAGATACAAGTATTTAAGTAAATGCTCTGTTTATAATAAACAGTATTAAATAACATTTACCGGCCTGAATGTCCGAGAAATTTCATAGAAAATATTCGTCCTTTGACAGGATTCGAACCTATAGGATGCAGGTTCGAATTCAAAAGATATATTTACAAATAAAAAAAAAAACTAATTAAAATCTAAAATTCTCACTGTTTTCTCTCCTTCGTAATCCTTCGCATGAACGTTGACCTCCTTTTGGTCCGATGAAGTCCTAAAGAACGAAACGCGTCAGACGAAATCTTTTCCACTTTATCATTATATATATATATATATATATATATATATATATATATATATATATATAATGGCTTAGCTTCGCAAAACGAAGATCACGAAGGAGTCTGTACACGTCGCTTGCAGGCACATTTGTGACTGATAAGTCCATTGCAGGACAGGCATGCACTGTCGCAGTAATTGCAGCTAAAAGTCTGATATATATATATATATATATATATATATATATGTGTGTGTGTGTGTGTGTGTGTGTGTGTGTGTGTGTGTGTGTGTGTGTGTGTAAAAGCTTCGCTTGGTTAACACATAACTAAATTTGGAGGGCACACAGTAAGTATCGAGCTAACTTCACGAATAATGGCATTTTAATCCGACACATGTTCGTTTCAAATGCCGCCAAAAGTTTACCTTCCCGTATAATACGCAAAGTTTAATTTTAAAATGCGCGTTATAAATAGTGATATACAGTCTTTAATTAAGTTAAAGAAGTAAATGAAAAAATTCGACGTGGAGAAGATCGAAAAATCAAAAGGAATGTCTCATTTCGTAAGATTGCCTTTTAGAAAGTATTGGACACTCTCTTTTCTGTTATCTGTTATTAACAATCATCCTTCAGGCGTTTTGTCTTTGGTACGATACAGCAGTACAAGGAAATATTGAATTACGTCAATCCTATATTTCACTGTTATAAAATTCTATACGATTGGATTTATAATCCCTTGGAGTGATTTCCAGATCAAAAAAAAATAATAAACATTTAAGAATTTTCAATTTAACTATTCAGAGGAAAATGGCGATTAATAAAGCAGAAATGCACTAGACAATTCTTTTCGCCCAAATCTGTCTTGCTTCTTTATTAGTCTGACATTAACCCGTGCATTGAATATTGTTGGCACATCTTGTCTGGCACTTCTGCTATGTATCCTGACATTCTATAAAAAATTCAATCCGCCATTACCGGTCCCGACATAACAACTCGGCTTCAATGACTTTCCAACTGTTGTGATGTAGCTTCCCTCAGCCCTTTCTATAAATATTTTCATGGCAACCATTCTGATGTGCTTCCCTCACTGGTACTTCGACATCATGAATTTACTAAATTGGTAGCTAAGTCTAATAATTTTACTGTTGAAATTGCTAAAAGTAGACCGTAAGTTCTATTCTAAAGGTTTCTTCTTTCGTGCGTTTCGCCTTTAGAACTCTTTTCCATCTTCTTGCTTTCCTGTCAATTACAATCTACAAACATGTAAATGCAAC
>CAHIKZ030002269.1:2430000-2437500 GCA_903632075.3 Acanthosepion pharaonis
AATTCACGCCTTACGACATAAAGTTTCTTTAAAATTTCAGAACTTTTTGCCTAATCTATCTTGCTGGCTAATGGGAATTCTAGGCCTGTCGGTGTTGAAATTTTACGTAACTCCCCACTTTCTCAAAAAAAAAGAAATTGGATGCCATGTACTAGCAATAGTGTGTGTGTGTGTGTGTGTGTGTGTGTGTGTGTGTGGCACCTCGAGGTGGTGTAATGGTTAACAAGCTTGTCTCGCTAGAACATTTAAGACTGAGTAGTGAGTTCGATCCTCACTGGGAGACCCATAGTTTCGGCCTTGTGCCACATCTAAACTACGCTTGGAAAATCAGTATATATATATGTGTGTGTCTGTGTGCGCGAGTCTGTGTGTGAACACGCCTGGAGATCCGAAAAGTGAAACTGCACTAGCTCGGTGAAGAAACACTTTTTAAGATAAACTTTCTTAATATTGCCCTATGGTTTGAGTATTTAAAAAAAAACCTAGAACTGGTACAATTTGCAGTAATTGATTTAAACGAGTGGTAATTATATATATATGTGTGTGTGTGTGCGTGTGTGTGTGTGTGTGTGTGTGTGTCTGTGTGTCTGTGTGTACAAGACTTTAATACAGTCACATTTAAACCAACATGGAATTGTGCCATCATCAATACGAAACATCCTCGTTGAGAACACGAATGCAATTCGTACCTCCCGCTGCAAAAAAAAAAAAGCCGTTTAAAAGTGATCCAGGCCCTTATTACATAAACAAAAATATACAAATCTTAATAACATCAATTATGAACGCGACTATAATGTATTTGGAAATTAAAAATATGTCTGTTTTCAGAAATATTTATACTATTTACACTAGCACTTACATTCTATTTATTGTAGTAGGCTAACATTTTAACCAAAAGCTCACGGAATCAACAAACGTTTGGACAATTTTTACATTCATTAACCCTTTGAGCCCTGACCACCGTTTAACCGGTGGCAGAGAAAAATGACGTAATGCCCAGTCACCGGTTGAACGGTGGGTAAACACTTGTAACTATTTTTATATCTACTGTGAAACATTACATATCAATCATTTGCGAATTTTGATTAAGGAGCTCAGGCAGAAGGGTTAAAATTGCTCAGGAACACAGGGCTCAAAAGATTAAGTCCTGAAAAGAAAACACTTGTAGGCATACAAGAAAAATATAATTCAAAAACTGTTGACATTCTATAACTTTCATCAGTTTTTCAATCATTTACTTTCTTAACTTTTCTTCCATTTCAGCTTAACATTAATTGCACGATTTTTTTTATTACTTCCAGAGATCTTCTTTGCTTGAATATTGCTTTTCATTCTTATCTACAACTCTCTTAATATATCTTCGACTGAATGAATATCTTTAAACTCTAGAGGCCAATCTATAAATTTGTTAAAAATCTTTGAAATCTTTTTAGCAAAGTGGGCAATAAGCCGCTTTGCAGAATGTAAGATAGCATTGTCTTGTATGAATATCTGATTTAGTTTCAGACTTCTTGTTTATGACTTGCAACATTCAAAAACTGTGATGCGCAAGAACTTTTTAAGAATTATCTGCATTTACACCGATACTACAAACAATATTGATAATGGAATGCCTATTATATAATATCTCAGCATATATATTATTTTAGAATATTATTCCACCTTTCTCACTGTTGTCTTCCAAGCTGTATTGACTATATCCTTAAAATACCAAACTTTTAGCCCATACATTGCAGCCATTCCAATTTAAACTCTAACATTCATAACTAAAAATTATTTTCTTTCTGAATCCCTGGGTTCAGGAGTTAACATTATCTGCATTATTTACATACGGTCATTACTTTTTTTTTTGTTTTTTGCTATTATCAAGACGTTTCGACCGTTGTGCCATCTGGCCTTCATCAGATGTATGTCGATCAGGGTAACCTACAGAGAATTCCGAACTGAACCCTTTATTTAATCTATGGGTGTAGAAATTTAAGACTACTAGGAAAACTCAATAAAAAAAAAATTTCAAATTTTCCTTGTTTGTCATATTCACCGAAGTTTTAAGTTATGCGAGATTTATGGTATAACTTAAAAGTTTTACTGCCCATGTCTCGCGATATCTCATCCAGTACTTATTTTTAGTATTGCTCAGTTATTGTTCGTCCTGTTTCCACTGATTCCAAATACACACTGCCCAGCCCAGGGATTGAACTCATAATTACTATATTGACACAGTTAACTTTGTTTCTACGGGGCGTAGAAATAATACTAATGTTGTGTTCAGCTCTAACTTTCAGAGTTGCCTGGTAAACTACTTCAGTAAACGTTTGCCTATCCAAAGGACAGTATTCTCCATTTTTGCAGTTACTGGGATGGTGGGGAGGTTATCACGTGTAACCACTGCGATTATGTTCGTTTTATTTAGAGGATTACATTGTCTGCGCAGCAATATCTTAAGTTTATAGAACTTACCGATAAGCCGGATGTGTTTTTCAATTAATTTAAAAAAAAAACATACTCCCTACTCCCGTTTTTATAGCTTTTGAGATATGGGGAGTTAAATCAAACGATTCTTTCTCTACTGTTTTTGCCAAGCTTGAAACACAAATTCTCTGTATATTCGCTCTATAATTCCGCTTCATCATCATCCATCATCATCGGTCCCCTGACCGGGTGTGGTCGTAGAGTCGCTGAGCACCTAACCTGTTCCTCCCTCATATCTGAATTGAAATCCGGGGAGGTATTCATTCAGACATGGCATGTCTTGTGCAGATTGGCAGATTCTTTCCCTATGCAGTTCAAACCACAGTCGATTTCCATGAAGTTGGTTGCGAACAGATGGTCGTTGATTCAGTCGGAGGAACACTTTGCCTTGTTATTTGAAAACAAGAAACTTACTACCATGTAGTGTCGGTGTAAAAACATGGGGTCAATAATAGAGACAACTACTATCAGTGAAAAAAAAAAAAAAAACAAAAAAACAATCAAAGACAAAACAAGAATAAGCGTAACTGTCAGTTTTACGTTCGTCAATCTTCCGCTACGTCGTATACTTAAAATGTTACTTTTATATAACATACAAGCACAGAAGAGTTCAGAAACATTTAGTCAGGAGGTAAGTATTTGTTATAGTCCGGTTCCTTGTACCACGGTGATAGCTCAAGGTAGAACCAATAAAGAAGAACTCGAACACAGGTATGGAATAACACAGACATATTACAAACAGGAATATGTACAGAGAAGTAGAAGTGTTAGTATGAACAATCAGGTTTAGTAGAGAGAACAATGTAGTCTCGACCAGTATCACTATTCCAATGTCTTGCAGTAATTGTCTGAACGCGACTCTGTTTCGGACTGCCTCTGACTCGACTCTTGACTCGACTTGAACTACTGACTGACTTGAACGACTCCTTGCCTACTCCTGAGGCGCAGTATTTATTAAGTATGGAATAGTCCATTATTATTATTATGGGTAAATACATAACAGTATTATAGCAGATGCCTATTCTCATGTCTTCACTTAGAAAGTAATTCAGTTTTTTTGTTGTTGTTTTTTTTTTTTTTTTTTTTGTACAGTTGCCTCTCCTGTTTGGTGGTTGAGGCGGGAATTTTAAAATTAATGTATCTTACAGGACCAGGATACTATATTAATAAAGCTTCTTTTTTTTTACTGGGATTCGATAGGCCATTTGCGAGAATTGAAAGACAATAGCGAAATGGAAAAGTTTAAAGTAAACCATATGCATGCAAGGCCGTATCTAAAATCTATTGATTGGAAGAAACGTTCTACAGAATAATGTACGCCGACCTCATGAAAGTTCTTCTCAATATATTCTACAACTTCTCTGACCGACACATGGATTCCAAAATCTGAACCCCATCGAACATGTATAGGACATGATGGGACAACACCTAACGCGTTCAGTTAGCTCACCTATAACTTTAGTTGCATTGCCGGAACAGGGTCAAGTGGCATAAAATTAGATACCATCTGTACATTCAGATGCATGCATGATTACAAAGTTGTGTTAGCGCCCAACGATGATACGAAGTGTATGGGACTTGAATACGATTAAACATACCTATTATTTTGAAACCTCTATAGGTATTGATCTAATCTATATATAAACTATCTATGACTTGAAATGTGTGTTCAGGGCGTTTATTTTTCATCGGTTCTATATATGAAGTCCTATATAAGTCCTGGGTATTGACTTTAACGGCCACTTTTATATTTACATACGCTCTATCCCAGATATTGAGCACTTTATCCCATAAATATAGCACACCTTAAAACAATATATATATATATATATATATATATATATATATATATATATATATATATAAGGTGTATTTCAGCACCAATACTTCTTCCAGACATGTTTGGTTAAATAATATGGAGAAGTACTGTGTATCAATTTTTTTTTTATTAAATTTTTCAACTTTCCGATTTATTTGTTTTATGTTATGTTTTATGTTTATCGGTAAATTTATCAAATTTATATTTAATTTTATTTTATATTATATTTTCCCGAGTACTTTCAAATGTTACTATATTTCGCTTCAAGTATTATTCTGTGTATATTTATTCAACTGTTTTTTGTTTTTTTTTCATTTCGGCGTTATTACGTTTGATGGAATCAACTTCAAGTCACTCAAGGTGACATCAAACTGAATTGTGTGTTTGTGCGTGTGTGTGTTCGTGCGCACGCGCGTGTGTATGTGTGTGTTTTCAAACACACTTCAATATACGGCCACCTATGGAGAAAGCTATCTTATTCAATGTTGGCCACTTCTCTTTTACTACAGTAGCCTCCAGAATTTGGAATCTTTCTTTGCCCTGTGCCCTGTATTAAAGTTTGGTTTTATCTACTAAAATTTATCTTATTTTAATACTGTTTTCCTTATTTGTCAAATGTTCATCTATATTTGCGCGAATTGCACTAAATTTCGACAAATACACACACACACACATACATATATATATATATATATATATATATATATATATATATATATATTCTGTATCCGTTATTTTTATAGATATAATTTGTTTAAGTAAATGCTCTGTTTTTTTAATTAGACGGTATCAAATACATTTACCGGTCTGAATTAATAACGTATAAACAGAAAATATATAAATAATTGTCGGACTTAATCGATATATATATATATATATATATATATATATATATATATATATATATATATATATATATATATATATATATAAAAGTCGACACTGAAATGATTGTTTTTAGGATACGAGCCTGAGAAAAACTTGCGTTTATAAAGAACTATTCAACTTTGTTTGATCATAGATGCACTTTGTGTCCGAAACGGTTTAAATTACGGTTGCACATCACGGCTGCCAAATCACGAAAATAAATTAATATTCCGTTTAAGAAATAAACGGAACGTCTACTGAAATATGGGTATCCATTAAAAATAATGTTTAACGTAATAAAAACTGTCGGATTAATATATAAAAATCCATCACTTATGGCAGCGGGAGGCTGTTGGCAACATCCTGGTATTTTATAGAGAACTAAAGGTTTGAAACACTTCACAGTGGCATAATCTGTAGCAATTAAAAGAAGAGAGATAAAAAAAAAGAATTCACCAAAAAAATCCATCGGATATTATACGTTTTGTTTTTATTTCTCAGTTTTTTTATGCACATACAGTTAGTTGGTTTCTTTAGTGACTTAGATGCAATCATGGCGACATATATACAATTTTTGTATGTGTGCGTGTGTGTATGTGTGCGTCCATGTGTGCGTGTGTATATGTGTGCGTCCGTGTGTGCGTCCGTGTGTGCGTTGTCCCGCGTGTGTGGATCTATTTATTTCTTTACGCTTATAAACACCAAAATCAGACTCCTTTTTCTTTCTTTCTGTTTGATTCCCTCTTTCACTCTCTTTCTCTCTCTCTCTCTCTCTCACTCACACTTTCACACACATACATACACACACGCATCCACACAAATCCCACACATACATACATAAATATAAAAAAAAAATACAGACAACATATGTACACACACACACACACACACATATATATATATATATATATATATATACATCCCACACATCCCACAATATTTCAAAGATTGAGTACATTTATTTTTGGATTCTTTATATATAGTTTTCACGCCATCAGTCCAGAGTTAGAAATAGTTTTGAGCTCAGGATGGAGTCGGGACGAAATCTAAATTCAGATCCAAGAATAAATTCCGTAAAAACCGCTCCCAGGGATAGATGAAGATTTCCTCGGATTAAATTGACAAACGAATTAAGCAACACGATGTCATGCAATTGTTCATCTTGCTTTGAGCATGACAAGCATTTAAAAGTACGGAGAGGCGTTGAAAAGACTTGAGATCATACAAAATTAATTTTCCGACGTCTCTCCCGGACGAGCCACGCACACACCACAAAAAGAAACAGTGAACCTCTTAAGGGAAAAAAACTTCTCCTCATTCTTATTTTCCTTCTTCTTTTCCCACTTTTTTTTTCTTTTTTGTAAGTGTGTCTGTGCCAGCGATATATATAAGGGTGGCAAAAGCCAAATTGTATTTCCGTGTTGTTGCTTTTGTTTGCTTCCTTGAGTTATATGTCAATTTACAAAGTAAAAAGAAAATCGACCATTTTGCGTACACCGTTTATCTTACACATTTCAAACATGCATGCACCCGCTGGCACTTAAAAAGGAAATACAATTTTTGATCATAAACTAATATAGGCAATAAGCTTTATTTTAGGACCTCAGGCAAGGCAATAAAGCCACTAAGATGCAAGGGTTGAGAAAACCTTATTGAGGTGAAAGGAAAATAACAGAACAGGTTTTGTGGCGACAGATGATGACGTTCGACATTGCATTTAAATTTTTGAAAATTGCAATTAACAGGAAGGAAATAGAAATATATGTATTGTGTGTGTGCATATATATATATATATATATATATATATATATATATATATATATATATATATATATATATACACACACATATATAGATATACACGCACACACACATATATAAATAAATATGTACATATTATTATTATCATTATTATTATTATTATTATTGTAAGAAATTATAGTAAAAATATGTTGAAATCGCTTCACAAGCCGTGGCTTCTTTGTGGCTGAAATGTTAAAAGTACATCGGGCCAAATGATGGTTCCCATTAAGGGTTACGGGTTCGATTCCTCTCGGAAAATCACATATATTGTACGAAATTTCTCGAATATTTAGACCGATAATTATAATTAATATTGCTTTAAAAAAACAGCATTTACTTAAATAAATATAATATAAATATATTGTGGATTTAAACGGAATAAAATATATATATATATATATATATATATATATATATATATATGCTTATAATGAATTCACGTATACATGATAATATAAAGAATTCAAATATGCATGCACACACATATATATATATATATATATATATATATATATATATATATACTTTCGGCATATTTT
>CAHIKZ030002269.1:2442500-2515000 GCA_903632075.3 Acanthosepion pharaonis
GAAGACGAAACACGATGTCTAAGATATTTTTTCCCTTCTGCTTTCATTCATCTTAGATTTTTACAAATATGTTTTTAGTTATATATGAAGTATTACATATATATTGTTTCGGTAGCAGTCCCTCGTTATTAAATGTTTGATTTAATTGACCGAAAAGGTACCTCTGTGAACTATAGATTTTTGTGACTTAGTGTGTGTAGAAACTGTTTAAATGATTTTTCGTTTCAAACGTTTTCGGCTAATCTGACAGCCTGTCAGCCATTTTGGTTGTGCTATTATAAATGGTGTGTAAGTTGCTGAGAGGTTGACATGCTATTCATTCCCGAATACAACCAGTGCATTATGCCCGAGTATGTGTGTGCGTGCGCGCACGCACATGCGCACATGTTATATACGTATACGTGTGTGTGTGTGCGTCTGTTTTAGCAGTGTGTGTGTGTGTGTGTGTGTGTGTGTGTGTGTGTGTGTGTGTGTGTGTGTGTGTGTGTGTGTGTCTATATGTAAAAACACATGAATATTAATTTACACATATATACATACATAAGTGCATGTGTGTGTGCTGGGGGAGAGAGAGAGAAAGAGAAAGAGAGAAAGAGAGAGAGACGTTGTTTCGCCATGCGAACGATAGAGTCTATTATTACCCTGGTGAGAAAAATCTATTCTTTTTCCTTCCAGCATTTGTCTATTCCCTTGTTGATAGCAGGACATCAGACATAACGGTTTTCACAGCGAATAAATCAGTTATTTTATTTATGCCTAAAACAACCAGTTAAGTGGTCAGAAACTCTCTTCTTGGATTCGTTGAACACATTACGACGAGCCTGAGTGAAAGCCAAATATTTGTTTTGTTTTTGTTTTTTAATTGTTGTTTTTTTTTTTTTGTACTTTTTTGAGTTATTGGTTTGTATTTTTTTTTTAAAGTAGGTTACTTACAGAATGTTTCTGTTTTTTTTTTCCTTTCGACTGATGTAACATTTGTAAAATCTACAATCAAAGTAGTCATTTACATTCAAAATTTCTATCCGTTTTACGTATTTTAGATATTAGATTACTTAAAACATGGATTGAAACATATACCGAGTGTAGCAGTAAAATTGTCCAAACCTTGTAACAGCAAAATTGTCCAATTGTTAGATTAAGATTTGAATCGTTGTAACACAGAAATGATTAAAGATATCTTACTGGAATTCTCCGAGGTTTTTATAACAAATTTGGATTCTACTTTGAACAATAAGAATGTATTTAGCTCTAAGTTGAAATGAAGAGAGCTCTTGCTGTTGTGACCTCCTGATCCAGTTTTCTTCTCTACTGTTCCCTCTTTTTAAGATTTATTCAGCGTTCTCTTGATGGTTCTTGAATGGACTTTGAAGATGGAAGCAGAGTATGAATGTTGGTACCATTACTGAAGGTACGAATGATCTTTTTTCTCTTACCATTGTTCATATAGGAAGATAGTTCTATCAGTTCTAATCTTCATCTTGATCTGATTCCCAAAGAATCGAATGAGATCCCGATGAGAAAGACGGTGGCCTCGCAAGACTTCCTCCCGTCGCTTCGTTTAAATCACCATTCGGGCCTTTGCCTGCAATGATAGAAACATCATTCGTTTCACCCAAGAATACGGGGCGACACATTGTCACACGCGTATGCGCGATCAATGAGCGCGAGCTTTTCAGGAGTGATACGAGCCGTCAACTCACCGACATAGTCCCATAAGGGGCGGACCCAGGGACAGTGGTAGAAAGCGTGCGAAGACGTTTCTTCTAAGCCAATATCACATCGTTCGCAGTCTGGCAAATCCGCCAAGCCCCATATGAAGGCCTTGTCATTGAGAGATAGCCTATTCCAAACCACTCGCTAGGTAAGCGAAAACTCACTGTTACTGAGGTTATCCACCGCTAGCTCCCAAGACCAGAAGGAGCAAAACTCCTCCTCCGACAAGTCGAGCGGCTCACGCAGTGAACCCTTCGCCCCCCCCACTCCACTAGTTCCCAATAGCAGATTTTCCTAGGCCGATAAAGGTCACTGGACCTAGGAATGATCGTCAAGCCATATCGACACTCGCGAAGGAAATCCGATTGATCCCGGGGTTTACGACGGCGCTCAACCCGCGAGATCGGAAGACTGATAGTAAGGAAAGAGAAGGCGTCCCTTACAATCCCCGCACTAATCGAATCCGCTGTCAATGAGTGGCGTAGGAAAACCAACCTCTAGGCGAGCTTGTGACTTACCAAGTGCGGCATTCCCAGCCCCCATGACACGGACGTTGTGCACAGACTTCTCTGTCGACTTTATGCTTGCGTTCCCTCTTCGGCGCCAAATCTGACCAGCCACGCTGACCTTTGCCTGTACTTCTGATCAATTTCTCTCCAGCTGAAGGTCGGGTCCAAACCGCACTCCAAGAATACGGACATTCTTCCTTCTGGAATGGGTTCGATCTTCCCAACCTCCCCAGTTTATTTTTGGTCCCCTTTCATCTCGACTGGATCAGTTTTATTTATTCGCCATGTCCGTATATATTTTCTCTTTTCCCTCTCTCTTAGCGAGAGAACCTCTTGATTCTGACAGAATACAGCGGCCTTCCCTTTTTGCGGATTGGACGCATCCTACTAACATCAGTTATCCTTAGTTTGTTTGTTTTGATATTTAGTTTGCTTTGGGATTCATCCCCTCCCCTCTTATTGTCAATCATTAGATTTTTACGTATGACATTTTTTATTATCATCAAATTTTTATATCGCGGGATGCGTTTTGTAGGCCCCCCTGAGAGGATGCGACATTATAGTATAGGGAAGATTGATTGGTGACGGATGAGTTCGGTTGGTGAATGTGCAATTTGTAATGAGTGAATGGGTCGTGAATCGGATTAGCTATGTATATGATAGTGAAGACCAGTCTCAACCCATTATTCCTTTTCGGCCTTCTGCCATAATTGTATATTTGTATACAATAAATATCAACATGCTGTCTAAGTAGTCCATCACTAGCAGTGGTTTACCTACTTCACGCCGCTGGCGAGAATTGTATTTTACTGATGTTATAAAGATTGCCATTTCATTTTCAACCTCCGATTTAAATCTAGAATATATTTTTAGGTTGTAATATTTGTTTTTTTAGATAGTAATCATTTCGTGATTACTAATTAACCCATAGCTGGGAGGAGAAGAGGTGTATTCATATCTTTCCCAAGGGTATTTGCGCCTAAGTGAATACAATTGGAATTGAAACTCGATTAACAATTCTCCATTACACCAGCCGCGCATCCATGCTTACGGCATCTGGTATTTCCAAGCGGTCATACATCAAGGTACTGACTTCGGTTATCGTACGGGAACCCGTTTTTTTTTTTTTGCGGGATCTCGACGTAAGCCTAACCATGCAACTGTTTTTGGCTAATTCCGGCGTTCCCTCGTTCGCCGGAACGAAACTGAAATGGCTTCATTGGGAAGGCTGGAATTTGCCCAAAACAGTTGCATAAACAGATGAAAAACGAAATCCATGAAAATGAATATAGCAGCATTCGAAAATACTCGGCGTAAAGAAAAACAAAAATGAACGTTGTTTTTAATGGATACCCGTATTGTAAGTAGACGTTCCTTTTATATTAAACAGTATTTATTTCGTCTGTTTACGCGAGAAAACGTAATAAAATAAATTCTGCCCTCCGGCAGGATAGAAGAAATAAATACTGTTTAAAATAAACGAAGCGTCTACTCAGATACGAGTATCCATTAAAGATAATATTTGAAGCAAAAATATATATATATATATATATATATATAAAGAAAGAACAGCAAGATATATAATCCGGTGTTCTTATTGATATTTTTATTTTTACAAAATAGGGCTCAATGTAAATTTACAGAGCATTAATATTATAAATTAACTGATTTAAAATATGTTTTTTCGCTACACAGAAATAAACATCTTTCAAAAATGAAAGCTAAAAGCTTCGAATTTAATTTTGTAATATATATATATATATATATATATATATATATATATATATATATATATATATGTATGTATGTATGTATGTATGTATGTATGTATGTATGTATTCTGTGAAAGGGCAGCTAATGAAGTCAATACAACCGGAAGCGGATCTTTGAAACACAGCTTAAATCATTCGTTCGACTTAGATTTAATCAATTTTATTGCATCAGATTTCTCTTAAGTATTTTCAATTGAAATAGACTTCCGTATGCTTATTCATACTAATTTTTAAAATGTATTGTAAAAAGCGTTCATGTCATATCAGATGTGTGTTAGGATCCTATCGATGACAGAACATGCCCAGACAAACCCGGATTTAATAATTGTAATGCGGACCCGTGAGGAATTGTTTATATGATCAAACTAGATTAAAGAGTTATTTAATTAAAGAAACATATATTCAGGCTTAGAGTTTAGGTTGTTGGCTCCAGGGAGGGGGGGCGCAAGTAAGAATTTGCACGCTAAAATTAACTCACATCATGTTCCTTCACGGGTGGAGGAGTCGAAGCAAATGATTTTCTGTAGTGTGGTCACAACCCCTGTGACCGTCTTAAAAATGTTCATACTTTCGTAGAGGGCTTTATGTATCAGTGCCAGATATTATTATGAAAAACAGTGCTTTCGCAATAAAATTGATATTAAACATGAAATATATACTAATGTTGATAGGTTAAAACATATCTTCGGAAATATGTCTCATAGGTTTTCTATTAGAAACATTTACAATAAGTTATTTTGTAATGTGAGATTTTATTATGTAACTCAGGGATTGCATTACACGCACTTGGGGGGAAAAAAAAGAGAAAACAGTATAATTTAAAATAAGGGCTTTTATACAAAACAGATTTTAAAGTCTACCGTTCATCCATGCATTGGATGTTGTTATCACCTCCTGCTACATGTTCAAAGATTCTTGATAAAATCCAAAGAAGTATCTGCAATGTTATTGGTCCTGACCTGGTATCTAGGCTTCAATTACTTTCACACCGCCGTAACATAGCTTCCCTAAGTCTTTTCTATATATACTTTAATAGTAATTGTTTTGATGACCTTTCCCCTGTGGCATCTAAACTTTATGAATTTAAGCGCTGTTGTAGATTGGCTGCAAGGTTTCATCATTTTACAATTGAACTGGATAGCTGCAACCGTAAGTTCTATGCTAACAGTTTCTTCTATTGCACTTCTCGCTTGTGGAACTCTCTTCCAGCTTCTTGCTTCCCAGTCAACTTTGATCATCAAACATTTAAATATAATGTCAATCGTTATCTTAATTATTCTTCTTGTATTGCCCTTTCGCCCTTAGTATTATATTTTTCTCATTTTCTTTAAGACTCAGTTCCCTCTTGCGTCTTAGTGGCCTTATTGCCTTGCTTAGGGTGAAATGAGTTAATAACATGTACGAACTTACCAA
The DNA here is from genome assembly GCA_903632075.3 of Acanthosepion pharaonis. Lineage (NCBI taxonomy): Eukaryota > Metazoa > Mollusca > Cephalopoda > Sepiida > Sepiidae > Acanthosepion > Acanthosepion pharaonis. The sequence goes on from CAHIKZ030002269.1 coordinate 2,447,908, forward strand.
TTCTGAAAACGATTATAAACAATTAAGAAAACGGGTGAAGCCCGAAAAATACTCTCAAAAAAAACTATTAACAAATATGAGCTAAGATTTTTTCATGTGGCTCGGATGAAAAAAAAAGAGCCTTATCGAAAGCAAACAAATAAAAAATACAAGATTATTAAAGAAGATTTTTTAATAAATGTTCACCCAATACAAGGACCGAGAGCCACTCAAGCTAGAAAATTATTGAAGCACTCAGAAAAGTCCCCTGATAAGTGACTCACAGAATGCGATCAACAAAAATGATTTTTGTATGGACGTGAGAGGAGGAAGTAAGTGCAGACTATGAGGATATGTAGGATAGATAGTGATTGGCCCTTTTCTTGAAAACGCTAATATTGTAGTGTTCAAGGAAGCACCACCACGGGAGTCTGTTATATTGTGGATATTGAAATACTAAAGCTATTAGAAGCCTCACTTGCTATTCAGAAAAACCCGAGCGAGTTAAAGCAATGATCATAATTATTTATTTAAAGCCAGAAAATATTTTTAGATTGTAAGAATTTTTTTTTAGATAATAATGATTTTAGTGATACAAATCTTACTAATTAACCCATAGCTTGAGGGTATTGTGCGTAAGTGAATATAACGAATCCAACTGAAATTGGGACCATTCTTCGATTAACAATTCCAACCTTTATACATAAAACCAACCGCATATCCAAGCTTACAGCACTTGGTATTCCTAAGCGGTCACCCATCTTGGTAATGACCAGGATCGACGTTGCTTAACTACGGTGATCGGATGAGAATCGTTGTTTCACCCGAATATGGCCGTAACCCGGTTACACCGTCGGTACATCCAAACTTACAGCACCTGGTATTCGCAAGCGGCTACCCATCTTGGTACTGACCAGGCGTGACGTTGGGTACGGGAATACACACATAGTGAATGAATTCTGTCGTTTATGTAGCAACAGAAATAAGGAATCTAATCTACGGTCAGCAGGCTAAAGAACCTTAGCTGTACTGTTAAGGCTTGACAAAGATACCGTGAGAATGTAGGCCTACCAGGTAGGTTATGGTCACCGAAAACGCATGAATTTTAACCACTCCAGAAAATATTTACCTGTGTATAGTGCAACAGGTCACTGAAGATGCATGATTTTTAACCTTTTAAAAAAAATTACTTTGTATATTGTGATCTCCTATTTTTAGCGCAACAAAAATGATCCTAAAAACTCAGCCAATGTGACGGATTAATAACCGAAAAATCCATTTCTAAAAAAATAATGTTTTGTTCACGTTAGGATACGAAATTGAGCAGAAAGAGATATTGTGAGAATCAGAAAAAAAATCTGTGTTTAAAAGTACTATTCCTGGCCGTCAGGTCTTTCTGTAGCCGAGAGATCAAAGAACGCCAGATCTAATGAAGGTTAGCTCTAGCAGGAATCACGTTCGAATCTTGCCTGAGAGTGCATATTTTTTCTAATAAGATTTCTCAAATATTCTGGATTGTAGATAATAATAAATAAATATACCGTTTAATAAATTAAACAGAGCATCTACTCAAATATGGATATCCACTAAAAATAACGTTTAAGTAATAATTAATATATATATATATATATATATATATATTTCAATTGCATAACTTCCAACAGTCAGCCACTCAAAATGTTGGTAGAGGTTTGTTGAGAAAGCACAAGCGATAATGTTTGACCCTCGAGAGCTGCCTAACAGTTTTAGTGTACGTGCCAGGACATATCTGAATAACTGAAAATGTGTGCGTATGAACAATTTCTGTATATATATATATATATATATATATATATATATATATATATATATATATGCAGAGATGAGGAAAGACGACTAAAAAAGAATGCAGATAAGTGTGTATTTTTAAGAGTATGCGTGTGCGTAGGCAGAGGAAATATGTCACGACATTGGATTTTCTATCTCTCTAATTCTTGCTCTAGCTTTCTCTCCCGTTCACGTTCTCTTTCTCTTTCACTGTTCCTATATCCATCTACCTATCTATCTCAACATGTGTGCGTGTTTGTCTATAAATGTTTCTGAGGATGTGAAATGTATATATATATATATATATATATATATATATATATATATATATATATATATATATATGATAATGATAATTTATTTTTAATGTATACTATACTTATGGGCAAAATTAGTTAATATGTAAATACAAAAGTGGACACTGAGATCAACACCAATTGCCCTGATAAAGTCGTGGAGACGAAACGCGTTGGCTAATCTAAGTATAGTTTTCCAATTGTCTTTTCATCCATTTTGTCTCTTCTACAGATATACTCCATCTGAGAATATTTACACAAAATATATATATATATATATATATATATATATATATATATATGTGTGTGTGTGTGTGTGTGTGTGTGTGTGTGTGTGTGTTGCCATATGGACTAGGATTCATTTGTCATTCGTGTATATTAGTGGCTACTCTGTCTTCAACGTTTATCGTGTGTAGTGGTGAGTTAGCTCAGAGGTTTTCCGTTTAACAATGGCAGGATATACATATCGTGAGCAAACAAATGTAATTTTTACATACGGCCGCGCGAATGGTTAATGGAAGCGAGGCTGCACGGTTGTATCAGATTGCTTTTCCAGACCGAAGGCAACCGAGTCATCCAAACTTTGCTGCTGTTTATCGTCGTGTTGCTGAGACAGGATCCGTGGTACCACAAACTATGGATCGTGGAAGACCAAGATCCGCTTGTACGCCTGACCAAGATGAAAACATTTTACAGGCTGTCGTAGACTATTCAGGTATCAGCACACGTCAAGCGGCCCTATCATGTCGTACATCCCATGGTATCGCATGGAGGATGCTTCAAGAGAAGCTCCTATATTCGTATCATTTGCAACGTGTGCAGAGTCTTTTGCCCTCAGATCACTCACGATGGGAAAACTTCTGCCGACGGTTTATTGCACAAACTACCGTTACGTTGTTTGTCTCTTCAGTCATCTTTACGGATGAGGTAACATTTGGAAGAGATGGAATAACAAATTTACACAACCAACATTTTTGGGCGGATCGGAATCACCATGGTAAATACAGGCTAGACACTAGTATCAGTTTACTATTAATGGTGGTCTGGAATTGTAGGTGACTGTCTGGTAGGTCCATATGTTCTCCCGGCATGTCTTATAGGAGCTGTCTATAGGGACGAACAACACATTCAGACCTGCTAGAGGATATACCCCTGCTAATACGAAGTGGGCCATGCATGAGGGTGATCCAGCACATTTTAGTCACATTGTTCACAATGCACTGGTTGACATCTACCATGAAAGATGGATAAGTAGGGGAGGGCCGGTTCAATGGCCTGCATGTTTCCCCGACATCAATCCTTCTAGAATGTTTAGTTTTGGCTTATCTTGGTGGAATACTCTTGCATTTTCGACTAATATCTGTCTAAATTCTGAATGTGGGAATTAGTGTTCTTTTAAATGCTATGGGATTGAACTATGATTGTTTAAGTGGAACGTAAGTTTTCTCGTCATGGTCCTTTCATAGTACCACATGTCGGATACTTTAAGAGAAGCTCCTATATTCGTATCATTTGCAACGTGTGCAGGGCTCTGATCACTCACCATGGGAAAACTTCTGCCGATGGTTTATTGCACAAACTACCGTTACGTTGTTTGTCTCTTCAGTCATCTTTACGTATGAGGCAACATTTGGAAAAGATAGAATAACAAATTTACACAACCAACATTTCTAGGCGGATCGGAATCCCCATGGGGCAATACAGGCTAGACACTAGTATCAGTTTACGATTAATATGTAAACTGGAATTTTAGGTGACTGTCTGGTAGGTCCATATGTTCTCCCAGCATGTCTTAGAGGAGATGTCTTCAGGGACTTTATTTCAAACAGTCTTCCAAACCTGCTAATGCGAAAACGCGTGTGGTTCATGCATGAAAGGGGCTACAGCACATTTTTAGTCCCATTTTTCGCGACGCACTGGCTGACATGAACCATGAAAGATGGATAGGTAGGGGAGGAACGGTTCCATGACCTGCACGTTCCCCCGACATCAGTTTTGGATTTTTATCTGCTGGAGCACCTAAAACAATTGGTTTATGCAGCAGACATTAATAATACAGAGACGCTTCATCGACATGCCATGGTGGCCTGTGAAACCATTCGACACCGCGTGGGAGTATTTGAAAGATTCCGCCAATCAATGATTCGACGAGTTCATGCGTGTGTAGAAGCAAACGGAGGACATTTTGAACATTTGTTATGAGTTACTGTATTGAGGTACAATAATGGCCTTTCAGGCATAAGTTTATATGGACATTTACTTTTTTTAGTGTCAGAACCATCCCCCAAAGTTTGTAAAAGTATTTTTGATACATCCTATATATATATATATATATATATATATATATATATATATATATATATATATATATATACGGGAGGTGATACTGACTTGTATTACTTCCTAAAATCAATATTCTGATGTTTGGATTGTCGAGCAGAGAAATTTTGAGCACCGCCTAATAATTTATTTTATTATTATTATTATTATTATTGTTCGAAGGTACTCTGTGAATCCAGCTACAAAAACGATTAATAATTTTGGAGGATGTTCATATCAAAAGACGGCTACTCGCCATCAATAAAATTTGTTTCGATCTCAGTGTGCACGTGTTAAAATTACCAATGACTGTCGAAATTACTTGAAACATTACACACAATTTGGATAAATTGCTTCACAAGTTTCTACTCGACAGTGGACAACTTATTTGCTACCAAGCGAAACTCACAAAAAATGTCAGACATTGTTTATTCGTTATAATTAATAAAATGGTTAAACGAAGAATTGCTGTATTATGTGTATCTGTGAGGGGTTGAGGTAGGGGGAGAATTTGTGCGCATGCATGCTGTTTGCTGACAGTATAGGTTCTTGATTATTCCGATATCTTTCTTGAATACATCAAGGTTGCTGAGCAGTACCAGCAGATCCTTGTAGCGTACTTTGTCGAACGCCTTTGCATAGTCTATGAAACATAGATACACCTCCTTCTGCATTTGTATATCTAGTTCCTTATTCCGGTGTCTTTAACGAACCTGCACTGTTTCCGTCCTTTCTCTGGCCTGATTCTACTGCGCTCTATTCATCAGAATACGGATGACGATGTTTGTCACGTGGCTCATTAGGCTGATTGTTCGGTGGGGTTCACATTCGTTTGCGCCTGGTTTCTTAGGCATAGCTACGAAGATAGATCTGCTGAGGTCTTTCCTGCTGTTCTAGATTTCATTTGTCATTTTGATCTTGTCTATGCCAAAGTCATCTAAGGCTGTCAGCATGTTGGTTACAATTCCGTCTGGCCCAGCTGCCTTGTTTCTGTTCAATTTGGACAGTGCTGCTTTTACTTCTGTTTTTCAGAATTCCGGGTGTGTCGGTAGTTCTGTGTATTGCTGGCTGTTGCCTTTCGTCGAGGAAAAGTTCTCCAATATACTCGCTCCAGCGTTGAAGGATTTCTTCATTCTCTGATATGAGCGTTCCATCCTTTGATTTTAGGCAGCCTGTTCACGAGCATGCCTTCTGTCCTGTTAGTTGCTTTATTCGTTTGTGCATATCTCTTTTTTTGGGGGGAGGGGGTGTGTGTAGTACTCAATCTTTCTATTTCTGCACATGTTTCGTTTAGTCACTCTTTAGCGTGCCTGCATTTGGCCCTTATTTCGTTGTGTAATTTTCTGTACTCCATTCCGAATCTTGGCAGAATTTTCTGTCTTCTCCCCATCATGTCGAAAATCTTATCAGTTATCCATTCATTTTTTCTTCTTCGTCTTGTCTCCTTTGGGATAATATCGTTTGCTGATGTCACTAAAGCGTCTCTTACTGTGTCTCATCTCGAGTTTCCATCACGTGACTTGTATCTTCTTTTCACATTGTCCATCTATTTTTCTTTTAGGTTAGGATCGCTCAGGAGTTTGTTGTACTTCAGTTTGGGTGCTGCGTTAGACTTCTTCAATTTCTGCAGTTTCACTCTTGCAGGGAATCATTGCGTTCCTGAATCTTTTGTTGATGGTTATATAATCAAGTTGGTTTTTAGTTTCTCCTCCTGGAATCTTCTATATCCATTGTCGTTTCAGATGTTCTTGGAATCATGTGTTGGCTTTAGCCTTGGCATTAAGAGGGGAAAATTAAGAATACTAGTAAAACTCAGTATAAAAATAACACACACACACACTCACTCACTCCTCACACACACACACACACACACACACACACACACACACATATATATATATATATATATATATATATATATATATATATATATATATATATGCAGGTTGTAACAGTAAAATTGTCCAAATTGTGTAACACCAAAATTGTCCAATTGTTAGATTAAGATTTGAGACGTTGTATCTTAGAAATGAATAAAGATATCTTACTGAAACTTTCCGAGGTTTTTATAACCACTAACCCGTTGGCGCATGGCAGGGATGAAGGTGAATTTAAGTGTATTTATTTTTAGATAAACACAGAGCGACTGTGAAAACTCAATTCGATTTACCGAAGAGTCTTGTATTATTAGCCGTAATAGTCACTGTTTACAAACCCACACTTCCTCCCCAGAGAGCTCAACGGAAATGAATTTTTCAGGAACATATATATATATATATATATATATATATATATATATATATATATATATATATATATATATATATATATATATATATATATATATATATATAACCTGGCCTAAACCTCGTAAATTTTGACGGCACGTGTGGTTTTCTATAATTTTGATCTGACCGTCTTTAATTATAATCCGACTGAAATTTGTTTATTACTGTCAGAGAGTTACCTACCTAACGAACTTATGTGAATGTTTGGCACAACAGGGATTAGAAGAGATCGCAAAAAGACAAAACTTACTAAGAGCCACAAAGGACAGGAAATTGTGGAGGACTAAGATCGCCCACGTCCTGAAGAGATGTAGCATACAGAAGAAGATGTTACTATTGTTACTGGTGTTAATATTGTTTTATTTATTTCTTTATTATGCATTTCTGTATCCACAACAAAGATATCTAATTGTCTTTGAGAGTCAGATAACAGCAAACCTTCTAAAATCTTCTGCTTCTTGCAATACCTATATTTGTATTCAATGAATTCTCACTTCATTGCGTTGGTGCTTTTCGCTGAAGATCAAACGTAAGTCCGTCGTCAAAAATATTGCGTGGGGTGGCCTTTAAGTCATTGGGAACGCGAGTAGGAATTTGGTCATGAAAATGAGTTCATATCATTTTTCACAGTGGTGATGCAGGAGTAATTATTTTTTGGTGGGGGAAGAGATAATAAATGCACGCCACGGTCCCGACCACACGACAGCAAGTTTTCTCAATAATCCAGCACTCTCCTCAGTATTTTAGCTGATATCAGTAATGCTAATATCTGGCTGACCTTTTCCTATTTTTAGCAAGATTCTTCTAGACCAGTGTTTCTCAACCTTTTCAAGAAACGGCACACCTAGGAGCAAATTAAAATATCCCGGCACACTTAGCAAATTTTTTAAAGGACATTCATTTAAATGTTATGAAATAAAACCAACTTTTAAAAAACTGGGAATTTATTAAATCAAATAGTGATGGATGTTGGAAACTTCTACAATGTTAAAACATAATCCAAAATAACTTTGTAAAAAATTTGAATTAAACAAAGAATGTTGAATACAATTATATATATAAAAAAAAGATTAATATTCATTTATTTAAATAAATGAAAATTTTTAAAAGTTTAATTGAAAATATAAAAATACATTTTTTAAAAAAATGAATAGAAAAACAAAGTATTTAAAATAATATATTCGAAGAATGGTAAAAAGAATTATTTGAAAAAAATGCTTAATATACTTATTGATTTTTTTCAAATACTAATGCTGTACCATTACCACTTCCAGGCACACACACACACACACACACACACACACACACACACACACATATATATATATATATATATATATATATATATGCCGTGACAATATTTTGCGGCACACTTAAAGGGATCGCGCGGCACACTAATGTGCCGCGGCACGGCGGCTGAGAATCACTGATCTGCAGGCATCAAGAACAAGGAATACAATGATTACTTACATATTCCAGATTTTTTTTCAGTTCTCTAGGAAAAGCAGATATTTTATTTATGTTTCTTTCATTATTATTATTATTAGTAGTAGTAGTAGTAGTAGTTGTAGTAGTAGTATGATTATTATTATGATTACTATGATTGTTATTATTGTTATGATTATTATTATGATTATTACGGTCATTATTATTAAACCTATTTATTCATGTGATTTTACTTTTTGTTTTATTTAATTGTTTTTATTTTTATTTTGTCTTTAATTTATTTAAGATTTTAGCTTAGTCTATGTTTTTTGACATCTGAACTGATTAGGACGCTAATGTACATGATTTCATTATTACTAAAGCACGGGACGGTGAGTCAATTGAGGCTCGCAACGTCATCAACTAATGGCCCAATCAAAATGAGAAGACACAACTCGGTTACACTGTGCGACCTCACGTCTCAGTTTTCACCGCTCGCAGCTTTGGATTTTCGTAGTTTTTTTTTTATTTTATTTTTTTTTTTTTTTTTTTTCTCTTCTTCCGCTTTTTCTTTCTTTTTCTTTCTGAAGTACTTCCACTTTTTTTACTTATTTTTTTATTTATTTTTACTTTAAATGCTTCTTAAGATTTCGTTCAATCTATCAGTCAATCTTTAAAATTGAAATCTTTAAATTGGTAAATCTTCAATAACTATTTTTATATTAATTACGAATATAAATAATTTCTGTTGATTTCCTCTGTAACAATCCGTATTTCTCTAACTATATCAAATCTCTTTTTTGTAGATATTTGTCATCTATGAAATAAAAGTTAAACATGAAAAATCGAACATTTCTATCCAATTGCAATTCATTTAATATGAATTGATTAATCAATTAACTTAGCAGTAAAGATCTACGAATGGGTGCTAAAATGTTCTCGACCCGACCATTAAGGACTTTCGCCTCCCACAAAAATGAAAATCTGGTGCTTCGACATTTTAGTCAGATTTCAGGGAATTGGTAAGGATGAGAAGTTTTCAGCTACACCACGTAATCTGATTATCGGAAAGCCCGCTTCCTGATGAAATTATCTTAAAAAATAAAAAAAGCCAAATGATTTTTCGGGAAAAAAGTTATTTGTCTATCATGGTTTTATTTATTTTTTATATTTTATTTATTTGCTTAGAAGATCGAACATTAGAGACAAGAGAATTGCTCTATCTCGCGTTGTTTTTGTTTTGTTTTTTTTTCTACCAACTTTGTGTCTGTTATTGCATCACCTCCAGTTAAGATTATTTTCCATTGTTTTTCCAACCTGTCTGTTTATTTCAACCTGTCCGTTTATTTCAAACTGTTCCAATTCCATTTTTGTTCCGAAATGAAATTAATTTTGAATGAATTAACCAAGCAACACTTTTATTGCAAAGCTCGTTTTCTATTCCGGTTTTAAGAAGGATTTACTGAGTGAAAAGGTGAAAGAAAGAAAGAAAAAAGATAATGACAAAAAAAAAAAAGCTTTAAAATAGGTAGAGATGAAGGGGCAAGTGGGGAAAAGACGTTGAATGAGGAAAAGGAAAACATTTTTTAAAAATCAACATAATAACGCTAAAACTTGAACAATGTCAAGATCGAAGTGAAAATGAGAAACAGAAAAATAAAGAAAAGAAAAGAAAAAACGAATAATGAAGTTAAAACAAGAAAGACTGAATGTAAAGAAAGAAAGAAAGAAAGAAAGAAAGAAAGAAAGAAAGAAAGAAAGAAAGAAAGAAAGAAGCTCACTAAAAATAATATTGAAAAATATATGAAAACGGTATTCTGTTTGCTGGTCTAAACAGTTGCCTATTTCAAAGTTGAGCTAGCGGTCAGTGCTCGAGCCCAATTCAAAAAGAAAGCTTTTGAATACTGTTTTTCAAAGAGTGTAGGCAGTGCAGGTTTACTTTAGGCGCCACACAATCAATCTCGCTCAATCACAGTTAGCCATGTGCCTGATTGCGGCAACATAAATAAATAAAACTTATATGGAAAAGAAAGAAAGAAACCAAGCAAGTAGACGTTCAAAAATAAGAAAAAGAAAAAAAAAGAAACAGACGAAAAGGTAAAAAAGAAAGAAAGAAAAAAATAGAAGTTAAAATTCCGAAAAATGTTTGTGTGGTGTTTGTAAGGTTATGTGTGCGTTAATGCCTTCTTGTAAGTATGTGAAATACATTTGCTTTAAATTGTTTAGTGTGAGTTTTTATGCCTTACCAAAGAAAGAAAGAAAGAAAGAAAGAAAGAAAGAAAGAAAGAAAGAAATAGCAAAGGAAAAAGATATGGTTAAAGAGTGGAAGTGGGATATAGAGAAAAGAGTACTGATGAAAAAAAAAACATTAGGTCACAAACGAAATTTAATGTCATGCTAACACATAAAGCCAGCGGCTCTCCATCTATCGCATAATAATCACGTGTTTTCATCATTCCCTCTTTCAGAATTCTTTTTTTTTGTTGTTAGATGCAACTTAAGCGACACCAGAGTTTTTTCACAGATGAACATTTATTAATATATATATGTCTCTGATATTTCTTTTACTTTTAAGAGCCTCATATTGCTTATAATATATATATATATATATATATATATATATATATATATATATATATATATATATATATATATATATATCTAGAGAGAGAGAGAGATACATACATACATACATACATATATATATATATAGAGAGAGTGAGAGTGAGTGAGAGAGAGCGGGGCAGGCGAGAAAAGAAGAAGAAATAGAGATTTAGGGAAGAGAAAGTGCTAGAAGTGCATACGTTACTGAAACCTTTAAGTACGAGGGAATGCAGAAAAGTTCTCAGTCCAATCCACTTGCCAAAATTTGATCAAATGATCATTATTCATTTATTTATTTTTGAAAGGAATTCTTGGTCAAGCTGAGGTCTTTTCAGCACACCCTCGTATATACAGGGGAACGCAATGAAAGACAAAAAACGTGTGCACAGGAAGTATTGTATTGATTTATACAAACATAATACTAGTATAATACTTACTGTATACCTACTGCTGCTCCTTTATGTGACGTTTCGAAAAATACGAACAGATTTTTATTAAACTTCGGAAATTATCACCACACTAACCCTAACCCTCTTTCTTTCTCTTTAGATAAGGCCCTGGTTTATTTATGTATGTCACAATTCCTTTCAGTAAAGAAATGAAATTCTTTAGAAAGCATCATGAAGATTTTTCGATGGCATGTGATGAGGTCATAAAGTTCACGCTAATGTTAAGAGAGGTTATAGAGAAAAATGTTTACCGTGGTAAAATTTGAAGCCTCCATTTCAATCTGTTAAATTATTCCCAAGTTCTATTTTCAAAACCTGACAATTTCAAGTCTGATCTTTCTTTAAAAAAGAAACTACCATTCTTAATCTAAGATACATAGCAGAGATTCTGACGAGTGAAAAAAAATCCGACGTCAGCGCCGAAGTTTTAAAAGAAATATACCGTTAGTGAAGGGCTTCTCTTATGTTGTACGGATTTACTCAATATTGCTCGCTTACGAAGATAGTTTAGCTTTTATATCCTACTAAGAGGACTGTCCAATCGAATCCATTACATTCACTTTAGTGCTAATACCTTTGGGAAAGGTATGAATCCTCTTCTCCCCACCAGCTATGGGTAAATAGCAGGACAGACCGGGTTCTATAGCCTTGGATAGCAACTGGTCTACCGCAGAAAGAAATCGCAACCTACTACGGGAAAAAAATCTGCCTCGTCAGTCATGGATCGAAAGATAGATGACCGCTTAAGCGTGTATCCCGTATGGCACATAACTGACTGAAGGGGACTGAAGATAGCAACAGAGCCTTATAAAGAATTAAAAGTTAATCCGGATTATGACAATTAGTCATATTACTTGTTTCGTGAGGGTACGGGTAGCGTAAAAAGTAATGGAGCAGAAATCGAAAATGGTGAGCCGAGTTCAAATTTCGACCTAGTCTTTTGCGTTCGCTTTCATACAAATACCCTGGCTAAAAATATGAATCCATATACCCCTACCCTGGAATGGGTTAAATCGCAGAGTTGACTCGGCTCTCCAGCTGTCAATCTAGAAGGAAAGCTCTGAATTCAAAGCCGTGTAAAAGGTAACAAGAAACTACTCCGCTATCTTTCCCAAGAAGTGATGGCAGATAATTAAGGAAAGGAATGTGTGGAGAGCGATAGTCGCATGCTTTATGAAGGGACATGAAAATTTAAAGGAAAACTGGGTTGTTCTTATGGAGGCAAGAAATATTAGTTTGAAAAAGACGTTGAATGAGAAAAGGAGAAATTAAAAAAAAAATCAACATAGTAACGCTAAAACTTGAAAAATGTCAAGAAAGAAATTACAAACAAAGAAAAACAGAAAAGAATAACGAATAACGAATAATAAACGAAGATTATTACATAAAGAAAAGAAAGAAAAAAAATGCTCGCTAAAAATAGTGTTGAAAATCTATATAAAAACGAAGTTTAGTGTTCTAAATACAGAGGAACCTCGGTTCTCGAACGTCTCACATGTCGAACAAATCGGTTTTCGAACAGAAAATTCAAGATGAAAATTCCTCGGTTATCGAACAAAATTTCGGTTCTCGAACAATATAGTCGAACCAAGTTAACACGAACGGAAAAATTTCTGAATCAACCGTCGTGCTGTATACATTCGTGTGTTGTGCTGTGTTTTTCTTTTCCAATTTTATTGTACTGTGACTTTTTTTTCTCTACATTGATTCCTATTAGTTTCGGTTTACGAACATTTCGGGTTACAAACGGCTTTCAGGAACGAATTAATTTCGCCAACCGAGGTTCCACTGTAGTTGCCTATTTCCAGTTGATACTAGTGATCAGTGCACGAGCCCACTTCAAAAATATAGTCTCTCAAGATTTTAAGTTCGAAAATAGTGACAGAAGAAAAGTCTTATTCACAATAACCATTGTTAATTCAGATGTTATTGCAACCCTTCAAGTGCATTGTTATTTTATTCTTGTCCCTGTATGACCCATAATGATATCGGTGACCCAGAAATTTAAAATTGAGAAGCATCAAATAGTGAACGATTATTGTTTTAGCCACCAGATTTCATTCTTTATTGCCTTCGTCACTTTGTCAGATATCCGATAGAAATAGAATTTATCGTCGATCAAAAGATTTGTCTTTGGCTCAAAGTGATCAACCCAAAAGTCATCCTGTGTAGTCTTAGGTATGACGATAAACTACATCCGGCAGCGAGGCCTCTGATAGGGAGACTGAAGTTTTTAAGGTGCGTGGAACCACCTTTGAATTACTGTTGTTCCCAGGTCCATTCTGATTCGTGATGGTAGTACTTGTTAGGGTCCCAGCTTGGGCAAATAGTGAACCCCTAAGCAAAAAACAAAACACTATGCAAGTTTAAAAATACATTTTTATAATAAAAATACCAACAGTACACTTTTATATAAAAAATGAATAACGATACATTTTATTTGTAGTTGAGGGCATATAATTGCGTTCAAAATATATTTAGTTGAAACCATAAAATTGTGTTTAAAATATTTAGATTTCGACATTAAATAACTCATAGAGGTTGATATGCCGCTAAACAAAATCAACCAACGACTCATCTTGTGTTAGGAAACCAGTTGGATCTGCTTCAGACAATGTCAGATTTTACCATAATGTGACCAGTCTGTTGCACCTTTGATCCGGTGTCAGAAGACGTGGCACCCATCGTCATGCCAAAATTCTAATAGTATTGGCTATTGTATTTATAGTCAATCACCTGTCGTCAGAGACCAAAACATGATCAATGTTTTCTTCGGTGGTGGCAATTGTAGGACGCCTAGACCTTGGGTCATCTTCAATCTCTCTCTTCCCCTCCTAAATTCAGCTACCTACTTTTGCAGTGTTGATAAAGCTGGTACGTCCTTTCCTAATGTAACAACCGTGTCAGCATGCATGTCTTTGGTGGGGTGCTAAATCCTTACTCTACAAGGACTTAATATCACCACGATGTCAAATGTTGTCCATTTTCAATAGAAGTTGCTACTAGTTACATTTGAAGTCTTTTTGAACAGTTTACCTGGAAAGAAACAATGCAGTTATTAATAACAAGAGTTGAAATTAATGCATGAAATATTTAACAGCTCTAGCATTACTCTTTCTATTAACTTTTAAGCCCACCCTTGTATGTAGTAAGTGGCAATTACATTAGTCAAATCGCTTCTCTAATATCTCTGTTATGTAACTGAGAGGAAATTCTAGTCTTAGTTATAATATTTGTATGAATTACAATCACTTTTATTAGTATAAATTCATTTATGAAACTTACAAATTTATTTTGAAATTTTTAATTCATTTTTTTAAAAATTAAATCCTTCTGTATGCGTATGTGTTTTTTTTTTATGTGTTCTATAAAAAACAAACAACACTCAAGACAGTTTACAACAAGAAAATTAAAAACTAAATCATATGTCTGTGTTTTAAATGGGGTGTTTTGAAAACCCCACGGTACTAATTCTGTTTCAGTACCCAACCGAGGTTTAATGTAACTCTAGACGGGGAAAAGATAACGGCTCAGTAGATGTGATGTTATGTGCAGACAAAGCATAAATAAGCCACGTCTGGCTGTTTTATTACTAATGTCCATGTGTGTTTTTTAAGTGAAGGCAGATTCTTTTTGACGCATAACAAAAGATGGAAGCCCTTACGAAAGGATAGGCCAAACCAAAAACTGAGGAAATATTATTGGTTAAAATGAAAAGCCGCTACTAAGTTTTGTATTATGCGAGGTTAAGAACTCTATCCATCAATTATAATAGCATTTTTTTTTTTTTTTTTTACTTAACAGTTGCTTTTGTTAATACGATATAGCGAGCAAACCTTTTTTAAGTGCACAATTAACTTATGAAGGTCTGGTGTACTTATTGTATGTTGGTTGATCTGGACTTATTTCCTCGTTCTTGTTAGTTTCTTATTACAAAGTTTTTGTCACTGTACTCTCAAACATTTGCCTTGATGAAAGCCTGAGAGTACTTCGATCGAAACGTTTTGAAACGTATCTCAATCATTTCGTCGAAAAGGATTGAGATAACACGCTTAACAATTTTTTTTTAATTCCAACATTACTGATACCAGATGCAGATTCGCGTCCATAAGCTCCAATTAAAGTCATCCGTATTTATATCAATATACCTAACTTTTACAAAAGGTTCATTTCAAACATTTACCGACAATAACATAAAATTCAAGTGATAGAAATCCCACAACTGAACTTTACTTCTTTTTTTTTTAAAGTTAACCCAATATAAGACCCAAGAGCCATTCATAGTAGAGTGTTACTGAATGAGATGCAATATAAACGTAAGAGGAGGTAGAAAGAAATGAAGATTATAAGGATAAAGAGGATGGATAGCAAGTGATCTTTGACTTGAATAGGTTAAAAGTATTGTAATCAGGAAGTACCTACGCGGGAGTTAGTACTTTTAGTTTAAAAAAAAATGCTGTTTGAGTGAAATGTGCGCGATTCAGTTTCGTGGAGTCAGTATGGCATGTCCTAGCCGTAAATATCTCAACCATTGGAAATAAAGACTTTGAACATTTCCTGCGATTTTTGGTTTAATAGAACTCTTGTAATGATGGCAGGAGGAGTCAGGTACTTACTAGAACGGTATAAGTCGCCTACCATTTTTCCAACATCTTTAGAGATGGATAGTATGTATGAAGTCTGGTGGGAACTCAAGTCCAGTAGACATTCAAAGCTTAGAGCCTCGTGCAGATTGTTACCATTCATTGTGACGGGAGACATATATTTCTCTGAAATAGTATTTTTGTAATGTTGATAAAAAATATGTATCTTTCTACTGCTGTACCCTCCAGTCTTCCTCCAGGATCTGGTAGGATGGTACAGCAGTTGAAACGTCGTGATAAAGAAATGGAATTAGAGACGAGGATATTAGCCAGAATATAAACTGATTGCAACAGCACATCAAGAAATAAACGAGACACAAAATATTGTTATTGTCAACATGAAAACAATCAGCCGACGAACAAACTTTCGAAGGACACATGTCAGCCAAAGCATTCCCAAGGCGTGCTATTGTCGAGATAACAGAAAAGGCTGATGTGACAATTTCTAATTCTCTTGACGAAGATAAGATCTAACATGATTCCATTTTCTTACGTCCTAAATTTTCGTTTGTGAAAAAGTTTTGAATGAAAACGAGTTGTTCATTCCTTTCAAAGGTAATATTCAAACACAGCAATGATAAAGACTTAAAACCAGAATACATCCATATAAAATAGTAACAGTCAATATAGTTAACAAGACCGTGTATTATTATTCTTCTTCTTCGAGATGTGGATGATCATGGCTTTCCACAATTTCCTAACCTTCGAAGCTCTTAGAAAGACGTGCCTTTTCACCATCCATTTCAATCCCTGTTCTGCCAACCATTTACACAAGCTCATTAGGTAGATTAATCACTGGTTTCCTGTAGTTTTCACTATGTCCTGTGAGTATCAAATTTTCCAAGCCTTCTTTCCGCATGATGTGTATTAGAAATTTCAACTGTCTCTTCATGTAACTCAGAGGGCAGTTTTCTTTCAAATATGGAATAAAATCTGTTGTTTTCATCTATATATTTTTTTAATATATATATATATATATATATATAAAAGCAAACAGCAATTTCGAATTTTTCGTGACTGGAGATGTTTTCTGTTCAAATATTTATTTATTTATGTGTTTTTTATTTATTTGTTTTGTTGATTTACTTTTTCTTTTCCTTTTTTTTCTTTTTTTTTTTTTTTTTAATGAAAGGATTTTTGCCAAGTTGTAATCTATTAAATATCAATGATTATGGTCTGGTCAATTATAACGGTAAATCTACCTAAGAAGAAATTTTGAATTCAAGAGGTGTTTCGAACGGAGGAAGGGGAGGAGGCGAAAGAAGGGGCGGAGGAGAGGATGGCAAAAGTTATCAGCAGTTGCTGATAAACATTCAGCAGATCATATAAACAGTTTGTCACTACCAGATGCATCTTTACGATGTACAGATTATATTTCTCAAACATTACTTATTACTTACTTCGAGACCACACGGTCATATATACACACACACGCGCACAAACACACACAAACTTATATACAGTGAAAGAAGTAATGAACATCACACACACACACATATATATATACATGAAGAAATATATTCTTAAAATGTGCTATATTTATGGGATGAAGTGCTCAATATCAGAGATAAAACGTTTGTAAATATAAAAGTGAACATTGAATCAAGACTCAGAGGCGACTGACTGTTTCATGCTAGACGCAATCGTCAGGCCACCTGACGATTGCCTGTGGTGGCCTGACGATTGCGTCTAGCATGAAACAGACTGTCGCCTCTAAACGTTGACTTCTATGTTCACTTATATATATATATATATATATATGTGTGTGTGTGTGTGTGTGTGTGTGTGTATTTATGTATTTAGGCAGCAATCCTTCTTTCATGCACATATCATTGAATACGACAGGCAAGATGCATTGATTTCGTTTTTTTATACAATTTCTCATGCGATCTAATAATTTTCTTCTTTTTTAAAAAAAAACTGTTTGAATGTTCTTTCGACTATACATTTAGCCATCTTCAAGGTTGGAATATATTAACTGTTAACAAGAAATAGTTTGTTGCATGTATGTATTTATATAATGTTTTCATTTTCAAAACACGCTCAAGATATGTCCATGTTTATATATACATATATATATATATATATATATATATATATATATATATATATATATATATATATATATATAATAAATACACATTCTCCTCACCAGTAGCCCGACACCTTTTAGTAACAATCTCCGTATAAATTATGGACCACCACATCATTACAATAATCTGATATATTTAATACATTTAAATTATGTAGCGGTCAGTCTCAGTTCAACACCTGAAGATTATGTTGTGCCTGAAACTCAGGGTCGTGCTACTGGTTAAGAAAAATGTATGGCTCTGTTATATTACATTGAACATTATTTTGTTAACACCAGCGCTAAATGTGTGATATGTATACACACACACATATATATATATATATATATTCATACATGTTTCATTAAATAATATAGACAAGTGTTGTCTATTTATTTTATCTAAATTCTTTTCATAACGTCTGATAAGCTTAATAACATTATCATTAAACGAAGAAAGAAAATCACAATATTGATACATATTTTTAATACAATCTAAGCCTTCGGCTTACATAAGCCATTATCAAAGATGACAAATTACAGTACAATATATTATTCAATACACGGGCAAGAATGTGATGATAGTCTGTTTCTGTTTACATGGATGGTTTCCAAGCAAAGATAAACACGTGCATATAAGACGCTGGAAGCGAAAATCGCACCGCAGCTCATGACGTCACACATGACCGCGCGAGAGTGAATTCGAGAAGTATTAAGTATGGGAAGCCATTGGTATAAACCAATGGCTTCTGTTACCAATTATAGACATTTAAGGATATTTGTGGAGATTTCATAGTTTATTTTGTTTAGGTTAGGTTTCAACTGTTTTATGTATATAGCTTCAAGAATTTTTAGTTTTTGTTTATTTTTTTTATGTTTAAGTATAGTTGTGTTTTCAACAAGGAATTTTTGGAATTATGTATGCGGCCAGGCATGTTGCTTTAAATGCCTAAACATGTTAGGGTTATCATTCAAATGTAATGTCAAGCGTCGTGAAAGTGAGTTTGTGGTGTGACCAACATAAATATTATTTAATTCGTTGGAGATATATATGTAGCCAGTCATTCTATCTATCTATCTATCTATCTATCTATATATATATATATATATATATATATGTGTGTGTGTGTGTGTGTGTGTGTGTGTGTGTATGTATATAAATAAAAAGAAAGAACAGTAAGATATATAATCCGGTGTTCTTATAGATATTTTTATTTTTACAAAATAGTGCTCAATGTAAATTTACTGAGCATTAATATTATAAATTAATTGATTTAAAATATGTTTTTTTTTCGCTACACAGTTCTAACCATGTTTCAAAAATGGAAGCTAAATGCCCCGAATTTAATTTTGTAATTAAATTAAAGACATTAGTTCCATTTCATCCTCAAGCGAATTTTGGAGTAACTTTTAAAATTACTGGGTTTTAAAGACACAGCTAAAATCATAATTCATGTTTCCAAGGTTACAGATAAATCGACTTTCACTAGAATGTATCAGTTATTAGTTACGTTTTGGTAGGGGTAGGGATGTATTTTTCAATGAAATCTAACATCCGTTAAAAGCATGTGGTCTGGATTTTTTTAAATTTTATTGTTAACGGCAAAAATTCTTACGGCATTTTTTCCTATTTGTATATTTAAAGAATTTTGGGGGGGAGGGGTAGGTTAGAATACTTTTTATTTAACTACGATTTGAAATATTTTTACTTTTAATTTTTAATATACTATATTTCTTTTAAGAACAATTAAATGTAATTAGAATCCCTCACAGTACGTAGAATTATTATCACATCAATTATAATAAGTATGTAAATTATTAGGTTACGATTTTTTTTATATTTAAATATTATTTAAGTAATATTTATGACAATGACGGCAAAATTAGCTACTTAATTTCACTGATTTAGTAAACTTTTATTTTTATATAAACCTAGTAATATATTGTTTCTCATGTAAGTACAAAGGACATGGGTCATTCAAAAGCTTACATCTCCTAGCAATATTACATATTAATTTCATTTTACTGTAGGTGTTTTATTGGATTCTTTTAAGTGCGTGTAGTACTAAGAAGTTGAGGTTAGAATTCATTTTATTTAACTACAATTTTAATTACAATTTTAATATATATATATATATATATATATATATGTGTGTGTGTGTGTGTGTGTGTGTACAATGACCAGCTACACTCTTTTTCCGAGTATACTCGACTATTAGGGCGGCTAGCCAAATCCTGTGATAGACGTCGACTCAGGCACACCCGCATTTGTATAACACCCAGAGAGCCCTTCTTTTTCTTCTACAAGCCATGTCCCTTCAGGACGTGGACGATCATGACTCTCCACAACTTATACTCCTTTGTAGCTCTTTGCAGTAAATTATGTCTTTTTGCCATGTCTCCTAATCTCTGTTTCGTCAATCAACTACAAAAGCTCGTTAGGTCAGTTCTTTGCTGTTTTCCACAGTCTCGCTTGTCGTCAATATATCCTGTGAGTGTTAAATTTTACAAACCTTCTTTCCTCATTATGTATCCGAAAAATTTCACGTGTCTTAATTCTCTTTTTTCATATATATATATATATATATATATATATATATATATATATATATATATATATATATATATTATATATATATATTTAAGATAAGATGAGGTTGACTGTACTTGCTCTCTGGTGATCCGTGTTCAAACCCAAGTGTCGGCAGCGACACTTTATTCCTATATGACAGGTTTATATTGCAGTCATGCTGAGCAGATCTTAGTTACGTTTTCTGGAGAGAAAGGGCATAATCGACCACGATCAGAATTTGAACAATGCCAGTATGTTCAAACTCTCAGTCACGGTGATTTGTGATTTTGTGCTAGCAAAACGACGGCTTCTGAACAGTTCCATCTACGCAATTCAACTCACAAGGTTTACGTCAACCAGGCATGTAATCTCAATTTAAGACCATGGAGAATACAAAGGGAAACCACTTCAATACACAGAAAATAACGAAAAGAAATATGTGAAGAATCATGATCGCTTGCGGCCTGAAGGCACATGCCATTTAATATACGTATACGTGTATGTGTGTGGAGTTATCTCTCGTCATCTCTTTATGTTTCATGCACACACAAACCAACATACACACACACGCACAAATACACACATATAATGAAACCAGAGTTCGAATCTCACCATGGTTGATTTTCTCGAACGTGCCCGAGCAGGTGTCTGCGATAGGAATTGACTAGTTGCCCTAGCAGAGAAATGTGCTCGGAAAAGGGAAAGTATCCGGCTATTAATAAAATACACATACACACACACACACACACACACACACACACACACACATATATATATATATATATATATATATATATAATATGACTATATATATATATAATATGAATCATTCATACAAAAAGTAGATTAGTAAAGTTAATGATATAAAATGGCGAACATATTTCGATTCGCATTTAATTTTTTCGTCTCGGATGCTACCCGAATTTTAACAAAAACAAAATAATTTTCATGCATGAAGATGACTGAATGTACAGTTGAAAGTACTTGCGTATTAAAAAAAGACCTTATGATTTTTAAAAACACGGATCATAACATTCATCGCGTGATTTGTAGGTTAATGCAACTTTAAAATTTTGTTTGCGAAGGAATTTAGCCATTTTATATCATTAACTTTATTAATCTACTTTTTGTATGAATGGTTCATTGTAATATAAATTGAATTGCACCATATATTCGATATATATATATATTCCGCGACCCGTCATCGTCAACATAACAGAATATCATCTTTGATGGTGAATGTCTTTGTTTAAATGTCCATATAACCATTCTGAAGATGTCACATGTGAATCTTAGATCAAGGAACGGCATAATAAAAAATATCCAAATGCTGGACAATTTTTATCTTTATTTTCTCCCGAAATTAAAGCAACTATACGAAGATTAGAACGGCTAACGATCAAACATAATAGACATTCGTTGCCTTTTATACTTAACAATATATGTTTGAATGTATGTATCTATCTTTATATACACATACACGCACACACACACATAAATGCACCCATGTACATATGCATCTCTATCCAAATACATACACATGCATATATTGACATGTGCATGTGCGTGTGTGTGTGTCTCTATATTATATATTTTAGAAATCATTTTATGGTGAGTAAGCCTCAATATTTTTATTTGCCGCCCTCATCATCCGGTTCATAATTAGCAAATCACATTAGCACATAAAAAATCCCGCGTGCAAAATTATACGTGAGGCAGATTACAGGTACGCAAAATATATGTATGAAGTGCTTTGGTGTTAGTTTTGATTAAAAATGGCGTGAAGTGGATAAAAAAGAAGAACGGGAGATGAAAGAAATAATGTTTTTCAAGCTAGAAAAGATGGCAGAGAAAAAAAAATATTATGAATAGGAAAGAAAATAAGGGGGAAACGACGCACCAAGAAGATACAAAAGTAAAACTATTGCAAATTAGTTATAAATGAAATTATAAAAGAAAGAAAAGAAAAGAAAAGAAAAGAAAAGAAAAGCAGGGAAAGAAAGAAAGAAAGAAAGAAAGAAAGAAAGAAAGAAAGAAAGAAAGAAAAAGGGAAAGGAAAGAAAGAAAGAAAGAAAGAAAGAAAGAAAGAAAGAAAGAAAGAAAGCAAAGAAAAGAAAAGCAGAGAAAAGAAAAGCAAAGAAAGAAAGAAAGAAAGAAAGAAAGAAAGAAAGAAAGAAAGAAAGAAAAGAAAAGCAGGGAAAGAAAGAAAGAAAGAAAGAAAGAAAGAAAGAAAGAAAGAAAGAAAGAAAGAAAGAAAAGCAGGAGAGGATGGAACGAAAGAAAGAAAGAAAGAAAGAAAGAAAGAAAGAAAGAAAGAAAGAAAGAGGAGGATGAAAAGAAAGAAAGAAAGAAAGAAAGAAAGAAAGAAAGAAAGAAAGAAAGAAAGAAAGAAAAGCAGGAGAGGATGGAACGAAAGAAAGAAAGAAGGAAAGAAAGAAAGAAAGAGGAGGATGAAAAGAAAGAAAGAAAGAAAGAAAGAAAGAAAGAAAGAAATGAGAAAACTTTAAATGAGAAATGCAATGAACTAAAGAAAGTTGAATGAATCACGACTATAGAAAAAAGAATAAGCGGAAACGTAAACATGGAATAAAGAATCCCCTTCCGGAAGTGACGACGCAATTCTGTCGTCATTCTTGCATTTGTATAAATATTATACTTCCGGCAAGCAGCGGTGTTAACAGTTGTAGCAATTGTAACAGCAGACTACACTAGTTATGACACTGAAAATTTATAGTAGCTTTAGCAATGTAGTAACGATGTAGATTGCAATGGAAGCCACAACGACTTTCTAATACTGCTGCTTCATTCTAGAAGACGGTTCTACTTATACTACTAATTCAATTGTTGTGGTTTACAACTTCTGCGGCATCGTTAATATAACCGAACGTCTTCTGCTCTCTTACGTTTGCTTCTTGGTTTTTAGAAAATGTCTAAATCTGTTGCATAAAAAATTGTTTTAGTCTTAATTCAAAGGATGACATAATGCCAAATTGGAAGATTTTGCGTTCTTACATCTTTTCATTAGTTTCTACGCAATTGCGTATTATTCCTTTTTGCATTTTTCATTAAAATTTATACTTTTTTCTTTCTTCATTTCTTATCTATCTATCTATCTATCTATCTATCTATCTATCTATCTATCTATCTATCTATCTATCTATCTATCTCGTTCTGTTAACATCTATCTATCTATCTATCTATCTATCTATCTATCTCGTTCTGTTAACATCTATCTATCTATCTATCTATCTATCTATCTATCTATCTATCTTTTTTCTATCTTATTCTGTTCGCACGCACAGGCACATATATAGTTAATATCTGTTTGCTTCTTTATATGTATCTATCTAATTATCTATCTCTGTCTAATTATGTTTACATCTATGTATCTATCTCGTTCTGTCCACATTTATCTGTTTATATCTATACATCTATATATCTATGTTCATATTTATCTAGACAGTTAGCTCATTATGTTCACATCTATCTATCTATCCATCTATCTATCTATCTATCTATCTATCTATCTATCTATCTATCTGTCTGTCTGTCTCTGTCTGTCTGTCATGTTCTATCTATCACTGTTTATATCTATCTATATATCTATCAAATCTGTTCCTATCTATCTATCTATCTATCTATCTATCTATCTATCTATCTATCTATCTATCTATCTATCTATCTATCTATCTGGTGTCTGTCTGTCTGTCTGTCTGCTGTCTAAATGCAGCTACTTGCACGCAAGCACTTATGATTGGGTTACGTGTTAGGATTCAAAACAACGCGTAATGTTCCATTAACTCCAAGAGATAGAATTTACACACAATATACCTATTCATCTTACTTACATTAAACTCCGAATATAAAATTTACTTATCTACATGAACGACCCTATAAAGTAAAAATAAATCTGTAAATATATCCTATTGGTCAGGCATATACCAATCTTGCAATTATATATATATATGACTAAAAACAAATTCCGATGTTTGTTGATTTGAACAGATTCTGGGATGTATCGAACTGAGAAATTCTCAGCAGCCCATGTTTATATATATATATATATATATATATATATATATATATATATATATATATATATTTTAGAGAGAGAGAGAGAGAGAAAGATGAATACCACTTTCTCAATATCGTAATAATTGATGGCATCCAAAATCTTTCAACATGCGGTCTCTATCTATCTATCTATCTATCTATCTATTATATATATATATATATATATATATATATATATATATGTATGTGTGTGTGTGTGTGTGTGTGTGTGTGTGTGTGTGTGTGTGTGGTATTGATCATTATCCGATTTCCCAAAATGTGACCGAATCCCTAAATATCCCATTTTCGAGGATGGGCTTCTCCATTGACCGAAACCTTTTCTGTTTCCTCTTACACACACACACACACACACACACACACAGATATTTATATATATATATATATATATATATATATAAGGCCAATATTTTTTAAATTTCATTTTTATAATTAATAACATCTTTTATCCTCTCTATTTTCTTGTTATCGCTATCTCACTATCTCATTATCCATCTATCTGTCTAAATATATATATATATATATACATATATATATATATATATATATATATATATATATCCTTACTTTATATATGTATGTTCAGGTATCTATCTATCTATCTATCTATCTATCTATCACTCGCCCGTTAATATCTATATGTATCTATGTTTGTATGTTTATCTATCTATCTATCTATCTATCTATCTATCTATCTATAATCATGCACCTTATGTTTATGCCGATTTGTTTTTAAAATTTTGATAAGGTGTCGCTCTTTTTTGTTTCCAAAGTTTAGGAAAGTAATTGAAAATAACAATGAGTCAGTAAACTATTTTTTTTTTTTTTTTTTTTTTTTTTTTTTTGATTTCACAAGAATGCCAACACTTTTCTGGCAAAGTCGTTGCTTCTCAAAATCATCGCGTATTTATAAACATTTTTGAGTCAGTGAACTGGCGAACAAACCACGTTTATCGTTTATATATTAACTGAATTATTTGAAAAACGAAGGAATTAAATCCTTTCAAACAAGAAACAACCGATGGCGTGAGATAAACTAGTTTCTTCTGTTTGATTGCAGGCTCGATTTTCCTGGGCTATTTTAGATAACATTTAAATGAAGAAATGTTTATAGACTTTAAAACTAGACAGTGGCCATGCGTTCCTCTTACAGTACCTCTCCATTGTTTTTATATAGATGAGGGATTTTATTTGATATCTACTGTTAATTGTGCCGTATTTCTTATCATAAGATATGGTTAAATGAATTAACAGTATTTTATACGTATATGTTTATCAATTAAACTATCAGTTTTCATATTTCTTAGCCCCACTTGTCTAAAATTTAGCAAAATAAGCGTGTTATTCATATAAATAAATAAACGGTACTCTGAAAAGTAGGTTTAGTGCTCTGAGTGACCACTGTAGTATTTTCGGACAACGATTCATTTTTTTCTTTCGAACCGGATATATTACGAGCGTTCAATTGGCCGGATCTCCTTAGTAACACGTGGTTTGGTTTTGTTCCGTAAACAGAAATAAAAAACATTTTCCATTGGCTTAGATCATTCGGGCAATGATGAAAAGTGCACCTAAATAGGAAGACACCAGCAGGCATATGTATATTGATTTCTATAAGATACATATGTTATTTCGCTCTTTGTTTATAACCGTTCATCAATCTTTCTCTTTCTCTCTCACTCTCTCTCTGTCTTGCTCCATATCTCTCTCTCTCACGCTCACTCTTCATCACTCTCTCTCTCCCTGTCTCTCTCTCTCTCTCTCTCCCCTCTCTCTCCCTCTCTCTCTCTCTCTTAGTCTATACTATCTGCGCGTCTGTTGGTCGCCTTATCAAGTAGGGTACCACGAGATAAAAACAGGGGTTAAATCAGATTTTATGTTTTAAAGGTTACTGAGTTGGTTTGACTGTTACTTTGGGCTTCACATAAAATTAACGTTTTTATTTAGATATTGTAATTAACAATTCTAAGTAGAAACTTATGAAGTTTTATTTGACTAGTTCAGCTTTAGCGCTAAAAACGTTTATATTATTGTAATGGATGGTTACAAGAGAAAGTGGAGATGGGATGCGCTTATTTTATTACCACGGATATATTAATCTTTTGTGAACATGCTTCTTCCTTTTTTATTTGAAATAAACTTTATTTTTTTGGCGGGAGGGGGCTTTTACTTATTTTTCGGAACGTGGCATATTTTTTTTCCGCATATAAGATTTATACAGAAATTATGGAAAACTTAAAAAATGGCAAATAATTTTGACAGTTAATAACACTAATGACTTCTAAATAAAGGATACAAATCCATATCATATATACCAGGTGTAACAGCAAAATTGTCCAAAACGTGTTACAGCATAAATGATCATCCTACAAAATGTTTAATATCTAAAAAAAAAAAAAAAAAGCACTAAAATAATTGAATTTCTTTTTCCACGTAGATATTACGTTTAACCCTCTTGATACCATTTGTCGTAAGAATCACTAAAAAAAAAAAAAACCCTTTGAGTTATTCCGCTAGAAAGAGAGCCGGTTAAAATCGTTTTGTGTCAGTTCCACTGTCTTCTCATATGAGCAATGGTGGGAGGAAAAAAGATCATTCAGGCCTTCAGTAATTGTAACAACATTCATACTCTGGTTTCCATCTTCAAAGTCCATTCAAGAACCATCAAGAACACGGTGAATAAGTCTTAAAAAAGAGGGATCACTGAGAGAAAACTAGATCAGGCGGTCACAACGGCAAATCTACTTTAAGCTAAAGAGATCAATTAGAAAAGATCCAACCCAAACCATAAGACGTTTAGCACGTGAGAGAGGAATTTCAGCTATAACAGTCCAAAGAGCACTGAAAAAAGACGTGAAAATGAAATCGTACGCGAAACGTGTGAGGAACCTTGTTACTACAGGACAGAATGTTAAACTGTTAGAGAGGGCGAAGATCATCTTGAATAAGTTGGAAAATGATCCTGGAATAATATATATATATATATATATATATATATATATATATTTGAACTCTATTTCAATCTTTCATGAGCTTCCGATCCTTGGCTATGATTAGTTAATGATGAATATATCATTTTAGTTCAAGATTGACGTATAAACACGTCTCTAACTGGTTTGGGGACATTTTGGCGGGAGGGGGGGCATGTTTATTCATCTGTATCTGAAAATGAAATTTCCTGTAAAAAACGTATATACATGTCTACGCCGGGGAAAGGGGTTAAACGCTTCAGCGTGCATCGACTGGCTATCAGAGAAAATGGTGACGTTGCGTTGGGCTCTTGAAATTCGAAAATATTTTTGGTACATTTTGATTTATGGTGAAACAGCTGCGTTTTTTTTTTAATTTATTATTTTTTTTATCCAGAAAAACAATAAAAGAATTTCCCTCCAAATTCCGAGAAGTGTTCGGAACCTATCTGTAGGTTATTCGATCTAATTTTCGGATTCGAAGAACAGCTCCTGCAGGAACCCAGGTCGTCCCGATCCAGATTGACTAAGATATGCTTCCAGCAGTTAAGATGTTGAAACAGTTGAAAAGTCTGACAAAACTATTTGAATTTCTGGTATATGGAGTTACCATTATTTACATGTGAACTGCTATCCACATCTTTGTTGTTATCACGACGTTTCGACCGTTATGTCCTCCGTTCTTCATCAGGTGCTTATCGATCCGAGTAGCCTTCAGGAAATTTCGAATGTAACCCTTTATTTAAATGGCAGACTGTTCTCGTCCTGCTGCCAACGTCTAGGCATATCTCGTATAGTTCTTATTTAGTACTGCTCAGTTATTGTTCGCTCTATTTCCACTGATCCCACTGTCCGGGTCAAAATGAACTTAAAATAATTATGTTACCAAATTCACAAATCAATAACTAATGCTTCGTGTGACAATCCTAACTGAAGAATTTGGAACCTGAAAATTAACCTTCCTCTTGATGAGTGCTTCCCCTACTGCTGATGATCGCGCTTGACTGAAACTCGCCAGAACTTCTCTTTTCTAAAGACACGGGGCCCGACATGGGCTTTTATTTATTTATTTATTTGTTTTGCTTGCAATATGATTTTCTTGAAAATGTCTTCAGTAAAAACTTCAAACATCATGGAATGTCTTGCTCCATCTTTTAATGTAATATGGAATCATCGATGCCAGCGTCGAATCAATTATCCCATTTGCTACCGTATGTATGAACACTAATGGGTATGTCTCAATCCTCATAAATACATTGGACACTATTGTAAGTGTGGATGATATTCTAAGTAGTCCACCACTAGATGTGGTTTACCTACTTCACGCCGCTGGCGAGTATTGTATTTTGCTGATGTTATAAAGATTGCCATTTCATTTCCAACCCCCGTTTTAGTTATTCCTCGTTCAATAACCCTCTCTAAGTTACAACAAAGACACAAAGAAATCTTAGACAAGGTAGTAAAGAAAGGCAAACAGAGAGTACAAATAATTTTAAGAAGACAGAATGCATGGTCGTCTGCGTTTTGGTTATTCCTCATTCAGTGACACTTTCTAGGTTACAACAGCTACCCAAAGTTATAAAATATGACACGATGTTACTTAATTGAAGTTTTTTTTTTTTTAAGACAAGATAAGCCCAACCTCATATCACTTCGGGAAAATAACATAAGGCTATGATTTAACCATGAAACGCTGACCAGATGGAGCTTCAAGTAATTAATTCTAGTGCATTTAACTAAATTTTAAACTGACTTCTCATTAGTAGCCAAAGTAAAATCAGCTTATAGGTAGCCCCAGGGATCGCAAGCAACGGAATTCAGAATTTAATGGCGCTGAGCTTTCAAGGGTAGTTCAATCGGGTACCTCTGACTGAAGGATGAGCCTCTGGCATCCAGGCCGTATAGTCGTGCTTATTTAGCCAAAAGGTCGAAAAGTGATTGCGTGATTAAGTTTTGGGTGATCAAGAGTGACTGGATTGAATATGCGACGTGAAGCATAACACAATAAAATATGTTATTTTGGATACAACTTTTCATTCGTTTTTGGAGCTTTGCCTCGAACTAATTCTCAACGGGCATCCCCTTATTTCCAAGCCACATTTAAATGTTGTTGGCTTGGTTTCAAAATTACAATTTTCAATGGATCTAATCTGATAATAGTCGCTATTTCTCTTTTTATTTATTTCAGTGTTTACCGATGATGTTTTTACCATTCACGAATTCACATTCTTTATAACCTTGGATTTACCAAATACAAGGCTCGATAGTCACTCAAATTACTGGGTTATAGTCAAAATGGTAATAGTGAATGATGTTTTGTGATATTAACGTAAAAGGTGATAGAAAGTAAAGATTATGCAGATAAGGATGATAGACTGAAATTGACCCTTGAAGAGGTTAAAACTGTATTGTTCAGGGAAGCATCCACGCGGGAGTTCGTTTTGCAAAGTTGCAGTTTTTAAGGGAAAAGGTGTCTGGAAATTTCTTCTTACATTTCAAACGCGGGGGATATGACGGTGATTCGACTACATATAAGTGGCATGGCGTGTACTTGCTGTTAGGGTTTGAATGAGTTGGATTAATGAATGGAGCTCATCCTGACCTGGAAATAACGATAGAGTACCGACAGTCTTGCAACGTTGCGTCAGTGGGGAAAGAGCTTGCAAAGTGGAAAATATCTCCCCGCCCAATCCCCGACAAGACATGCTAAACGATTTTGAACTCTGGAAGATTTGAAGGCCGCAAAATGAGAATTTATTTTTTGTTGGTTGATTCTTTTTTTCTTTTTTTTTTTTTACAGCTTATCAACCCTTTGCAGGTTATTTAAAGCCGGAATATATCTTTAGATTTCAACATTGTTTTTTTTAAATCAATAATGGTTTACTGATACCAGTTTTACTAATTAACCCATATCTGGGGGAGAAGACGTGGATTCATTCTTTTCCCAAGGGTATTTCGGCTTAAGTGTATATAACGAACCCAACTGGAATTGAAACTGCGATTAACAATTTCGACCCTTTAACTATTACACCACCCTTACATGAAAACTTACAGCATCTGGTATTCCCAAGCTGTCACCCATCTAGGTATTGACCAGGCTCGACGTTGCTTAACTTTGATGATCGTATGAGACTGGTGTTTCAACGTGATATGGCCGTGAGCCTTGAGAAATGGAGCAGCTCCAGCCCAGATACTCCATTTTTGATCTAATGACACATCTTCGCATTGCATAGACTAGTTAGAACAGGTGCTCTACGAAATATATCTATTCCCCATTAGTAACTTAAATGTGATACCACTTAAAAGCCAACGATGATTAGTCAAATGCCTACCAACACGTGCCTTTGTTAAATCTACCAATCTTTTGATATTGTTTCTCTGGTGAGTCTTCTGTGCGCTCCTCTACTTGTGATGAGACATTTTTTTTTATTAAATGTTCACCTAATGTCAATCCCAAGAGCCACCCAAGGTAGGTCGTTATTAATTGAAGTTGTTGTATGGGCATAAGAAGAGAAACGATGCGCAGATTATAAGTATATGTACGTGCCCTTCTAGTTAGGCAGAGTCTATCCGGAATAAAATAAACCAACAGCTACATTTTTCTTTCTGTCGCACAATATGCAAGTAATCCAACAAAATTATGAAAGTTACTCTAATTATTATGCATAAAATACAAAATATTTTAATTTTTTCTACATTTACTACATAAAGGTCACAAGCTGTCTACGATGACTAATTACTACCACCATTTGCCTGCTATTTATCCACACAGCCACTTGGATTGAATGTGACATAAAGCTGGGTTTAAATTGGGAGCCTCATGTGTGTTTATTATTATAAAAGACTTAAGATACCTATACCTGAAGAGGGATGGGCTTCGTCAGGCAATCTTGTTCTAGACACATCAACTGTTGTGACGGTTGCAGTAAATGTGGCACCCCTAAGACCCTCATGGGTTATAGAATTCATGACATGATAACTTTTTTTTTATATAAACAATGATTGTTTGAAAACGAATAATTTAGATTTAAACTGACAATCTCTTGAGGACTTCAGACTAGGTGTTTTTTTTTTATTTTGTATTTTTATTAGGGCATTTTTAAAGTTTTAAAATCAAAAACGTTTTTTCTTTTTTTTTTTTTTTTACTTATTTTTTACCAAACATACTGTGTTTCATTCTTGAGTTTAAGGCTAAAAAATAGACTTGTATGACGCAACTTTGGTTTGACTGCCATTTGCCAGGAGATAGTCCCGGGGAAAGACAATAATTTGAATAAAATAGTTGATTAAATTGAATTGATAAACACACGTACAGTGCTGATAATTACAAGGCTGAGAAGTTAAAAACAAAAACTAACAATATTGACTAATAATTTAATTTAATGGAAAAATATGATTTGCAGGATATTTGAAGATTTAAATGGATAGTCATTTAATTTTTTTATATATAAATGTGTGTTTATGTATGCGCTTGTGTGATTTATATAGCTATTTATCAGGGACACGCCATCTAGGTAAGCAATGGAGGCAATGCCTACCCTGAATAAAAAAGATCAGCAGCTACATTTTTCTTCTATGGTACAATATGCACCTAATCCAACAAAATTATGAAGGTTACTCTAATTATTACGCATAAAATGCAAAATATTTTAATTAGATTTACTACATAAAGGTCACAAGCCGCCTACCCTGAGTAATTACTACCAACATTTGCCTGCTATTTATCCATACAGCCACTATGATTGAATGTGACATAAGGCTGGGTTTAAATTGGGAGCTTCATGTGTGTTTATGTATTATTATAAAATATTTAAAAAATACCTATTTATTATATAGCCTGAAGAGGGATGGGCTTCGTCAGGCAATCTTGTTCAAGACACGTCTACTGTTGTGATGGTTGCAGTAATTGTGGCACCCCTAAGACCCACATGGGTTATAGAATTCATGACATGATAACTTTTTATATAAACAGTGACTGTTTGAAAGCGGATAATTTAGATTTAAACTGACAATCTCTTGAGGACCTGACATACGATGTTTTTTTCTTTTATTATATAAAATATATATAGCATAGACGTGTCGTGCCTACCCAGAATAAAATAAATCAGCAGCTACATTTTTCTTCTGTGGCACAATATGCACCTAATCTAACAAGATTATGAAGATTACTCTTGATTATTAAGCATAAAATGCATAATATTTATTATTTGTAGATTTACGACACAAAGTTCACAAGCTGCCTACCCTGAGTAATTACTGACGGCAGATGCCTAATATGGACAATAAATAACGGTTGACACTAGACTCGAAGAGATTAAGAACGTAGCGGTCGGAAGTTTGGGAGTCTGTTCCACTAAGTAGCCGTTCTCGGGAAGAAGCTGCCCGAATGGAACTTCCTTTGTACTAATAGAATATGTTTGCCTGTCATGGCGGGTTTTAATGTTAAATGTTGAGTTAAGTAATGTAGCTCGTCAGTACATTTATAATGAAGACAGCGATAACAATAGGCTTCAGACGTTTCGTTAAGTTGCAGAGTGTGAAATATGTCATCCCCTATAAGCCATCCCCCATTAGCCCGCGTAAACGATTTTGAACTCTATCAAGGCTAGAAGATGAGGACTGGGTAGCTCCACCCCAGATATGGCAACAATATTCCAGTTTTGGTTTGATCTGACTTTGTAAAGAAAAAAATATGGTAGATTTGGTTTCTTTACGGCATATCAATCTCAATGTTTTATTTAATGCCGACAAAATTGTTATTGCTGGTAATATTTTGTTTTGTCAAAAATCTATTTCCGCTAATATTTTTCCTTCAAAAATGTATTTCTGGTAATAATCTTTTCCAAAAAAACTATTGCTGGTAATGTTGTTTTTTTCTGTATAGCTGGCAATATTTCTTTTTTTCTTCAAAAATTTATTGCTAGAAATAATTTTTTGACAATGTATTTCTGGTATTAAAACCTATTTTTGCACTTTCATAGTGTTTTTACCCTAGTTTCTATTTGCCTATAGATGGAATCCTAACAAGTACTACCACCCTGGGCCAGGGAGGACCTGGGAACACCAGCAATTAAGAGGTGTTTCAACACTCCTTAAAATCTTCTGATCAGAGGCCTTGCTGTTGGATGTAGTTTATCGTCTTACCCAGGACGCGGATGTAGTTTATCGTCTTACCCAGGACGGAAAAAGCATGGCAGAAAGAGTTAGGTACTTTCTGTAGGGGTACAAGGAACCAACCATTTTTTCCAGCGTCTTTACAGGTTTATGAGTTGGAAGTGAGGTCTGAAGTGAACTTGAATCCCAATAGACGTTCAAAGCAAGGAGCCTCGCTCTCAACATTTTGTATTATAAATTGGGCAATATAACTCAAGTTTTCTCGTTATAAGTTGAAGTTGCTTTATCACCGGTTATTTCACTTGAGCTAAATATTTAGAAATGTTGGCCAACATCATATTTATTGCAGCGTTGAAATGATAAATCTGATGCTAAGAGGAAGTCTTGGAATTCGCAAATGATTAATATGCTGGTTGATAAGAAAGTTGATCTGACAAGTCTTAACAAGCGGTTTACTATCAAAATATGCAGACATTGCTTGAAATTCTCAGACGATTCATTATCACCATTCCATGGACTAATATTCTTCGAAACGTTATTCTGAACATCTCTTGGAATGAATCTATATCGCGTTTATGGTTAAAACCTAAAGTACGAACATTTACGACTCATTGAAAGCTATCACCTAAATATAGGTTGGCTGGAACACGCAACGCCATGAGTGACTGAACAACTTGGCTACTTTATCAATATCCAATAAGTAGAAGTGACATTAAAAGAAAATGTTGGATAGAAATTGTTCGGCAGTAAAAGTGCTAAATACAGATGGGATAATTCTATCTATAAATATTGGTACCTAAATTTTTTAAAGGTATCGATATCCTAGATTTTCACAGTATTTAAAGTGGTATCAGTCAAAAACCTCCGCTTTGGTTAGTCTGAAGAAAGTTTCTTTTCTCTCTCTCTCTCTCTCTCTCTCTCTCTCTCTCTCGCTTTCCTGAATATATCAGCACCACCAACACAAGAGATCTGCCAGTAGTCGAAATCAAGCTGATATATGGTTAAATGATTCTGTTATTACTAGAAGTTTTTACCGATTTTATGCATATTATGAGAGGAGGCATGGTGAAATAAGGGATAGCGGCTCGGAATCGGAAGAGTCGAGTTCGAATTCCAATCGAATCCATTACATTCACTTACGTGCTAATACCCTTGGGAAAGGTATGAATCCTCTTCTTCTCCTCCCAGCTATGGATAAATAACAGGACAGACCTGGTTCTAATTCAAAACCTGATCCTCCAGGATTGGGGGGGGGTAAGTAAGCCAACAACCTACTCACTTAAAAACTGGCTTGTTACAGAAAACAACAATATCTTGCGGCCCTATGTTCCTCAAGGAATTTAAAGGCATAATATATATGCATATTATATTTTAGAATGAGACTATTTAGCAACCTAAGTTCACAGTCAGAACTGCCCTGAGCTATCAAAATAAAATATCATTCAGATATTGAATTGGTAAGAAAGTTTCCGAAAATCCTGTGAAGCTATCCTTAAACTTAAAATAAGTAATTCTTCAGCATAATCACCATTCTAATCAGAGGGCGTCAAATAGTGCTAATACTGGTGAAATTGCCAACTGGTCATCTGTGCAATATATGGCCGGACATTTGAGGAGGATTTTGTGCAGTTGTTGGCATTTTCTAACGAGTTCATCGGTCGCACTCTGCAGCTTCAGGCAATACATTAAAAAATCAACAGCGGCTTGAAAGATTAGAGCGGGCAATTATCTCTATTAGGCGGAAGAATAAAAAATTAAACTCCTGCTCGGGGTGTAACAATAAAAGAAGAAAATGTTTATTTACATTCACAGAAACGGATAAAAGGTTATACATAGTTACGAGAAAAAGAAAGATAGAAAATTCCTTTAACTTTAAAGAAAGAAAAAATGTTCATAAAAAAAAAAGGTTTTCTCAAAATATTTCTCTAAGCACCTAAAAGTTCTTTAAGCGAGTAGATTGTTGTTAAGGATTAAGACACTCACAGATTTCCTCAGAGTTCTTGTTGGGGTGGGGACTGCCAGAAAATCCAAATTTTGTAGTTGATTGAGTTAGTAGGCCGGCGACAGAAATCTTCTAGTTGCAAGGCGGCAGATCTCAATTTTTAGTAGTGGACTGACGTTCTGTCTTTACAATCCAGCAGGCAGATCTCTCTCTTGAAACAGGCTCAGAAGATGACTGGTATTCTATCGCCGACCTGATGTTATCACGAACGGTTGTCGAGTAAGTACTGTCCAAGAGACGCTTATTTTCCGTATTTATGGAGATTTGGCGGCTCAGAAATATCGGGAAATTTCCCTCCAAAATTGCTATACAATTTCCTGGCTCTCTCATTCGTTAGAAAATATATTCTTATCTCTGATTCAAGGTTTGTGGAGCTTTTTTTTTTTCTTTTTTTTTTTTTTGGAAGCAAGGATCGACAAGTTGTGAGCGTTATCCCCAGACTTTATGACACCGTGGTCAGGGTAATGGTGGTCAAATTCCTTTTTATATTTTCCTACTCTCTCGTTTGTCAGAAAATATATCCTTTAGGAGTCGGATTTGATAGCAGGGGGAAAAAGTTGAGATAGATTAGAAAAGAAGTCCAGAACGCTAAAAGAAGGCTAAATATTGTAGTTGTGGTTTTCAAATTAAATTCCAATATCATGTCTATGGCAGCCAAATTGTTCAAGATTATCGGGTTAGAGCTTTTAAACGACAGATTTGTCTATTGTGTGGTGTAGTTCATCTTTATCTGGCTCCAGTGGCTACCTTCTTCAAAGATTTCCCCATTGTCCCAAAGTCGTCGTACTGTAAGTTATTAAACATTTTGTAATCGGTCATAAGGGTTAGGGTTTCTCTTAAAAATGTTTTTTTGATCCTCTTCAACCAACCAGGAACGATTTCGAAATCACACAATAGACATCTTCTCAACTGCACACGAGAACTCTTTCTTTTTCTTGACATTTGGAATGAGAGAGATGATCGTGAAAGCTGACCACTACTCTGTGCTTACACTGAACAGAAGAGCTTCTGCTCAAAATGTTTCTTCTTTTCATACTTCGCTCTTTTATCGCTATTTCCATGGAAAGTGTTCAGACGAACTATATTTCTTAGTTCCACCAGTCCTAACCTTTACGGCTAAAACTCGCCATGCTGCATTGAAACGAAATACCCTCATTACTTTCGTACTACATCGAAATTCAACTGCTTTGTGGAACCGACTCCCAAGAAGACGCTCCCTCGATCCCTATAATCTTAACCTATTCAAGTCTAGGATCAACCGTTATCTTCCCCATATATCTTCATAAACTGTACCTCTTACACTGTAACCCTCTACCTTGAATGGCTCTTAGGCCTTGTACAAAGTGAACATCATTATAAAAAAAATGTTCCGAAACGTTTTTGTAATTCTGGCAGGATTTGAGACGTTCTTTATCTGGTTTCTAAGTATTAATAATATTTTTCAAAAAATTTGTAAAATTTGTACATGTAGATTTTTGACATTTTCATCGTAAACTAGAAATAGAATAAGCTTATGTTACTTTATCCAAGAGTTTCTGGGGGGAAAAAAAAAGTAGCACTTTTAACCATGAAAATTTCCTACCTCCATTATTTACATTATTCGGACTAGTGTCCTCATCTTTGTCACCATGTTTATCACAACGTTTCGGCCGCTGTACGCTCCGGTCTTCTTCAGATGGTTGGAATGTCTAACTAAACCCTTTATTTCGCTCACTGGAGTAGACTGTTCTAGTTCCATGTGCCATGTCTAATAAAGGGTTCAGTTCATTCCAACCACCTGAAGAAAGCGGACCGTACAAGGGCCGAAATGTTGTGATGAACATGGCAACAAAGATGAGGACAATAGTCCGAATAATGTAAATAGTGCACATAATACCTCATCTCAGAAATATAGACAGATTACCTTCCTACATTCAGAAATATCTAAACTGTCAGTTGTATACAACCGCTTTCTAAAATCAATGGTGAAAAAAAGGCTTTGAGCGAGTAAAGCCTGAGGCTCCTGGCAAAGATTATCCTTCCTTCAACATTGTGAACTGGTGCTATACAATCATAAACAAAGAACTGTACTAAATAACACAAAAACCATATCATTTAAGGACTACCAACAGCAGCAACAGCTAAAATGGATAGCACATGTAGCCCGAAGAGAAAATAATGACAATCAAGATGTTAACATTCTACGCCACTTGAAATAGAAGGTTCGAAAGAAAACGTCCATCAATACTGGAAACAGTGATAAAAGCTACTTGAGAAATCAGTTTTCCTAAAAACGTGTTGTTTTAAGAGAAAGATTTTATAAATTTCAAACGATATTTGGTCTCGGTCAATGTATGCCAAACATTTCCCTGGAGAGAAACAGTTAATATTACCGTTAAACACAGATACATTGAGAAGTTATATATACAAAGAGGATATGAAAATGTTTTGCTTCTAAAGAACTGCTTTTAAGTTTAGGTTTGAAATACATTTACAAACAAGTCTTGGAATTTGCAAATAGGATAACTCTTCTATCTGTCTTCCGTCCGTCTGTATGTAAACTGATCATTTGCAGAAGCATGCTAACTATATCGGTAATTATTGTTTCAGTATCCTGAAACTGCAGGCAAAACAGATGTCAAACATATAATCTGTGCCAAGGCGTATTTCTATGGGATTCGTATCGCCTATGTTATGATAAATATATCTATGCCCGTTTAATAGAAATTTGTCTTCGTACCTGCAAAATAAGACGCGAGGAATTTCCACGACTGGATTTTGAAGATGATCAACAAAACTAAGAATATTTCGTATATTTTATAAAAGAAATTTTCACATTATTTATAAACATTTTCAAATAATCCAAGAATTTATAAACGGTTGAAAAGTTAAAACACTAAAATCGTTAATTATTACTTTGACTGATTTTCTTTTGGTTATTTTTTTATGGCTTACCAACCTTTTACCGGAAAACATTTTTAGATTATAAGATTTTTGTGGAAACATAATCATGATTTACTGGTATACGTCCTACTAATTAACCCATATCTTTGGGGAGATGTGAATTCATACCTTTCGCAAGGGTATTTGCGCGTAAGTAAATATAACAAACCCGACTTGGATTTGAACTCGGCTCTCCGATTTCCAATTCCGAACCGTTAGCCATTACACTACTGCATACCCAACCTTGCAGCACCTGGTATTCACAAGTGGTCACCCATCTAGATACTGACTAGGCTCACCATTGCTTAAATTCGGTGATCGTGCGAGAACCTGTGCATCAACATGATGTGGCCGTAAGCTTAATTCCTTAAAGACAATGTATTTTTTGTAAAAAATCCCATGTAACGAGTTTCGTCCTTCGAAAGGACTTCATCAGATGAAAGGCACCCCATAGTCAGTTATGTGCCATGCGTGATACATGCTTAGGCGATCATATATCTTTCGATACATGACAGATTTTGATACATGAAAGGAATTTTCTCGCAGTAGGTTGCCATTTCTTTCTGTGGTAGACCGGTTTGCCCTGCTATTTACCCATAGCTGGGTGGGGGGAAGAAGAAGAGGATTTATACCTTTCCCAAAGGTATTAGTGAATTCGACTGGAATTCGAACTCAGCTTTTGATTAGAGATTCTAGTCAGTCAGTTATATGTGCCATGCGTGATACATGCTTAGACGATCATGTATCTTTCGCTACAAGACAGACGAGGCAGATTTTTTTCCTGCATTAGGTTGCCATTTCTTTCTGCGGCAAACCAGTTGCCATCCTAAAGAACCCCGTCTGTCCTGCTATTTACCCATAGCATCTGAAAAAGATTCATACCTTTCCAAAGGATATTAGCACGTAAGTGAAAGTAATGGATTCGACTGGAATTCGAACTCGGCTCACCGATTCCTCAATATCCGATCCACTATCCATTACTCCACCATAGTACTTTTTATTTTGTCATTCATTTACCCATCATCAGTCTAGTATGATGGACATTTCCGTCGTCTATAACGTATGAGGGTCTAACAATTCAGCTCTTAGAACTTAACAGTTAGACTACCCTCACATGTGATTTGATTATAGTGTTGAAGGCTTGTGCAGAATCATCCACACTTTTCGAGAGAATACAGGTGCACATAGTGTTCTATAATGTCCCCAAAGTGGCCTCCTCAGGTTTTGAATACAGAGTTGTCCTTCTCCTAGACTAGTTATCAAACAAGTCTAAACATTTCAATCAGTCTTATTATTTAACCCATAGAAGACCGTGTGAAATGAGAGGCTTAACCAATTCGAAGTTGATTAGAGATTCTTGTCAGTCAGTTATGATGTGCCATGTGTGGTACACGCTTAGGCGATAATCTCTCTTTCGATACATGACTGACGAGGCAGATTTTTCCCCGCAGTAGGTTGCCATTTTTTTCTGCAGTAGGCCAGTTGCCATCCAAGGCTATAGAACCCGGTCTGTCATGCTATTTATTGGGGAGAGAAGATGATTCATACTTTCCCCATGGGTATTAACACGTAAGTGAATATAATGGATTTGACTGGAATTCGAACTCGGCTCTCCGATTCCTCAATCCTCCGATATTTAAAGATATTGCTTGAGCCTCACTGTTCTTATTAAAATCTTGATATACAAACTCAGTCATAACCATTAACACATCGGCGGTTGACCTAAAGAAACGAAAGCCATTTTGTTTATCTGAAAGAAGAACGTGTGAAATGCTTAGGCGATCATCTATCTTTCGATACATGACTGACGAGGCAGATTTTTTTTCCCGCAGAGGGTGGCCATTTCTTTCTGCAGTAGACCAGTTGCCATCCAAGGCTATAGAACCCGGTCTGTCATGCTATTTACCCATAGCTGGGGGGGAGAAAAGAGGATGTATACTTTTCCCAAGAGAATTTGCGCGTAAACGAATGCAGTTGAATCGCCTGGAATTCAAACTTGACCAAGATCTCTGTAGTTATTGACTAAAACTCTTAACTCAGACAGGGTTTATTCGAATCACACGTGTTTACGGGATGAGCCACGGACTGTGCTCTTTTGTTGGAGACTTTCTCATCTCGCGGAATTGTATGAAAGTTTGATTTTTTTTTCTTTCTTTCTTTTTGGGTCGTCGGCGTGAAGAGACTGGTACCTCTTGTCCAATTTGACACTTTTTTTTTCCACAGGTCTTGTACAGAAAGCTGACATCACATGTGAGACTTAACAATCATCTCGCCTGCCATCTATCTTTGCTGAGTCATTAGATCGGCAAAATGTTTCCAACAGATGTGCGTCATGGAATTAAATTACCAAATAATAATAATGATAATAACAATTCTTAAGCAAGTATTCCTATAAATACTACTACTACTACTACTACTATAATACTTAATTTGTACATCTAAGTAGTATTACTGCTACTTCAAGTTGCCGTTTCTCATACAAATATTATACATAATAGTAGTAGCAGTAAGATTAATCATTAAAAGAAAAAGTATAAAATTCAGATTCATGCTGGTATGAATAGAAATAGTAATAATTAATGTAAAACATAAAGCTTGTTACCACAGAAATATTACAATCATCAATATTGTAGTAGTAGTTGTAGTAGCAACAGCAGTATCAGTAATAGTAGTAGCATTAAAAATACAAGCATTCTACTATTACTACGATTATAACAATTATGGTGATTTTCTAAGCGTAGCTTAGATGTGACACAAGGCCAAAAGTATGAGGTACCCACTGAG
The DNA here is from genome assembly GCA_903632075.3 of Acanthosepion pharaonis. Lineage (NCBI taxonomy): Eukaryota > Metazoa > Mollusca > Cephalopoda > Sepiida > Sepiidae > Acanthosepion > Acanthosepion pharaonis. The sequence goes on from CAHIKZ030002269.1 coordinate 2,489,222, forward strand.
GATCGAACCCAATGCTCACTATTGAAAATAACATATTCCCCTGTATCTGACGATTTTCTTCACGTTCACGAATAGAATGCTTTAATATCTTTTTAAGAACATCATCGACTCAGAGCAAAGAATAATTCCCAGAACGAATCAGCAACCAGTTTTGAAGTATCTCTGGATATTTACTGTGATTCTATAGAATGATGCTAAGGTTATCATGGACCGAGCGTATGAGAAACGATGAGGTCTTAGAGAGTTGCAAACAGCGAGGAAGCTTATACTTAACATCAGGAAGGGGCAGCTGAGGTTTCTGGAACACATAATAAGGAAAGAAGGCCTGGAGAATCTGATACTCAGGGGCCGAATAGAGGGAAAGAGAGTCAAGGGAAAACAATTCGTGACATACCTGGTGGGCTTAAGCAAGTGGATGACAGAACATGGTCTGGGGAAGGAAGCAGAGGAAAGGAACTTGTTGAGAGCTGCAAGAGATAGAGAGAGGTGCAGAGCCATGATCGCCTACCTCTTGAAAGGACATGGCACACAAAAAGAAAGACTTAGCACATTACAAGGATACAAGTTAAAAGCTCTCTGTGGTGTTAGAATTCACTACAGAAACTTTATTATCAGCTATATCCATAAAATATATTGAAGCTGACCAGCCCGAATAATGAGGGATGTGGAGTGCATTTTGATTCAAACGTGAGTCAGCTTTAAAGTATTAATATGCCTATAAACGCGTGTCGTTGGAGGAGAGAACATACTAAATAACGAGGTGCCGCCGGTGAGGCGGATAGAAAAGAAGACGAGAATTATTAAGATAAAATTCTTTGTATTGCCGATATAGTGAATCAATGCGGTAAAATCTTTTTTGTGGACGAGGGAAGCAACTTAGATGACGCGGAGAGTCGGTAAAACTAGGAGTTGATACATGTGTCGTGTCGGTTGACCGAGGTCACTGGCGGTGACATTGACAGCTTGCCCGAACGCCTGTGACTGTCTTCAGTGTCGTGATCAGCGTCCTGAACAGCAGCAGACGGTGTGATCATGACTCATGATTTTTGTCATATTTTTGTTTTAGCGGCAACGTTCATGATTAGCTCTCTCTCTCTCTCTCTCTCTCTCTCTCTCTCTCTCTCTCTCTCTTCATATATATATATATATATATATATATATATATATATATATATATTAGGGATTTCTTTTTATGAGCCGGATGTGATACTGGAGCCCCAGCGCACAGGGCGATTTCTTCTTTTTTAGTTTTGCTTTCTTGGTGTTTACATTCTGCCCAGAGCTTTTGATGTAGAGTGAATCAGAAAGAGATCTAATTTGAAGTAGAGTATAACAATATTTATAGTAGTTAAAACCTATATAATTCGTGATTTGAGTTAAACTTATTCTAGTGAATAGTAATGTACATCTCTAATCTTGCTAAGACCAAGATAGAAGACTCAACACAGGTTCTACCTGAACCGAACCGAAAAGAGAAGCTATTACTCTAACGCTGAAAAAAAATGTCAACAAAAATGAGGAAAGTCATATCTTTACGAAAAAATTTTAAGACCAAACAACCAACCAACCTACAATGATCATACTCAATAGAATCTTATTCTTAATACCATTTCCTATTAAGATTTGGATGTATCGTTAATATAACGGTTAGCGACCCGGAATTCGAAGTCGGTTAGCTGAGTTCGAATTCCGGCCACACCCGCGGCGTTCCATTTTCGTACAAATAACATTAAGAAAGGTATGAATCCCTCCATCTATGGGTTAAAAAGCAGAGCTGAGTGGGCTCTTCTTACTTTGAGACGGCAACCATTCTAGAACGAAAATTCAAAAAATTTAAAACCAGCTTAGAGGATGGGCTTTGCCAGGTTATCTTAGACATAGACACACTAGTGCTCCTATGGCCTCAGTATTTGTGGTGTCCAGACGAACTTAATTGGTTACAGGACTCATGAAACAACGACCGTTCAGGATTTAGGTGAACATGGTTCTACGCATATTCCTTTTCTTTCTTATATATAAATTGAAATGATTTCTTAGAGTTGTTTCCTGTTCCCTTCTCTACGGTATTTTGCATTCAGAGCTGTCCTTCTCCTCGACTGGCTGACAACCAAGTATCTAATAAATATAAAAGAAAAATATTTTAACATATTAAGTTGAATCACAATTAATTTCCGTTTTGGGGAATCAATTTTAATGAGAAATGTATCATCTTAACTGCTCGTTATACGTGGCAGTAACCTAACACACCATAGGTTTTGCAAATTAATGGCAGCGTACACAGTGGATTAAAGGGAAAATATTGTTCTCTTCCAAAACAACGCATGGTCACATACAGAAAGAATAACACAGGAACTTGGCTAGTCTGTTCTACCCACTCTGCCATATTCATCTGACCTTGCACCAACATTATCATTGCAACATTATCTTTTTCGATCAATTTAAAACGACTTGAAGGAAAAAGCTTTTCCTAATGAAAACCGGATTCAAGACTATTTCGTATCAAAAACCTGCGGAATTTTACTCAAGTGCTATCGAAGAGCTGCCAGATAAGTGCCAATAATCTTTACAAATAATGGTATATATATATATATATATATATATATATATATATATATATATATAATTTGATAAAATGCAATTGTACTTCATTTTTTGAAATATGAAGCTGATAAACAAAAACGGGGATTATTTTTGATTCAGCCTAAGAACCAAATTAGTAGAATTCTTGTATACAGTATAAAATAATGTATTTAGTAACTCTTTATTTCATTTTATCATTTATTCTATGTTTTTTATTTTTATTTTGAGTTGCTTAACGTCAATTATTGCTTAAGATTTCAAAATTGCTTTTTAATAAAGAAAAAATACGCTCTATCCCTTTAGGATTCAACGTAGTAGCATTTTACTAGCAGTATTTTGAAAGGCTAGCTTGCAAAACTTCGCTCTATGAAAAGCACACAGCAAACAGATATATATATATATATATATATATATATATATATATATATATATATATATATATATATATATATATATATATATAAAAAAAAAAACACATTCAAACGTCTGGTTAATAATTATACCCTTGGTTGCTCCAAATTTTACCCGTACATTAATCGTCTGATCACTGCGAGGAAGGTAAAGAAAATGTTAAAATGCTCTGATGTCAGACAGAGAATATGTTAAATGCACTTCAATATATCAAGACATTTGAATCCTCCAAATGGATGCCTCGCTGAGGGCTAACGTTTTACTGCTATCTAGCGAGTCGATTCTCATTGGGCACTGCATATTTTTAGCTTTATGCCAAATTAACCTACACGGGGTAAATACATATCAAATTAAATCAATTGCTCCAAGGATCGTCGCGATACCATGCTGTGTACGTCATGGAATTTCTCAAGGTAATAGACTTAATCGGCAGTGTCCAACTCCTCTCAAAACGACGTCGTACATGACACTAGTGTAGTCACTGAGCGAACCTATGTAAAAAAAAAAACAAAAAAAAAAACAGTAGTTATTAACTTAATTTTTGTAAACTTTGGAAACACAGACTTATTTATAAACTCTATAAATATAGTTTACGAAAGCATCGCTCATGAAGTATTCAAATGAAACACATTCGCATGCAGGTAGCGAAATGAAGAATTGTCACTTTAGAGAGTTATGGCACTAATCCTAACGGACATGACTTTATTGAACGTAGATCATAACAAAAACAAAGGACATAAAAAGGGTGGAAAGGGAGAAAACAACAAAGACGACAAAAATAACAACTATAAGAAAGGAATGAGCCAACCGGTTATCGTTTCACAGTTATCAGAACTGGATCGAAGAAAGTAAAAGTTTGGGTCTCAACCAACTTAAAAGGAAACATGAAAAAGAAAATACACACATATGAATAAGAAGTATATATATTTTTATAAACATTCGGTCCCAGCAAGCATTCCTTCTGTTTAACGAAGGCTGTCATGGCTTAATGAAAATAATTTCAAGGACTTAAATGACAATTATGTAACCTGTACATTATTGGATATTGTTCTCTCTTTTTATTATTATTATTATTTTCTTTTTCTCCCTTTTTTTAATTATAGGCATTCTTTTTACTATAATTAAATTCCGTGCCTCTAGCAAGATCTTCAACTCATTATTATTATCATTATTATTCTTATCATTATTATTATTATCATTATTATTTTTATTTTCGTCATCATCATTATTATCATTATTATTATTATCATTATTATTATTATCATTATTATCATTATCATTATTATTCTAATCATTATTATCATTATTATTATTATTATTATTATTATCATTATTATTATTATCATTATTATCATTATTATCATTATTATTATTATCATTATTATTATTATTATTATTTTCATCATCATCATTATTACTATTATCATTATTATCATTATCATTATTATTCTTATCATTATTATCATTATTATTATTATCATTATTATTATTATTATTATTTTCATCATCATCATTATTATTATTATCATTATCATTATCATTCTTATCATTATTATCATTATTATTATTATCATTATTATTATTATTATTATTATCATCATCATCATTATTATTATTATCATTATTATTATTATCATTATTATTATTACTGTTGTTGTTGTTGCTGTTACAGAGAAGAGGATGTTGGTAGATGATTTTAGCTGTGGGGGCCAAATGGGGCTCCGATTGCACGAATGAGCGCGGGAAATGAGCTGCTGGTCAGAGGGATGTGAGGGGGTACACGTCATGCACGCATGAATGTTGTGCCAAATTTTCTTCTTTTCTACCGACCGATGTAAGTACCAGTTGTGTTTCATCATCCAACCTCGCTTCAGTTATTTCGGATGAACCAATCGCTGCTCTTCTTCTTCATCTTCTTCTTCTTCTTTGCCACCACGGCTGCTGCTTCTGTTTACTGCTGCTGCTGCTGTTACTCTGCTACTGAACAGTCAGAGTTGCGCAAGAGAAAGAAAAAGATATGCTGAACAAAAAAAGCAGAGATAAAGAAAGAGAGATAGAGAGTGAGAAGAAATAAAGACAATCAGGTGCATTGAGTCGAGCGTCTAGTCATAGTTTTTACAGCCAATCGACGCGCAGAGTTATGTGGTCATAGCTAGGGTACATTCACCTGGCACTGGGGCTTATGACGGAGCAGGGTTCTAATCGAATCGCAAACGGTAGTGACTCAGACTTCCAGTTTTAGACGCAGCGAAATATACAGACTTTTATACATTGTTTATATATATATATATATATATATATATATATATATATATATATATATATATATATATATATATATATATATATATATACAATTCTTTTTTGGAAGCCTTGACTCAATGTTTGTGGTGATGTGTATCATGGAATATTTTCGCTGATGCCCAAATACAACTATACTTTTGGGAAAAGAAATTCTCAACAACTTTTTGACGGACACTCCTTTTTTTTTTTTTTTTTTTTTTTGCTCATGTATGTGTGTTTTGTATGTCTGTATATATATATACACACAGACACACACGCACACACACGCATACATATATATATATATATATATATATATACACACACACACATATATATACACACACACGCATATATATATACACATATATACGTGTGTGTGTTTGTGTGTGTGCGTGTGCATGTGTGTGTATCCCTGTAATGGCAAGGTATCCATTTTTTTCCCTCCCCAAGGAGAGATTATTCACTTTTGGTTAGTCAGTGCCAAAACGTTTTTCACATACTTCGCCCAAAAAACCTATTATTATTATTAGTATTATTATTATTATTATTTATTTATTTATTTATTTACCGATTTAAAATCTATCAAATTTTTCCGATTTATATGTACAATAATGAGCAGATTTGAGAAAATTTTAAATGGCAAAGATGAATGATTGAAATTTTGAAATTGGCTCTTATGATGTTTTACTACCGTTTCACTTTTCCTTATATTTCGGTTTTTATTACGTGAATATGACATCCAGTTAACAGCCATTATGTATGCGTGCGTAAAGTGTCTGCGTCTGCGTCTTCGTGTGTGTATTTATTTAGTCATCTATATTTCTGCAATACAGACATATAAATGACTAAATAAAATGTATTGACTAACGCCTTTAGATATTGACTTTTGCAACATATTGATTGAATTTCTCTGATATTTTACAAAACATTTTCCCCAAGCTTCTCATCAACGATTCTAGGAGAATTTATGTTTTGTTTATATATATATATATATATATATATATATATATATATATATATATATATATATATATATAATAAAAAGTAACAACTTTGTCGGAGACTAGAAAGGTACTCACATATTTAACTGCCTTTTGAAAAGCATGTACTCTGAAATACCTTCGCTTCCAAACACTTATAAGTAATTGATATGCTCCAAGAAAAAGAACCAGGTTTTAAACCTCGATGTATGCAATGATGACAAAAAGATTTTATTCTAGAACGAAGTAATGGTAGAAAAAAAAACTTGAGTTGTCTGTTATGATAAAATTATGAAGGACCAACAGAGACTTTTGAAAATATAGCAAATTTCCTTATACCAGGTGTAACAGCAAAATAGTCCAAATCGTGTACCAGCAAAATTGTCCAATTTTTAGATTGAGCTCTGAACCGTTGTATCTTAGAAAAGATTAAAGATATCTTACTGGAATTCTCCGAGCTTTTTATAACGCTATTTGACAATACTTTGAGGAATAACAGTGTATAATTAGTCTCCAAGCTCATGAAATCGATCATAAACGAAATGACGTGTTCATCATTAATTAATCATAGCTTAAGGATCGGAAGCTCATGAAGGATTGAAATAAAGTTCAAATATATATATTATTCGAGGACCATTTTACAACTTATTCAAGATGATCTTCGCCCTCTCTAACAGTCTAACATTCTGTCCTGGAGTAACAAACTCACAAGTTTCACATACGATTTCATTTTCAAGTTATTTTTTCCACTGCTCTGTGGACTGCTATAGGTGAAACTCTTCTCTCACGTGCCAAACGTCTTATGGATTGAGTTGGATCTTTTCTAATTGAACTCTTTAGCTTAAAGTGGAATTGCCATTGTGACCGTCTGATCTAGTTTTCTCTCTATTGTTCCCTCTTTTTAAAACTTATTCACCGTTCTCTTGATGGTTCTTGAATGGACTTTGAAAATGGAAGCCAGAATATGAATGCTGGTACCATTACTGAAGACCTGAATGATTGTTTTACCTCTCACCATTGCTCAGTTGAGAAGACAGTCTGGTTGACACGAAACGATTTTAACCTGTTCTTTTTTGAGCTGAATACATCAAAGAGTTTTTCAGTCATTCTTACAACCTATGCTATCAAAATGGCTGAACGTCTTATCCAAAACCCTGGAAAAAAGAAACTCAATTAATGTAATGGTATTTTAGATATTAAACATTTTGTGGGATGGACAATCATGCTGTTACAAAATTTGGACAATTTTGCTGTTACACCCGATATACTGTATCTTTAAAACCTGATCTTTCATTGCCTTCTATGTTTCTTTCACCCTCAGCAACTTCTTGCTTTTTAGTGGCTTTTATTGTCTTGCATGGTGTGAAATTATTTTTTTAATCTATATGGCACATAGAAATAAAAGTGCTGAAAATATTTTTCTGTCTATTTTAAGTTATTTAATTTTTATTTATTTTACTTATTCATTATCTATTTAATTATTTATTGTATTTTTATTTATTTTACTTATTAATTATATTTAATTATTTATTGTATTTTTATTTATTTTACTTATTAATTATATTTAATTATTTATAGTATTTTATTTATTTTACTTATTAATTATATTTAATTATTTATTGTATTTTTATTTATTTTACTTATTAATTATATTTAATTATTTATTGTATTTTATTTATTTTACTTATTAATTATATTTAATTATTTATTGTGTTTTTATTTATTTTACTTATTAATTATATTTAATTATTTATTGTATTTTTTATTTATTTTACTTATTAATTATATTTAATTATTTATTGTATTTTATTTATTTTACTTATTAATTATATTTAATTATTTATTGTATTTTTTATTTATTTTACTTATTAATTATCTATTTAATTATTTATTGTATTTTTTTATTTATTTATTCTCGGTTTTAGTGGAAATATTACCCATTCTATCTTATTATTGACTTTGGAGAACTATTAGCGACGGAACAAAATACCAACTAAATATCAGCTGTAATTAAAAAGATAAAAATATTATTTGATTTATTCGGATTAGTATTGTCACTTGAAGACGACCGGAGAAGCACCCAGCCGAAATGTTGTGTTACAAGTAGCAAACGTGAGGATAATTACGCGTTTAAGACATCACGGCATCATGATGACTCATCTGATACATAGGAAATATGACACATGACATTTTTAACGGTCGTAGAAAAGATGACGAACGTAGATCCCCCGCCCACCATGGTAATCAATTAGTTCGACCGAAAGGCCCATATTTGTAGAATTCACAATGCTAAAACCATCCGTAATGAAACAGAGGTGTCTCACTGAAGGGGTGTGGGTAACTTAACCTGATACAAGTTTAGATGACATGAAATCAGAAGAGACAGATTTTGTACCCAGTCTATCGAGCTGAGAGGGCTTTGCCTGCTTGCGTGAAATCGTGGACTTTTTTGGCTCCAAACGACATCAACGAACAATGGCGCCGATGGGGAATACATAGTTATCTAACCCAGGAGTGTCCAAACTACGGACTGCGGGCCACCTTCAACCCACCACAATATTTTTCGAGGCCACTGACTGAACCCACGAAACATGTCTGAGTGAAATATATGGGATACTGCAAGAATTGATTCAGTTTCAGATCATTTTTACAAGATGGTCCAACGTAATTATCATTATTTTTCGTATCTATATAAAATCCAAAGAAGAATCCGCATTGGCCTTGATCTAGCATCTCAGCTTCAGTCACATTGCCACGGTCGTAATGTAGCTTCCTCGAGCCTTTTCTATAAATACTTTCATGATAATTGTTCTTATAAGCTCTCCTCTCTGGTACAAAGGTTTTTATTTTGTTCCCCGCCACCACAGACAAAATTGTACATATGAGGACTAGTTAGGATTTCATTGAGACCCTGAGGTATTATGGTGACTGCAGTAAGAAGTGTTGTTTTGGTATAAGAATTATTGTGATCTGTTTGTGTTAGTGATTGCGGCTAGCTAAGTTTAAATATAAGACATATGAAGTCTAGCTTTCCACATCCTCCGCTTTTGGTCTTGGGCCCCATTTTCTGTAAATAACAGAAAAAAATATCACTCTCTTTTCTGGTACCTAGACTCTATGAATTTAAGCGCTGTAGTAGATTGACGACAAGATCTCATCATTTTACAGTCGAAAGCTCTAAATATAACCGTAAGTTCTATGCTAACAGTTTCTTTTCCTGCACTTCTTGCTTGTGGAACTCTCTTCTGGCTTCTTGCTTCCAGGTCTAGTTTGATCTTCAAAAATTTATATCCAGTGTAAATCGTTACCTACTGTCTTCCTGAATTCTGTTCTTTTACTGTTCTCTCTCCTTAATAACATTTTATATTCTTTCACGCTCAGTAACTGTGTATTAGTGGTTTTGTTGCCTTGCTTGGAGTAGCTACTTCTATTTTAATGGCAAAGTACGCCTAACTTTAGATTAAAATTGAATACTGGCTCGATTCCTGTCAAGAGGCACATTTATTTTAGTAAAACTTTCAATCTCTAGGTCGGGTAGATATCAATTTTACTGTTTAAAAAATCTTTGATAAGTACTCACTAAATAATGTTTATAGTAAAACGACATATATATATACACACGCATACACACACACACGCTCACACACACACAAGTAATTAAATTACTGAACAATCAATTATTGAAAATTATATCGATAAATAAATAACTTTGAATTAGATAATTTGGTTTGATGATCAGATAATTTAATTTATTTAAAAAAAATTCAAGTAATAAGTTAGATCTTAGCTAATTAATTCTATATTTGATTGTAAATACATACTACGTAAATAGAAGCTGCTTATTCTCTGTCTCTATCTGTCTCTCTCTCTTTATATATATATATATATATATATATATATATATATATATATATACACACACATATATATATATATATATATGAACAAACACACACAAATATATATATAGTTATTTGACTAATATATATAATATATATATATAGTTACTTGACTAATATATATATATATATATATATATATATATATATATATATATATATATATATATATATAATGTGTATATATATATGTGTGTAACGCGTTTCGTTCTCCAGAAGCAAATAAGACTAGAGCAATGTTTTTGCTGATGCAATTATATGTGTAGGAAGAGTAGGGGGAGATATGAAAATGCAAGCTACCTCTTCCCTTCATGCATACAGTGTAACCCGGATATAAGAGAGTTGTCGGGACCGGAGAAGAAGTCTCTTATATCCGGGTTTCTCTTATATCCGGGTTTGGGCTATTTTGTTTAGGTAAGTATGGGCTCTAATTTGTGACCAGAGAAAAGCTCTCTTATATCCGGGTTTCTCTTATATCCGGGTATCTTATATCCGGGTTACACTGAATTCATCAACAAACGCATTACTTTCGTCCGATATAGACAAAAAAAAAAGAGTTACTCATAATTTTTCCACTTTATCATTAATTTGCGTAACACTGTTCTGATATATAGAAATTTATATATTATATTCTCTCATTCATATATATATATATATATATATATATATATATATATATATATATATATACACTATTTACATTGTTCGGACTGTTCACGACGTTTTGGTCTTTGTACGCTTCGGACACCTTCAGGCGATATACGTTGGAATTTCGAAAAGAACTCTTTATGAAATGCCGGTAAATGTAAATTAATACTGTTCAATTAAAAAACAGTGCTTTTAATTAAATTAAAATGTATCTATTAAAATAACGTATAAACAGAATATATATTAATTAATTGTCGGACTTAATCCGTTTCATAATATGTTGTCATTGTTTACGTTAAGGTACGTTTCGTAAGCAGATGAGATCGTCAAAGATTTGTTGTCTAAAAACATTCATTTGAAATTTGATAACCAGACTCTTCTTTATAGCTAAGTGGTATAGCACGTTAGATCAAATGACGGTTCCGTATAGGACACACGTTCGATTCCTGTTGGAGAACGCATTTTTTCTACGAAATTTCTCGAACATTCAGACCGGTAAATGTAATTAATACCGTTTAATGAAAAAAAAACAAAGCATTTACTTAAAATAAATTTTATCTAATAAAAAATAACGTATAAACAGAATACATATATATATATATATATATATATTCTCATAACTACGTTACGTTTATACTATGCATACTTTGTTTAAGTTTCTAGAACTTTATAGATATAGACTTCGAAATGTCCCAACGAGAAATAATTGTGTTGCATAATTGAGCCATGCTAATGGTTACTTCTATATTAATGGCAAAGTACGCCAAGCTTTAAATTAAAAAAATGAATACAGGTTCGATTCCTGTCGGGAGGTACATTATTTTAATAAGACTTTTAATCTCGAGGTCGGGTAATTTCACCGTTTAAAAAATCTTAATAAGTACTCACTAAATAATGTTTATAGTAAATATATATATATATATATATGTGTGTGTGTGTGTGTGTGTGTGTGTGTGTGTGTGTGTGTTTATATATATATATATATAGAGAGAGAGAGAGAGTGAGAGAGAAAGACAAAAACAGAGAGAATACAGTAGCTTCTATTTACGTAGTATGTATTTACAATCAAATATAGAATTAATTAGCTAAGATCTAACTTATTACTTGAATTTTTTGAATAAATTAAATTATCTGGTCATCAAAAATTATCTAATTGAAAGTTATTTATTTATCGATATATTTTTTTAATAATTTATTGTTTAGTAATTTAATTACTTTAGTCGTTTTAATTTGGTCCCAAATCTAATTGAAATGTTGATTATTAAAAAATTAGCAACTAATTAATTCAATCAAAGCCTCATTCTTTAGTTATTTGACTAATGGATTAAATTTAATTATTTACAATTAATTGATAAAATTTACGTACTTAGTGAAATATAATTTCATAATTGGAACAATACTTTGTGTCATTAGCTTTTCATTATTTGCTTATTTCTATTAAATTAATTAACTTAATTAGTTGTTTCTTTTAAAATCAATAAATTTATAAAGAAAAAATATCTCTAGAACTTTTTTTTTTGTTTATCTCAACGACAATTACGACATTTTGATATTTCATTCCTTTTTTTGTCATCAGGAAATTGATCAAAAACACTGCCATTACCACATGTGATTCGTACCATCAGTCAGTTAAGTACCATGCTTGATACACGCTTAGGAAATTATGTATCATTCGATACATGACCGACAAGACAGTGGTAGACCATTTGCCATCCAAGGCTATAGAAATTGGTCTGTCCTGCTATTTACTGGAGAGAGAAGAGGATTCATATCTTTCCCAAGGGTATTAGTACGTATGTGAATGTAATGGATTCGAGTGGAATTCGAACTCGGCTCTCTATTTCCTCAATTACTCCACCGTGAACATAATAAGGGTTGGCTTTGTTTTATCTGAAAGAAGACCGTGTGAAATGAGAGGCTTAACCAATTCGAAGTTGATTAGCGATTCTAGTCAGTATGTGCCATGCGTGATACACGCTTAGGCGATCATGTATCTTTTGATACATGACTGACGAGACAGATTTTTTTCTCGCAGTAGGTTACCATTTCTTTCTGCCGTAGACTAGTTGCCATCCAAGGCGAAAGAACCCGGTCTGTCATGCTATTTATTGGGGAGAGGAGAAGAGGATTCATACTTTCCCCTTGGGTATTAACACGCATGTGAATGTCATGGATTTGACTGGAACTCGAACTCGGCTCTCCGATTCCTCATTGCTCCGATATTTAAAGCTATTGCTTGAGCCTCACTGTTCCTATTCAAATCTTGATAGACAAACTCAGTCATAACCATTAACACATTGGCGGTTAACCTTAAGAAACGAAAGCCATATTGTTTATCTGAAAGAAGAACGTGTGAAATGAGAGGCTTAACCAATTCAGAGTTGATTAGAGATTCTAGTCAGTCAGCCAGTTATGTGCCATGCGTGATACACGCTTAGGCGATCATGTATCTTTCGATACATGACTGACGAGACAGATTTATTTTCCTGCAGTAGGTTGCCATTTCTTTCTGCGGTAAACCAGTTGCCATCCAAGGTTATAGAACCTGGTCTGTCATGCTATTTACCCATAGCTGGAGTTGAGGAAAGAGGATTCATACTTTTCCCAAAGGTATTAGCACGTAAATGAATGTAATGGATTCGACTGGAATTCGAAATCGGCTCTTCGATTCCTCAATCCAAGCCGTAACATGCGTTTCTAAATTTAAGCTCACTTAAGCAAGTTATCTCTGTACCAATATTACAAGATCCATCATGTGTTCCGGCTCTAGTATTTTGTTTTTGTTTTTTTTTGGTTCGTCGCAGTAATTCTCTATAAACTACGTCACCCATTGTTACATAACCGAGACAGTCGTAGTCACCCCATACCATCTCGTCCTTCCTTCATTCCTTCCCTCCTTTCTTCTCTCCTTTGATTGATGGTTTGTCAATACTACTTTGCACCAACGGTTTAAATCAACTTATTTAAACAAAACGTTGGACACGAGTGGCGATGACTATTCATTCTATTCAGAGTACAGTCCGCTTCCTCTGGTCTTTCTATCCACTTCGCCTTGTAGGTGTTGTTCTTTTATGCGCCAAGTCTCTTCAGGACATGAGTGATCATGCCTCTCCACAACTTCCTGTCTTTTATACTTTAATTATATGGATTTTGGTAGTTATAGATGTTATTATAGACACAGTGTTTCGGCCAAGTAACCTCTAGCTATCATCAGAACATCTGTAACAACCAAGATAAGAACAGTAATTTGAAATAATTAAAGTAAACTAATAATTAGTCATCTCAAAAATGAAATGCAAACTTATCGAAAAGCAGTCCTAAACCGCCATGAAAACCAAATGACGAAATCATCTGATATTGAATATAAAGGTTCCAAAGATACCTGTCCTTCGGGGCAGTGGTGTAGTGAATATAGGAGTTAAACATGTTTTAATAGCCGTCAGTACGAATAAGCCCGGCTTCAACAGGAACGAACAATAACTGGTATCAAAGGAACAAAATAACACAATAATGAAAGTATATTCCATATCAAACTATGGACACCTGATGATGACCGAAGTGTATTTGGCCGAGACGTTGTGCTTATAATGGCCATAATGAGAACTATAGTTCGAAATAATTCAAATATCTTGACAGTGACTCATCTCAAAAAGGAAATGCAAATTTTCCTGTCTTTTGCTGCTTTGACATTTTACTATTCTTCTTTGTACCTATTCTACCATGTTTGTACCTGTTCTACCATGTTTGTACCTATTCTACCATCTTTGTACCTGTTCTGCCATCTTTGTACATGTTCTACCATCTTTGTCCCTGTTCTGTTATCTTTGTACCTGTTCTACCATCTTTTCACACAAACTCGCTAAGTAGACTCCGTCCTGTTTCTCTTTCCTTTTCTTGCCTCCGTTCCTGTAAGTGTTAAATTCTCCAGGCCCTCTTTCCTTATTCATTGTGCAGCAGAGAAATTTCAACTGACACATTTTGATTGTTAATTATAAATTTCATTGTAATTTCTAGTTTCCATAATACTTCCCCATTGTTCACATGTTCTGTCCATAATATTCCTAGCAGTCCTCGGTAGAACCACATCTTTATTGCATCTGTATTGTCCAGCATTCACTGTCATAGATTAGATATGCATAGCAGATCAGCAGCCGTTTCTTTGATTCTGACGATATTTCCCTTTATCTTAATACTTAGCTTAGTTTCAGACAGACAATTTTCGCTATTTCTATGCACCTTCGGATTTCTGTACCATATTTTGCATTGTTTGTGGCTACACTAACTAGATAGCTAAATTTCCGTACCTGCTTGATTTCGGCGTCCTCAGTACATATTTTTCTACTTTGGGCAGCCTCTTTTGCTAACAACACTGTTCTTTAACTGGCCTATGATGCAACTTAATCACGATCTGATAAGGTGACACTGATGGTTATGCGTAACTATTTGATTAGAAAGAATTTTTCGCTATTTGTAAATGAATTTGTTCTACAAATCACAAGAACATTCCTTCCAAATAGATAAAATGATTACCTCACATTGTGTTAACCCTCTTGAAGGCAAACCGGCAAATAGTACAATTTACATATATAGACATATTAGCATAAGCATAGAGTTAATTTGCTGCATTTACTTTCGCACATTCTTGTAATTCTATGAAACTGTCAATTCTTTCACCTAAGAGTTAATAGCAGGAGAAATTGGGATATTTAACTTTGGTTAGCAACCTATCTAGGAGAAGAATAGCTCTAAATTCCAAACTGGTTACGCATGAGGCTAACAACTCCACCACATAAAAAAGAAATCGATTTGTAGAGCAGCAAGAGGCTTAGTAAGGCCGTTGTCTTATACTGGACAGAGAAGTCTACAGGTTTAATATAAATACAATATTAAGTTAATTGCTTGTTATTATCATATATGTTGTAGCATACCCACGGACGATAATGGGTATGCCCCCATTCACATAAATGCAGTAGTAAATACTGTATGTTGATCTGCAATCGGAGATTTGTCTCCAGCTGTGCTGGTCAAACTCTTTGCCTCTGAGCAGAGAGGATTCCCAAACGAGGCTGTATCTCGGGAAATAGCTACCTGACCCTGTTTTATACGGAGTCTACGGAGAAGTTTTGGTCGAGCCTATGGACTCGGATACCTCACATTAAATTCGGCCTTGTGCCACATCTGACCGCGTAGGATAGATATCCTGCAGTTGAAGATTCGTCTCCAGCTGTGCTGGTCAAACTCTGCCCCCGGGCAGATAGGATCCCTAGACGAAGCTATGTCAAAGGGCAGAGTCTCGTCTCGGGAAACAGTCACCCGACCCCGTTTTATACGGGGTCTACGGGGAAATTTTGGCCGAGCCTACGGGCTCGGATACCCAACATCAAATTCGGTCTCATGTCACATCTGATCGCGTGGGGTGGTTGGTAGATACCCTGAAGCTGGAAATTCGTTGTGGAATTCACTTGACTCCTTTCTAGCAGTTGACTTCTACGCGCTGCTGGCGAATCTTATATGTGTTGTTCTTGTCTTGAGTATTATCGGTCATTACCAACATTCGTGTGATTATTTTATTCAGTAACCTTCCCTAGGTTACAACAATATAATTAGCGAAGATTATCTCTACAGAAGTCTATATTTCATATTGTTCGATTAATTTAGGTTGTTACTCTTAGCCTGCGTTAAAATCCATCAACATTTCAGTTATCTTGAAGACACATACTATCACATAATATTTGTGGATAATAATAATGGGTTTGTCTCTTCAAGACAAATACAAGCACATAACTAACATTGATTGTGCATCTTCAAGACACAAGCACAAAAATAAAACACCGTGTGTGCATCTTGATCGCACATACCATAATATAACACTGTGAATCTTGAAGACACATATGTGCAGATAACTAACACTGAGTGTGCATCTTGAAGACACATCAGTCAATTATGTGCCATGCGTGATACACGCTTAGGCGATTATATATCTTTCGATACATGATTGACGAGGCAGATTTTTCTCGCAGTAGGTTGCCATTTCTTTCTGCGGTAGACCAGTTGCCATCCAAGGCTATAGAACCCGGTCTGTCCTGCTATTTATTGGGGAGAGGAGAAGAGGGTTCATACTTTCCCCATGGGTATTAACACGTAAGTGAATGTAATGGATTTGACTGGAATTCGAATTCGGTTCTTGAAGACACAAGCACAAAACTAACACTGTTATGTGTGTCTCTTGAAAACGCATACATTCACTTAACAATGTGCATCTTGAAGACACATACATAGGCTTGACTAACAGTGTGCATCTTGAACTGATAAAACTCATAACTGAGTGTGGATTGTGAAGACACATACAAGCACATAGCTTAAGAGAAAATAATGACAGATGTTAATGTGCCACCCTATTTCAAATAAAACTTTAGGAAGGAAGCTCCCATGCATACTGGAAGGAGCGTTAACAGTTACTGGACTTGAGAAGCCTATATCTATCTACCCAGCACTTGTGCAATGAAAAGACGGGAAGCTACAGAAACCACAACAGATACTGCGCCTCAAACATCATCCAGAGCACAACTCCTCGCCTCTTGGCGGATGTTTAGGATTACCTTATATTAATTGATGAGTTCATAGTAATAAACTGTGAAATTCTTTATAAATATGCGTGTTCCGAGTTTGAAAACGAACCAAGATTATTAATAAATATAGCCTAGCCTAGCCCTGTCAACGCTACAAGTATAGCACACCCTGTAAGAAACAAGTCCAATTACCTACAAGATTAAAAATTAATAAACATTTGCTCCCCAGCATGCACTCAGAGACCCTAAAATCGTCATAAGCCTATCGCTATTTCCATGGCAAATGTTCCGACAAGCTCCACTCTTTAGTTCCACCAATTCATATCTTTACAAGGACCCAAACCCACTCTGTACATATGTTTTTGGTAAGAAGGGCATTTCACTTCGAAAGCTTCCTCTCAAGAACCGCTACACTGTGAAAAAGATTCCCACGTGGATGCTTCCCAGGACGCTACAATCTTAACCTCTTCAAATCTAGGATCAATATTTATCTTTGAAATCTACACTTGCTACACCCTCCTCTTTCAGTAACTCGCTATCTTGAGTGACTCTTAGGACTTTTATTGGGTAATTTTTTTTCTTAAATTAAATCTGGCTCATTCCCCCCCCTCAAAAAATATAAAACAATGAATGACATCATGAACAGCTTGCGAGATGAACCTATCTTTTTTCTCTAACTGGTATTCGAACAAGTAATTTACATAATTACATACCATGAATGCAGAGAGTAAGCAACAAGGAAGCCTTAAAGAAAATGATAACAGAATAGAACATTTCTACTCATAATCAGCTGGAATTCATTGGACACATAATGAGGAAAGAGAGCTTGGAAAACTTAACACTCACGGGGCATATCGAGAACAAGAGATAGCGGAACGCAGTCAGCCACTTAGTTTGTGTGAATGGCTGGTGGAACAGGGTACAGGAGTTTTATCAAACTGCTGAAAAAAGAGATAGGAAGTTGTGGAGAGCCATGATCGCCTATGTGGTGAAGGGACGCGGCATATAGAAGATATGCCAACAACTATAGGAAAATAGCTACTGATGGAACAGGGTACAGGTGTTTTAGCAAAGAGAAAAACAGCTAAAAAGAATGAGGTAGGAAGTTGCGGAGAGCCATAATCGCCTATGTGGTGAAGCGACGCGGCATATGGAAGATATGCCAACAACTATAGGCTAATAGCTACGGTTATTGTAACTAAATAGGTCACTTTTCTACATTTTTGTTTTTGCTGGATATGTTGAAAAAAGGCTCATGGCCATCGATCTCAGAGCTCTTCATATAAGAAAAAAATGGTGGCTACAAAATTTAACTGGGTGAAACGATTATAAAGTTAGTTATTTTTCCATTGCATTTCTATAATGCGTTGTCCGTCTCAACAAATGCTTCTTATTTTGAATATGAATCATTGCATCATCTGGAAAAAATACTGACTGGGGGTAATGTGTGCATCGCTTTGATGTTAGAAATTAACTGTAGCTTCCTGAGATCTCGTAGGATTATGAGCAGGATCTAACGATTACACATTAATTTTAAGGTGTAGTAAGCACTTATCTATTTATGCCATATGGTCTTATCTGACTATTTCAATTTGCCTGTATAAATATACATGCATATATGAATTTGTGTTGATGTATATATATGTAATACATAAAAATAGCAATTAAAACGGCAATACGTCCCACGATACGCACATACACACATACACACGATGAGACAAAGTGAATTTTTTTTTTTGATTTTTTTTATTAAAAACGCGTTTCGCCACCGGAGAAAATCTGTTAAAATTTATTGCCCAGGCTTATCGTCATAAACTTGATCTACAATTCCCACTTGTCCCCAGAGATCCCAAGATATTTTTCCTTACAATGTATTTTCATTATCAAACCGAAAAAAAAACAAATAGATATTTTCTGCAGTGGCGAGACGCGTTTTTGATAAAAAGATTTTCCACTTTATCTTATCAAGTTCACTTTTGTTTCGGATATTGTACAACCTTCAAACACACACACACACACACACACACACACACACACACACACACACACACATAAATTTCCAATAACCAAAACTACTATTCTTAAAAGAGTGCTCAATACAGAGAGGAGCAAATATATACCGGGTGTAACAGCAAAATTGTCCAATCGTGTAAAGGGAAAGTTGTCCATTTATTAGATTAAACTCCGAACCGTTTTATCTTAGAAATGATTAAAGATATCTTACTGGAATAACACTATTGGTCTCTACTTTGAGGAGTAAGAATGTATAATTACTTCCCAAGCTTCACAAGAATCGTGATGAAATCGATCATTAACGAAAATGATATGTTCATCATCAATTAATCATAGCTAAGGATCGAAGCATGAAAAATTGAAATAAAGTTCAAATATATATATATATATATATATATATATATATATATATATATATATATATTATTCCAGGGTCATTTTCCAACTTATTCAAGATGATCTCCCTTTCTAACCTTCTAACTTGCTGTCCTGTAGTAACAAAATGCCTCACAGGTTTCAAGTACAATTTCATTTTCAATTTTTTTTTTTTTTACTGTTCTTTAGACTGTAATAACTGGAATTCCTTTTTTACGTGCAAGAAGTCTTATGGATTGAGTTGGATCTTTTCTAATTGATCTCTTTAGCTTTAGTTGAAATGATGATCCCTGTTCCTGTTGTGACCTCCTGATCTTGTTTTCCTCTCTACTGTTCCCTCTTTTTAAAACTGATTCACCGTTCTCTTGATGGTTCTTGAATGGTCTTTGAAGATGGAAGCTAGAGTATGAATGTTGATACCATTACTAAAGCCCGGAATGTTTCTTTTCCTCCAACCATTGCTCAATAGAGAAGAAAGTGGGGCTGACACAAAATGATTTTAACCTGTTGTCTTTCTAGCTGAATAACCCAAATGGGTTTTTAGTGATTCTTACGACAAATGGTGTCGAGATGGCTAAACGTACTTATCTTATCTGAAAAAGTGGAAAAAAAGAAACTAAATTAATTTAGTATTTTTTTTTTTTTTTAGATATTAAACATTTTGTGGGATGAATAATTATGATGTTATACGATTTGGACAATTTTGCCATATGTATATCATAATGCAATTTATTCTATAATAAAAGTAGTAGCAATAGCCATCCGTTTATCTCGCGAGACAATAATATAGCTCTGTTTGAACAAAATTGTGCCCTTTGGTGACTTCTCCCGGATACAGGGATTTTGTATGGAGGGATTGTGCTTCCCGGGCGGATGAACTCCATCTGCTCGAAGTAGCACTTTATGAGGCGCCATATTGTTTTTAAAAAAAGAAATTCAAATACGTTGGGGGGTAGGAGGCATTGTTTAAAATTTGCTAAATTTATGAGGAACAGGGTCTATATCAATAATTGTGATATTTATTGCTAGATAAACATTTGAAACATAGAAAAGAACACTGCAAAATGACCGGCAGTTTCACGTCTCAATCGAGTGTCTGGTGCTGGTTTAAGGCGTCAACTTGCCAATCACAATGCTGCGTTTGTTCCTATGCCCATACTGTTGATATATATATATATATATATATATATATATATATATATATATATATATATATATATATATATATATACTGCTTTAAAAACAAAAATTTTCTATGATTTCTCTCAAACGTCCATATCTTAACGTAAACAAATGACGTCACACACAACAAAATGAACTAAGTCCGACAATTATTTTAATATATTTTATTGTTATACGTTGTTTTTATATATATATTATGTATAAAAATAATTGCCTATTTCTTAGTGTGTGACGTCATTTGTTTACGTTAACATACGCTTCGAGCAGATATGGACGTTCGAAGGAAATCATAAGAAATTTTAAAAACAGTAAAATCGACCTTGCTAACTAGACGTTCTTTCATTGCTAAATTGGTATAGCACGTCGTCAAGCTATATATATATATATATATATATATATATATATATATATATATATACAAAGAGAGAGAAATAGATTGAGAGAGAAAGTTTGACGAAACAAAATCGAAAGAAATCAGTAAAAGAAGCACAAAGAGAGGCTAAAACGGCTTGTACCCCATTTCACAACAATACATCAAGGAAAGTCGTGAAGCAAATTTTCCCTGCGCCTGTCATATTTACTATGCTCTTATCATTGGCCTATGAGGGGCGCTCAAAAAGCTCTAAGCCTCGCCCAGAAAGAAGAGCTGTATCTGAACGTTTTGTTGTGGCAACACACTACTACTCTTATAAAACTCGAAAAACTAATTTTGTGCAGGTGAGACCCATACGTGAGAAGTGTGCGACAGATCTAAAAATGGACAAGATGGACAAGACATAGTCTCGAGAAGTCATAAAGTTTCTGCAAAAGAAAGGTATGACACCCAAAGAAATCCATGAGGACATGAAACAGACACTTGCCGAGGACTCCCCTTTCTATGCAATTGTGAAGAAGTGGGTTGCGGAATTTAATCCGGGCAGGGACAGTACAGAAAATGACCCTCGATGAAGTCGTCCAAAAACCTCAACCAATGATGAACAAACTGACTCCATTCACCCTATAGTCTTAGGTGACAGATGTTTTAGTCTCCAGCAGACAGCTAAGTCTATAGACATTAGTTTGGGTTCGGTCCATCCTGTTTTAAATGATATCTTACAAAAAAAGCGGCCTTCAAGATGGATCCCAAGAATGTTGATATCAGAGCAGATGCTGAAAAAGGTTGACATTTCTAAAACACATTTGACACGTTTCCATGCTGAACCTGAGTATTTCCATCGCGTATTAGTAACTCAAGATGAAACCTGTGTTCACCATATCGAACCTGAATCAAAGAATTCCAAGCAGACAGCGTCTGCTGGCAAGGTTATGGCTTCTGTGTTTTGAGATTCTGAAAACGTAATCACGATAATCTATCTGGAAAAGGGAAAAAAAACTATTAATAAACAGTAATATGCATCAGAATTAAGACAACGAAAGGAAGCAATCAACTTGAAACGTAGAGAGAAGCTGAGGACTGGTGTGCTCTTGTTCACAGGATAACGCGCCCTTTCACACTGCTCAGGTTGCAGTAGCTGAATCAACCAACTGTGACCTTGAATTGCTACCCCAACCCCTTACTCACCAGACTTAGCTCCATCTGACTTCTTCCTGTTTTCTAAACTCAAATCCCACTCGTATGGTCACCATTTTGGAAACAATGATGACATCATATGTACTGTGGAGGAGTTTATGGAGGACCAAGATGCCACTTTCTTCTATGTCAGGATGGCAATACTTAAACATTATTTGACCAAATGCGTTGATATCAAGGGGAACTATATTGAAAAATAGTGAAAACCTGTCTTGTTTCTCCAACTCCTTCTAGGTGAGTCTTCAATCTTCTATAATAGCCGGAGCTACCCAAACATAATGGTTTTTAAATTGTATAATCTGACAGATAGAAGCTAATGATATTGCGACGCTAAGTGTTTGCTGCAGATGTTTGTATCAAAATATTTTATGCAAAATCTTTAACAAGTCTTAAAGTGTTAATGTTATCAAAAGTGAATATTAAAGAAGACATTGATGCAAAAAATAACTTGTAAAAATGTAAACTTGTAAAAGCTTGTAAACAAAAGTTATTCAGTAAAGCACTTTATAGAAGCCCCTCATATATATTTTGAGAAAGTATTTCAGACAATACTGGTCATTTTAGAATGCGCTAGTCAGCACATTCTAAAATTACTAGAATTTAGCGGAAGTATTTTCTCAAAATACCTTTTTCATAATATTTAACATTCCTTCCGTAAACGCTTGTCACGAAATTCTATATTCAAAACCTCTCCTTAATCTGAAGTCTATCGCCGAGGAGAAGCACAAAATATAATATCGTTGCTTACTTTACAAATAAATTTGTTTATATTAAAACCAGTTCTTTTAGATGCTGCGTTCCTCTAATACCCCGCCATCTTACATTTCATTATTTCCAAATTCTCTGCGTTGTTTCGGGCAACAAATTTTGAAGTCCCTAAAGTCAGCCAAAACTTAACCCAGGATGACAAGAATCGGGATATCCACTGAAGATTAAGCTCACAATGATTATTTTTGTGGAACAGCCAGTGAGTAGCAAACTCATTAACAATGGTTTACGAGGAAATCACTTACCATCGTTTAACAGGGAATATTTCAAAGGCGAACTGCAGATATTCAACCACCCCAGCTTCGTCTGACATATAGCTATAATAAAAAAAGTCATCATATTTTCCTGTTTCATAATTAGATATTGTTTATTAACAATATTATTTTTTTAAAGTGATTCTACATTAGTTTTACATGTATGTATGTATGTATATATGTATGTATGCATATATATATATATATATATATATATATATATAGATAGATAGAAAGAAAGAAAGAAAGAAAGCGTGTAGACAAAGTCTGATGGAAGTTTATGGTGGAAAACTGATAGTTGATTTCTACGTCTGCACTGTTTATATCTACAAACGGTCTTTACTTGATATTAATAAAATTTTACACTATAGATATAGCAAATCTTAAGCATTATATATATATATATATATATATACATATATATATATTTACATTGATATATATATATATATATATATATATATATATATATATATATATATATATATATATATATATATATATATCATCCAGTTCTTGACAATTGAAATTACTTGAACACAAATTTTGGACAATTTATTCATAACTTCAATCCCGATGTTCAACAACTGAAATTGGGAAGTTATATTAAAAAGTTGAATAGAAGGACCTTGTCAGTAGAATTTAACAAACAAACTGAGGAGCTGCTGTACTGAGTCTCGTTAGTATTCTTCTTCTCAACGAGGTCCGTTGGTCCAGTCGTATGACGCTTGTGTTGAATCGTAACGGTCCGGGTTCGATTCTCGATAGTGGATGAATACTACTGAGATGTCTCCAAAAGGAAGAAACAGCTCTTTGCCTTCTGTTGAGGATTCTTCAAAACTAAAATAACCGTAAATGATTATTCACGCCCCATCCCCATCCAATTTCTATATGTGTGTGAATGAAAAAGATTGTTGATAAAACCTGACACATTGATTAAATAAGGAAAAGCTGTAAATTTTTCATACAATTTAGTGTCATCAGAATTTTTGGGAAGTGGAATAATGCAAAGTTAGGTTTCAATTTTTAGTTTGTGTTACATTGTTTTCAGTGGTTGATTAAACGTCACATGTAAATCTCATGACGTTTGTCCAGATTATTTCATTTACAAAAATACTATGAAGAATTTCCTATTTACTGCATATTTCATCACATGCATATATAGGAGGGACGTCAGAAATCCCCCATATATATATATATATATATATATATATATATATATATATATATATATATATATACATACAACACACACACACACACATATATATATATATATATTTACTTATATATATAAATGTATATATACCAAATGTATACAATGCAGTTTGATATTGTTATTTGTAATATATGTAATCCTTAAAATTATTGCACTGTTGACGCCAAGTGGTAGTGTATTCGTTATGACAGTAGCTATTTTGTTCCAATATGTTTACAAAGTTTGAATCTGAAAAACAAGAAAACGGACTCCATGAAAGAACGAGTTAAAATATCAGTAGTTTGTGAAATACATTTTAAACTTCTCACGAAATAATTATATATATATATATATATATATATATATATATAAATAGTTTTAAAAACTAGGAAACCATTGATTTTAATATTAAAAGTCTCTAGAGCCCTTTCAGCCAACATCTCATCAGGAGACAATCGTTGGATCAGCGAAATGAATAATAGCGATATTGAAGAGCAAAAAAGAGGGGGAAACACACTAAAATAACGAACAAGTATATATACTTGTGACGAGGGAAGGGTTATCGTGTAAATAAATAGCGAGGGACAGTTAAAATAAAATATCCCCCAACAGATTTAGAGACCTTATAAATTCTTTCTGCCGGCAGAGAGAAGGTTTTCTAAATCCTATACAGACCGATTCCAAAATCTTCAAATGATTATTGGAATCAGCTGTATGAATAATTCTAAACCACTCTTTTTTATACAACTTGGCACAAGCTATATTCTCAACTAAATGTTGAGCAATAGCCGATTCCATATTCATGGGGGGAAGATAGCATATTCTATCTATCTTACCAAGTCATATTTTGGAAGGAACGTGCTGATTAATTCTAGTTTCCAAATGCAAGGTTGTACGCCCCACATAACCAGCAGCACACTGGCAATTAAATTCATATACTAAATTACTCAATTTGATGTAGGGCAATACATCCTTGCGAAAAGACGGAAACGCAGACCTAGTTCTAAAAATGCTACGTAAAGCAACTGATGGGAAACAACCGGAAA
>CAHIKZ030002269.1:2517500-2565000 GCA_903632075.3 Acanthosepion pharaonis
TTTAAAAATTTTACGAAAATAAAATATATATTTCTGATACGTTATTTAAGAGAAATTAGTAAATTTAAAGTTAAATTAATCTCATTTGAAACAAATATTACTTATAGCATAAAATGTTATATACAAGCATTTCTTAAAAACTGGCTCTTGTTTTTCTGGCGTGTTGATCGATTTATTGATCGACTAACGTGTTAACAATTAAGTATGGTAAAGCAGAATTGCTAGCAGCAAATTTTATATGAGTTTTTTTTTTTAGCAATTGGTGACAACCCTTAAAACACGTAACCTTTTAATGATGATGCCATGTATGAACAAGCATACTTACAAAAATTAAAGGTTTATTCACAAAAAAATTAAATTTTTAAAATTTTTCTTCAGACAATATTGTCTTTAATATATATTATTCATAAAAGCAATTAAAAGCTTCTCTAATTCATTTTTTTTATTGCATTTTTTATCTTTCGATTCAGAACAGATTTTCGATAAGACAGGTTCCGGTTTTGCAAAAAAATTACGCGACTTAAATTTTTCAAAGAATTCTGCTTTTAACTAATGTAGTCACTAAAAGGATCATGTTGAATTTATCATGATTTCATAAAATTAAGTGGTGAAAAACATGTAAAAAAAGATATTTTTTCGAAGATTTTCTAATAAAAATTATTCAAAAATAATTTAATTCCTTTGTGAATAAGTTCTGAAAATTTCATTAAAATCTGACAATTATTTGATTTTTGTAAGAATTTCAAAATTAATGTCTGTAACCGCATAAAAAAAAGGGTAAAATTTGCTAAACGAAAATTTAGAACATTAGCTGACGCAAGAAAAACACGTTTTTTAATCAAAACTTCGAACGTTCTAAAAAGGAGTAAAAAATTTAAATTAAATTTTCAAAAAATACTTTGATCCTTTCTCTTAACAATAACGTAACGAATTTGAAGGTAAAACTATGTTTTCGTTACGTTTGAAGCATGTTTCCTTCACTGTATGCTGATTTTTTTTATCGATTTCGTGGAGGTACCTACCTATGATGATTGGTCCGAAACAAAATACTACTACTGCTACTACTACTACTAATACTACTACTACTACTACTAATAATAATAATAATAATGATCCTGACATCCCTAAAATATGTCAATTGCAAACGATCATACTCGCAATGGAGTTATCGACACTAGCGCTGATTCTTTTCTTCTTTTTTAAATGCTTTGCAACAAATGTTCCTAGCCCTAGACACACACACACACACACACACACACACATACATACATATATATATATATATATATATATATATATATATTGCTTAAACGTTATTTTTAATGAGTAGATGCTGTTTTTATTTATTAAACAGTATATTTATTTATTTCAATCTACCGTCATGAATATTAGTAGTATACCGTCGTGACCGATATCCAAGTTGCCATACATACTAAATATGAACAATTTCCCGTTCTTGTCTAACGGATATTCTTCAGTGTCCCCACTCTTCATGTATTTAAATTAGACTTCCACTCCAACATGAACTGATAAATTTATTTTATTCTTCAAACCTCGATATCGACTGCAATCCGTTTTTGGAATCATTAACCCTAGAACACTAAGCATGGGGATATAGTACCCAACGCAAATTTTCCTATTTTAATTACAATTTTCAGTACCTGATTTTCTTACCTAAATAATATGTTTTTCAGTTCCTATTAATGTTAACTCAAAGTACAAAGTTTGAAGTTCCTGCATGTAAAATATTTCAAATAAAGATTTATATTTTTTTTTTTTTTTTTTTTTTGATATTTTCAAAATCGGGTATGATATACCCATGGTTAGTAGTGGTGTAACTTTAATTGATGGTTAGTGTTCTTGGGTTAAAATCATGATCGCGCAATGCAATCTTTTCCTCTGGTTTCTTTAATCCTCTTAAGGTAACTTGCCTTTGATCAGCTAGCATAGGCTAGGCTCTGTAGGCATCTGGCCCTCTTTCATCAGATTGACTAATATATGTTATTTCTTGAGTAAAAACAAAAACATACTACCTATTATCGTCGGCTAATCGGCATTGGTCATTTCAATATCAGAAGTACTGAATTCAACATTAAAGATCGATTTGTTCGTCATAAAGTCAGTTTTCTTTTATTTTTACTCGTGCATATTGAACATTAAAAAAGCATATTGATCTATCGATATTCTTTCTGCACGTCATCCTGAGACTGTAAGCACTGAATGACTCACAACACACTTGATCTAAAAGTACAACGGCCCTCAACTCGAAGCAATGAGTTAAAACCTGAAATCATTTATACTTTGTTATATTGATCGATAAATAAATTCATCTCAAACTCGATATTGTCTTCTGGAAATTCATGCGATATCCAACGCAAAAAGCATAATATTTGAATAAAGAAGTTTTTTATTGCTTTTTTTATGTTATCACAACAGATTCCGTTTCTTCCAGTTTCTTTTCAAAGTTCTTTGAAACTGTTCCTACAGTTTCACTATTTCTTGTATCAACTGCCACTTTCATGTATGCAATGTAATCGATTTGTCCATTTTTGTTTTTTGGTTTTTTACGTTCTTTTTATTTACCTTATTCGATTTATCCAAACTGTTGTTCAAATATCTAATATCAGCTGGTTCAGAAGGAATGAACAAAGAAAAGGGAACATTCTTTCTTCTTATATATGCCGTGTTCCCTCAGGACGTAGGCGATCATGGCTCTCCACTTCTCCCTATCCCTTTTAGTTCTCAGTATCTTTTGTCCTTTTGCTACTTCTCCCAAATTCTGTTCTGTCATCCACTTGCTTAAGCCCGCTAGGTATGTCACGTGTTGCTTTCCCTTCTCTCTCTCTCTCTCTCTCTCTCTCTCTCTCAATCTGTCCTGTGAGTATCAGATTCTCCAAGCCCTCCTTTCTCATTACGTGTCCCAAAAATTTCAGCTGCCTCTTCCTGAGGTTAAGTATAAGCTTCCTCCTTGATTCCAAAACCTCATCGTTGCTCAAATGTTCGATCCATGGTATCCTTAGCATCCTTCCGTAGAACCATACCTCCGTTGCCTCCAGTCTCTTCTTCATCTTTAAGGAGACCATCCAACATTCGCTCCTAACACAACAATCAATAACTATAAGATATCTCATGTCAACCAAAAGTAATGAATACCTGAAGATAACCATAATGTATTTGGCCGAAATGTCATGTTTGTAATATCTATGATAATCATGAGGAATTCGAATAAATCAAATAAGACAAAATTATTGAAAATTCTTCATTTATAAAATAAAATAAAAGATATCAAAAAAACGGTACGAACTTTTCGTGATTACAGAGATTCTGACATTGAATTTAAAAGCTTCAAAAATACACAACTAAGGTCCAATAGACTGAAAAAATATCGAATAAATCATTGTATAGCAATTGATTTGTATCTTAAAATCTTAAAGTAGATCTTTATCTGTACTTCCATTCAAACGTAGTTTGGCACAAGGCCGAGTTTAAAGGAACCCCACGTGTATATGGATCGATGGACACAAATTACTCAAAACCTTAAAGTAGTATTTACCGCGTCTCCCCACTGAGACGTTATGTAACACAAGGTCGGGTTTAATGTGGGGTATCCGAGCGTGTACACCCGGGCCAGGGCCAAAAATTACACAACGCGTGCAACTGTCGACTAAAACCCTAAATATTTTACCCTTTTTACTGAAGAGCATTTTTTCTGGTTTATATTTATAACGTTTGTTTGTACATAGCTCATTTGCATAATTTCCATATTATAATCAAGAGATCAATGGGTTGATAAAATTAGATAAATAAATAATATAAATAGTCTTCATTAAATTAAACCTAATAGGACCGACCAACTCAATAACTATAATTAAACGGAATTTATCAAAACTCTTAATATAACATTTGTAATAACTACTTCAAAAACAATAAGAGATTTATTTAATGCAAAAACAGACCAAAAATATGTTTGAGATATATTTAGATAGATAAATAGATAGATAGATATTAAAAAGGAATATATGTATAGATATTATTCTTTTATTATTCCACACCACATGAAATGCCAAAAAGTTAGAGGGTTACTGAATAAGTGTGTTTTAAGAGTCTATAGGAGAAACAAGGGTGACATAGATAGATAGATAGATAGATAGATAGATAGATAGATAGATAGATAGATAGATCGACCAACCAAACGACCGACCTTGAAATTATGTTTACCAGGTACAGCCACATTAATAAGAAGGCATTTAAATATTTAAGTCGGGTAACATAGTCAACTCAAACAGTCTTCTTCTTCTTATTATTATTATTATTATTATTACTATTTGTGTATGTTATGTTTCCTGCTTTGTATCCTGTACAGCAGGGTCTATAGGATAATGTTTATTTAATTGACAGCATTTTTCTTAGTATATGGGTTGTTCCTAGTAGGGCGTTCTTCTGGGCAACTTATATATTGATGTTACTTGGGACACTTAGTATAATTGTCCATTCCTTTTCTCACGAGGGTCAGAGCTCCGATTGAAATATAAATTTAAATATCACAATGTGAGAAGCCGTTCCATTTACCTCCTAGATTTGATAGTAATCCTACAACAGAATTAATGGAGGTGCCTGAATTTGCTACGTTCGTCGAAAATAATAATGTTGTTGCAGGGAATATAAACTGAGCCCTAATATTACAAAGGAAGTATATTCGAAAACTATAATCCGTACTGACATTACGAAATGTGATATGACTAAATATATTTGCAATAAAAAAGGCATATTACTATCTATTGGGTGAGCTTCCTCCTCCTCCTTCTTCTTCTTCTTCTTCTTCTTCTTCTTCTTCTTCTTCTTCTTCTTCAATCATTTCCCCAACCCCAAGAAGAGGCTGCTGAAAATGAAAGAAACTGAGAAAACGTTACTGAGGATAAAGTACAATAAAAAGAAAAGGATTCAAAGAGATAAATGACAATTGACGTTAGATTTAAATTTTTTTTTTTTTTTGTAGATTGTATTTAACATGAAAGCAAGAAGCTAGAAGAGAGATTCATAGGCCAGAATTGCTAGAGAAGAAACTATTAGAATAGAAATTACGGTTGAATTAGTAAATGAGATTGAATAAACAGCGAACGAATCCTAATGGTGAAGGAAGTTGCTTACACGTGTCTAACAAAATGTTCCATCTGTAGAAAAATACAGATCCGAACGTGATATGGATACCAATACTCAATAAGAACTAACAAATGAACGCTTGCTTTTGAAAAACAAGTTTCTTTAATGTACAGAATTTAGCATATATATTACTCTACCCTACAGTATTTACATTAGTCGGACTATTGTCCCCATCTTCACAACGTTCCGGCCTTCTTCAGGTGGTTGGAATTTCGAACTGAACCCTTTATTTCGATCACTGGGGTAGACTGTTCTAGTTCCACGTGCCATGTTTGATGGATGTCAGTTATCAGTTATCTCCTGCTAATTTTCCCTCTGAAAGTTCTCCACTGCCTTAACCAGGTATTAAACTCACCTGCTTTGGGTCTGTCACTGGATCTAACCAACGCTTTTATCCACTGTGCCATGTGTCCTTGTGGGTATGAACTTCTGAGTATTATAAACCTAATGTTTTCAGCATCATTTTTACCAGTGCTCATATTGCAATTTTGCTGTTATCATTGCATGTCTTTACCAGAGTTCATATTGCAACTTTGTTATCATTGCTTTTCTCTGGCACTCCTTTTACTGGTCCACATATTGTATTTATTTCTATGCTTGGTCGGCTCAGGAGATTTTTGTGGCCTAGCATATGTGCTGATTCCTTAAGTTTACGAATTTTCCAATTTTACTCTACCCTATTTATGTATCTGGATTTAATTCCAGTCGATTTCGTTAGATACACCTACGCACAAATACCCTTGGGAAAGGTATGAATCTATCTCTTCTCTCCCCAAGCTATGGGTTGAATAGCAGGATAGACTGGGTTATTTAGCCTTAGTTGGGAATCAGTCTACTGCAGAAAGAAATAGCCAACTACTGCGGGAATAAATCTACCTCATCAGTCATGTATCGAAGGATGCATGATCGTCCAAGCGTGTATCACATATGATGCTTAACTGACTGTGGGGAGGTATGATGGAGTAATGGACTGCAGCTTGGATTGAGTAATCAGAGATTCGAGTTTGAATTCCAGTCAAATGCATTACATTCACTTACGTGCTAATGCCCTCAGGAAGGGTATGAGTCCTCTTCTTCTCCTACCCCTGCTATGGGTAAATAGCAGGACATACCAAGTTCTATAGACTTGGATGGCAACTGGTCTACCGCAGAAAGAATTGGCAACCGACTGCAGGAAAAATCTATCTCGTCATTCATGTATCGAAAGATACGTGATCACCCAAATTGCGTACGGCTCTTAACTAACTGACTGAATTCGGCGGGAGTGGGGGTATTAAAGTTGTCCATAGAAATCCCTGACACAAAGATCTATAAATATCTATAGTTTTGAATGTGCGGCTAGTACAATCGTTTACTGTTCGGAAAGAGAAGTGGAAGCAGAGTTCGAAACCCGACCGAATTCGTTGCATTCGCTTTCGCACAAATACCCTTGGGAAAAGTATGAATCCATCTCTTCTTCCCACAGCTAAACAACAGGCCCGACTAAGCACCCTAGCTATGTTTGGCAACCATTCCAGGGGAGAGACAACACAGAAATCAAAACCGTTCATATCGCCCTGGCGTGGCCCATATTATGCTGTCACTGAAAAAATTATGGAATTCACAATTAACTCTGAAGTGGGGGCGTGAAAATTAAAATCTCGAATGAGGTCGAGGATCTGTAGCGGAAGCTCCTCCGATTCTACTGATTGTATTATACATCCGAGAAAGGCTTAATAATATTTCGCCGTGATAAAAAAAACCAAGATGATAATGCCAATCGGAACAACCCGTGATATTACAATAATGGAGGTGTCTGGTCTGAATCATTCACGACCAGACATCTCCAATTTTCTTGCTCATATTAACCATGTTATATTTCCAAGGAAATCCGAGAAGGTTTAGGCTTTAGGGGTTAGACAGAATATCGATTTGAAAGATAAAATTACGTTTTCTTTTTTTTTTTTATTCTTAAATAATCTGTATGTGTTGACGACAATGCCAAGGGAAAACCTTGAACTATCGCTATATGTCGATCGACAGTACATGTTGAAACTTGAAACAAGTACAAGTGAAGATATTCAACGATTTGGGTAGACAACGTTGCCCCTTGGTGTGGAGAAATAGTGAGGTAGTTTAGCTGACCAGTGCCACTGAGTATTAAGCTCAATCCTTAATGCTTTGCCCTTTAATTTTGAGCTTTGCGACAAACTAAAGTGAGCTTAATAAAAAAAAAAACAAAATAAATACGAAACGTTGGAAAGTGTGAAACAGAAATTCGAAGGTTCACAGGTATAGGGAAAATAATTTCCCAAACTTCATTACTTCGTTAAAATGCTATATTTCTTTAGAGCATAAATGATCATGTCTCTCCACAGTTTCTTTTTATTTATTATCTACCAATTACGATACATTCTTGGGAAAAAAAGAGGAGGCACGGTGGAGTAATGGATAGCGGCTCGGATTGAGGAATCGTAGAGCCGAGTTCGAATTCCAGTCTAATACCCTTGGGAAAGGTATAAATCCTCTTCTTCTCTCCCCAGCTATAGGAAAATAGCAGGACAAACCAGTAGACCAGTTGTCTTTGATAGCAACTGGTCTACCGCAGAAAGAAATGGCAACTTACTAAATCTGCCTCGTCAGTCATGTATCGAAAGATATATAATCACCTACGCATGTATCACGCATGGCACATAACTGACTGACTTGTGAAAAATAGGGCTTCTCGTTCTAGGGTTTGATTTCGGAGTTTTTCTTCTATTAGACTGGTTGCCATCCAAGGCTAATCCATAGCTGGGAGAAGAGTTTTCTCAGAGTATCAGTGCAAAATTGAACGTAACAGATTAGACAAGAATTTGAACTCGGCTCAACGATTTATCTTTCTGCGCTAAAATCTGTTACACCATTCGCACACTTCTCCTTATCTGTGCCGTGTCCCTTCAGGGTGTGGGCGATCATGACTCTCTACAATTTCCTGTTCTTTGTAACACTTAGTAAGTTTTGTCCCTTTGCTATCTCTCCAAATCCCTTTTCTGCCAACCATTCACACAGGCTCGTTAGGTTATTGACTTTCTTCAGTCTCTTTTGTCTTCAATATGACATATGTGTCAAATTTTCAAATCCTTTCTTCCTCATTATGTACCCCAAGGGATCGGAAAACATTAGAAATGAAGAATAGAGTGATAGAATGGATGTCTACCTTAATTACATGGCAGTGAAAGCTGGACAATTTTGTCACAAATGAAAAAAAAAATCGAAATGACTGAAATTTGTAGTTTATCGACAAATTTACAGAATACAATAGACGGAGTGTGTGAGAAACGGAGTTCTAAGAAAACTGAAAGTCCGGGTTTCGATCCTAGCTAGAGGCAATCGGACGTCTAGCCACACTGATGAGCTGTGATACAGAGAAACTGTCTGTCTGTGGATGACAATACACACACACATACACATATATATATATATATATATATATATATAT
The DNA here is from genome assembly GCA_903632075.3 of Acanthosepion pharaonis. NCBI lineage: Eukaryota > Metazoa > Mollusca > Cephalopoda > Sepiida > Sepiidae > Acanthosepion > Acanthosepion pharaonis. The sequence goes on from CAHIKZ030002269.1 coordinate 2,526,121, forward strand.
ATATATATATATATATATATATATATATATATATATATATATATATATATATATATATATAAAATACAACTACATATGCAAACATACACATAAATATTTTTATGTATGCATACTGTATAGTCACCGTCGCACAGGCACTCGTAATCACACAGATATACTAGAAAAAACATTCACTATTAATAAGTCATTCTCGAATTGCTCCCCTTAAAATCACATTATGCCACTGTTGGGTATGCACTCCCCTTTGGGAACCACGGCTATAGACGTAACGCTTTTCTAATAAGAAAGCAATAAAACAGGAAAGATATCTTTCAGATTAATGTTCACTTTTTTTTTTATTATTTGGATAAAACGTTTTATACAAATTCAGACCAAAAAGCGGCCAACATTCCATAGAGATTTTGAATATTAATTGTCTCATTCGATCTTGATAATACCCCCCCTTTTAAATACATGCGAAGCAGTTTGTTGCCGAGTTCATTAATAAATTCATTATTTAATAATTGATCGATATCGAAGTGACTGTATAGAATGTTGTTGCAGCCCCAACAAGCAATGCTATATAGATAGTGTCAGTTCGATTTTATTAAAACATGCAATATTTAGAATAGACTGTAATACAGAGAACCATAGAAAAGCAATAACAACAACAAAAATTGCAATATGAGCTCTGTTAAAAAGGTTACTGAGACATTAAGTTTATAAGTCCCCAAAATTTATAAGCTGATGCCATCTAGAATACATGGCCCAGTGGATAAAATCGTTGGTTGGATCTAGTGACTTAGCACAAAGAGTGACTTCAATAAATTTAGAGAGGTGAGTTAGAGGGAGGTAACTGCAACACCCGGAAGAGGCGTAGAGTTAGAACAATTTACTCCGGTGGACGAATTAAAGGGTTCAATCGCCTGAAGAAGCAACAGTAAAAAATATCAGCAATACATTTTTATAGTAAAAAAAATACCAACAATACATTTTTATAGTAAAAAAAATACCAACAATACATTTTTATAGTAAAAAAATACCAACAATGCATTTTTATAGTAAAAAAAATACCAACAATACATTTTTATAGTAAAAAAAATACCAACAATGCATTTTTGAAAAAAAAAAACATATTACCAGCAATAATTTCTTGTAAATGAAATTACTAATTCTCCCAAGAAAATTAAAATTTGGCATTAAATGACCCAATAAAACACCTATACAGCTGAACAAACTTTGTACATAACTAGTGGTTTAAACTACCAGGTGGTAAAAGCTGTATTGCTTTTATTATCTACAAGTATAATTACCAAGCAGAGCAAAATTTGGTTCTCCATTATCCAAATAGTTTTTGTCGCGTTTTCCACATACATTGCTTTTCAGACGATAGGGATAATCAAGGTTTTATTTTGTAAGCCTATCAATTTTAAACAGATAATCCACCGTGAAAAAAATCTATCTTAATAATATTTCTAACAGTTGCTCCTATAATCCCTAAAGGACGTGTTAACATTTATCTGGATTAGTTGTTACCGAAATGAAGGCCGGCTATAAAATCTCATGAATTGGGGTGTGACCAAGGGCTCAGAAGCTTAGCGCTCCTACCCAAGTTCGAATCACCAAAAAGTCGATTTATCACGGGGGTAATTTCTTGATAACATCGGCCTGGGGATCTGTTGGGAAGCGCCTGGAAGCCAAGCAACGAGTGAAAAGCAAGAGTTTGAGCGTAATGGCCGTTGTTCAACTGGTGACCATGCCACATGGTGCGCAATATCCCATAAACCCTAAGTTCCGCACAGCATAGATGTAGTATAAACCACAGCTGAGTTTTGAATAAATACAAATGGGCCTGAGCTGACACCTTCAGCAGGGATTGGTTCTTTCTTTTCTTCAGTTTTTCTTTTCATCATCTTTTTTTTCTTTCTTACCTGTTCATCTTTGTCTCTTTATTTCTCAGCCTCCCTTAACCCCATCCCATTACCTGATCTTAAATGTCTCTATTAAAATAAGAACTAAAGGTAAATGTAAAAAAATATTTTTTCACTGAAGCAAACGCTTTATGTTACTTGGTCTACTGTGCACCAAAAACGTGTGAAAATACAAAATAAAGGGCTGTTGTGTGGTAACAGATAAGATTTGTGTTCCCTAACCGGAAATGCCTTTGGTATTAAGTTTCGGCAAAAATCAGCTTTTACGCGGCGGAAGAGAGTAGATCTCTTTTCCAATGGGACAGGGTCCAATTTTTATTTGATCAGAAACAGGATAACATGATGTTTGAAAATGCTTTCAAACGAATATGATACGAAATGTATAGGTAATTTCACTCCATTCTTGGGTTACCGAAAATAATCATACATAAAAGAGGCATTGACGTCAATTTGCATCCGAAAACGGTGGAATGATTTAGCAAAGAAAGGAAAAAAATTAAAGAATACTAAAAGAAAGAAAGAAAGAATTTTAAAGCAAATAAAGAAAGAAAGAAAGAAAGAAAGAAAGAAAGAAAGAAAGAATTTTAAAGCAAATAAAGAAAGTATTTTAAAGTTAATAAGGAAAGAAAGAATTTTAAAGCAAGGAAAGAAAGAAAAAAAGAAAAAAGAAAGAATTTTAAAGCAAATAAAGAAAGAAAGAATGTTAAAGCAAAGAAAGAAAGAAAGAATTTTAAAGCAAAGAAAGAAAGAATTTTAAAGCAAATAAAGAAAGAATTTTAAAGCAAATAAATAAAGAAAGAATGCAAAAGAAATAAAGAAAGAATACGAAAGAAATAAAAAGAAAGAAAGAATGCGAAAAAATCTGCTCGGGGATGAGTTGCATTCAAAATTAAGATTCGGAATATAACATTACTATTTATCTAGAGCCGAAAACTGAATTGATTCGCTATAGATTGATATTTAAATAACGCAAATTTAGGCAACAACTCATCAGGCAAACAAGTCTGATTAAATGCAAGCGACAAGTTATGTCTGTTTAATTTTTTGATTGTATTTTTCCAATTTTCGATGTCAGGTTAGAAAATGCGCATAAACTGTCCGAAGTTCATGTTTGTTCTGTTGATTTTGTTCGAATAATTTCGACCGTCTCTTCATTATCCAGAACCATGTGCTGTCTGTGAGATAGGCAAGATTCCGTTGGTTACATCCTGGTATTTTATACAGAACTGAAACTATGAATCAATCCAAAGTGACGTCATCTACAACGGTTAAAAGAGCAAGACCACACTGGAAAAGAATGTACGAAATATTCTTCTTCTATATGCTGTGTCTCTTCATGACGTGCATGATCATTGCTCAGCACAGATTCCTGTCTTTTGTAGCTCTTAGTAAGGTTTGCCTTTTTACTATCTCTTTTAATCCCTGTTCTGCCAACCATTTACACAAACTGTTAAGTTCTGCGCTGCTTTCTTCAGTTCCTCTTGATTGCAACATAACAATATATCCCCAAAATCTCTTTTACTCATTATACACCCTAGAAATCTCAATACGATCTCTTTCAGATTTGAAGTACTAAGTACTTCAAATCTGAAAGAGATCGTATTGAGAATCAGAAAAAGAGACCAATTATTATTATTATTATTATTATATCATCTTTGATTTTTTTTCCGGGTCCCGACTAGAGACCTAAGGTCAGAAATGGCATCATGACATTTTCCACTGAGCAATTAAAAAAAAAAAAACATACTTTTTACATAGATAAAACCCTTCATAAGGTGTGGGATGTACTCGTGAGAACAATTTTTGGTATTTCTTTAAGGGATGGGCTTCCAGGAATCCCTTCAATTAGTCTACTGGAGTCTTTTCCAACCAACCCGAGGGCTCCAACTAGAACAGGGGTAGTTGATATTCCCATGTGCTATATTTTTGAGATTTCTATTTCAAGGTTCTTGTATTTTGATAGCTTTTTGAAGATCTTCAAAGATACATTGCAGTCTGCAGGGAATGCCATATCAATAAGGAGGCACATTTTTGTTTGCGGTCTCTAATAACAATGTCTGAACGGTAAGCTTTGATTGTTCTGTCCGTGTGTATTTTGTAGTCCCATAAAATTGTAACAGGTCCTGTCTCCTTAACAGGGTCTGGGTAGTGTTCATATCAATTTCTTTCAGTTTCCTTTCCGTAGAAGTTGCTGATTGGCCAACTCTGTCATGCCGGGTTTTATATTCAGTGGGTGCCAATACCGTGCAATCTGATACAAGATGGTTAATTGTTTTTGGATATTTATCACAGAATCAGCATTTTGGGCTGACACAATTTCACAGTATGTGGGCTTGATAATTTCTAGTTAGCAAGCATTTGTTCTATGCAGATTATTATTATATGATTTATTTAAATTACAACTAGATGAGGTATCCCTAGACAGTGAGAACGCAAACAATCTATCCCCGTATATTAATTAAAGGGTTCTATTCAATGAAGGCCAAAGGGCACAGCAACAGGAATGGTGACAATAGTCCGAATGTAAATAATCCTAGAAATTCAGACAGATAAAAGTCGACTTCCAAGAAACTTAATAAATGAAAAATTGCTGCCATACATATATATATATATATATATATATATATATATATATATATGTGTGTGTGTGTGTGTGTGTGTGTGTGTGTGTGTGTGTGTGTGTGCAGATATGTGGGAAAAATAGGAAAGAACACGTTAGGTAAATAATCCGGAGGTCTTTTTATTTTTAAAAAACAGTGCTCCATACAGAAGTAGAGCTTAAATTATAATTAATTTAAAAAAAAAATGATTCCTTCGCTACATAAGAGTTCTCATGTTTCAAAAACGAGAGCCGAAACCCTCAATATAATTATTAAAATTCAATTGAATTAAAGTAACAAGCCCTGTTTCATCCTCAAGCGAAAATTTTGGAATAATCTTGAAATTTATGCATCTTTATAAGCATGTTCATTCATTACTATGGAAACGGCTGGGGCGACCATTTTTGATAAGGGGCCTAAGAGTTAATTTTTATCCACATATCAGTCACCTTCGGAAAGAGGTCAATCCAATCGGGGTGTCTATTTCAAAGCGAATGATGGCATTCATGTATGCACATCGTCTGGTCAGTCACAGAGAAAGATAAATTTTGGCACCATAGTATGTCGTTAAGTGTCTAGAGTATTGTGTTTTATTTTATTTTATTTATTTATTTATTTTCCAATATATATATATATATATATATATATATATATATATATATATATATATATATATAGATTTAAGAAACAGCAGATATTTTTATATGTAGTTCTCAATATTAAAATTATTAAAATAATATTAAAAATAGTGTTAATGATATTATATGAAAAGAATTTTTTATCCCGACATCGATGTTTCTAAGTAAAATTTTATAGTCTTCAGGGGGTAGTGGTGTTGAACAGTATTTACAACTGTAAACAATTGGAAATATCGTTCAAATCCACTACCCGTGATGACTGGAAATTTTACTAAGAAACATCGATGTCGGGATAAAAAGATCTATATATATATATATATATATATATATATATATATATATATATATATATATATATATTATTTCAAACGTTATTTTAGTGGATACTTGTTTTTCAAATAGACATATGTTTTTTTATTTTTAAATTTTCCGGATTCAGAGATAAATTTCTTTATTAAATTTTCTCCAGTGGGCAGACTGATAGATGTAATATACACTGTATAAAATACATTATTAATATTAATATTAATAAAAATATATAATACCACACGCCAGCAGTACCACTTGGTGTTTTATACACAACGCAATTTCCGACGTGGAGTGTTATATATATTTATTAATACAGTGTAACCCGGATATAAGAGAGTTGTTGGGACTGGAGAAGAAGTCTCTTATATCAGGGTTTCTCTTATATACGGGTTTGGTCTATTTTGTTTAGGTAAGTAAGGCTCTAATTTGGGACCAGAGAAAATCTCTCTTATATCCAGGTCTCTTATATCCGGGTTACACTGTATATACTTAATAGCTCTGTTATTTTGCATTGAGAACTGTTTTACTTACACCAAAGGATATATATATGCATGTAGATTTATTTATATTTATTTATTTGATTATATATATATATATATATATATATATATATATATATATATTCTGAAAAGCTCTCGGCCCGACCAAGTAAAGATTTAAAATGTTCTCTAGTTCTTCATTTCGTCAGATTTGGCAACGGGGTTCTAGCCGTAAACCTTTCAACACATCTTCGTATTCTACAATATATGCGTAATTATATAGTTGTATATACGCTAATACATTTTGTATAATGTATGAATATATAATTACAGACAAACCTCTCATCTACGGACCCCCCCCCCAATCAACGGACTTCAGATGCAACTGACAAAATCTGCAGGCGAAATAAAAAAAAATCTGTAGCGAAAAAATATTCCCAAATCGTCTACGATGTATTTCAAAATTTGCGGGTTTAGTAGAACGAGCCGTATTATTTCTCAAACTGACACTTTGCACCGGCGGCCGACCTTTCAATTGTAAACAAAGACGGGTGTACAGTATATAAAGTACGATACATTAGCGTGTGCGTGAAAAGTAGATGTGAGAAATATATTATTTTTGTTGTTTTAATTAATATATCTATATTAAATATATATTTATGCCATATACATGTTTATAGTACTTACATTATCTGTAGTGGTTTTATAACTAAAAAATAACCCTTTCCCATTACCTAAAATCGGCTTTAACGACCACCACTTCCTTCTATTAGTCCGTTAATGAGATGTTTGTCTGTTTACGCATATATATTGATATAGGCATAAATAATACAGATTGAGAGATAACTAGAATTTTTCATTATTAAAATAAAAATTTGCGTGTGTATTTACTTTAATTACGTAATCGTCAAATGCTAAATTACCAGCCTGTACATGTCTGCATCTTAACTAATATTTTAGCATCACTCATTATCGCACACTCTCCTTTGATCTGGCTCTAACAGCTCAGTTGTGGGGAAACTAGCTGGTCACATTCAATACCACGAAAACCAAACTAGGGACGGACCCTGAATTTTCTCTGATCGTGATGAACGGGTGTTCTCTCAGAGAGACTCTGTGCCTTGAGCGTCTGTTGGGAGTTAAGCTCAACCCAGACCTTACGAGGTACTCGTATATACGATCCATCGGTAAAGATGCTGGAAAAATAGTCGATTCCCTCAACCGCTCCAGTAAGTACCTGACTCCTCTTGATATCATCTGCTTTTACATGAGCCCAATTGGGCCGAAAATGGTGTATTGCTGTCATATATAGACACCAGCTTCCCAATTTCCAGTCTTGATACAGCTTCTCCGCATCCTTGTGCGTGATTGATTATTTTCCACACTACAACTCCTTTTGCCACTGACGAAATGTTTCAAGTCTTCCATTGCTCTATTGTTATTCCCATGGAAAGTATTCAGACAAATTACATTCCTTGGTTCCCACCAGTTCTAACCTTCACGCTTAAGACACGTCATGCCACGCATATTTTAAAATTCCCTTCGTATTCCATTGGTCAGCCGTAATTTCCACGCGAGCAGATCCTTCTCACGTAACGCTGCTTTATGGAACCGGCTCTCAAGAGGATGCTTCCCCGACTACTTCAATCTTAACCTGTTTAAATCTATGGTTAACCGTCATGTTCTCCACATATTCACATAAACTGCACGTCTTACGCTCTACCCAGAGGGGCTCTTGTGGTATACAGGTTGAGCATTATTGGAAAAAAAAACACCGCAAGCTTCACTCTCCTTCTATCTGTCTCTGTTTGCAATGGGTTTTAAGGACAGTCTACGCCAAAATCTGCCGCACATTTTTACCTGTTTTAAGTCAAAGGTTAATAGGTTCGCTGGGGGTCACGACAGATGCAATGCAACACTAAAAAAAATGCTGATATAAATTATTTCATAGAATCGTCCCTGTCATGTCGATTTAATTTTTGTTCTTTCCTGTGGATGTTCCGTGATTTGATATTTGTAAAATTAATGTACATTTAAAAACTTTTACCTTTTCTTTTTTTTTCTCCTCCACCAATCTTTCTTTTCATTTTTTTATTCGAAGTGACTTGTGTACTTAATAGCACGACCATCCCTATGGAGACTGCGAACATTTTCTCCCCTAATGTAAATTACAGTCGGACCAATGTTCATGGTGATAAACGCCTATGACGAAAGGATTTACCTTATCGTCTGCTTGTTTCTTTGTTTCGTGTTCTCATTCGAAAAATACATCGCAAAACTTACAGTAGCATGTGGACATAGATACATTCATATGAGGAAAGAGTTTTGCGAAACATTAGACTTTGTCTTTAATGATATTCTCTAAAATTGTCAGCGGTTTGTTACATCAAATGAAAATATATACGCATATATTTAAATATTAAGATCTCGTGCAAGATAAAACTTAGCTTCGTAAATAAAGGTAAATCGTTTTTTTAGAGTAGATAGAAAGTTAGACACGCTGGACCCTAACTAGTGTATTGTCAGTTCCTCACAGGGTACCCTACAATTGGAGCCTACGCCTGACAAAGCAATGTTTAGTGTATGTATATATATATATATATATATATATATATATATATATATATATATATCAGAAAGTAAGGTTATTACACTTAGGACAACAAGTTTGAACAAACACTAACAAGACACATTTACCAAGGTCTATCCACTGACATACACAAGCTCAAATAAAACTTCTTGTGCACCTGGCTACTTACTGAAACTTAACACTTTATATACACATAGACACCCATATACAATTCTTGTTTATTTTGCCATCATCATCATCATCATCATCATCATCATCATCATCATCATCATTACTGTTATCGTTTTTTCTTGACGTAACTTTATGCTCCACACTCTGACAAAGTAGATTACACTAAAACTATTTCTACGCGCGTGCACACACACACACACACACACACACAAACAAACAAACAAACAAACAAACAAAAACACACACAGAGAAATTTAATACTTTAAGTTGAACTTTTTGGGGTTGCCACTAAGGTTCAATAAAATTGAATCCCTGACACTGGAACTACTTAACACTTTGTTGCCATGAACTACTTAACATGTTGTTATCAATGAACGACTTGACACTTTGATCTCATTAGCTACGCTCAGTGAACTATGACACTCATAATCTGACGATAATCAATTTTTGGTGAAAAAATGATTAAGTTTGATCACGTGGTCATAATCAACCAATCAGACTGAATTTTAAACAGATATCAATCTGACCTCCCTTTTTTATGCATAAAACGGAAAGAATTCTCCAACTTCAGTCAGATGCGGAACAGATCCTGCAATAGCGACACGTCTCTGCATCTCAATTTCGCTTTTGAAAATCATAGAACTGAGAAACCGGTAAAATTACTCTAAATAAATATTCTTACAGACTCCAGTTACATCACGTGAAAACCTAAAAAAAAATGCGCAAGAAAAAATCTTTTCTCCTTTTTAAGTTCTCAAATATTAAAACAAAGTGCAACAAAATGTGACAAAAATTGTAAATGGGAAGATATTTAAAAGGTTCCTTTCCTGCTTTCATTTGATCATTATGCAATTTTGGCTCCATATGCTGAACACCAAATTTCAGTTTTCGATATAACTGTCCTCGTATCTATCAAAACTCATGATCTAAACCTCTATTCCTATGGTCATAAAAAACTATTCTAAATGGGTTAAACCCCAAAATTTAAGCTCTTTACAGGAATTATCGCTCTTCCCTGCAGACTAGAACTAAATCCTTAAGTATAAATAACATTAATATTGTTTCATAAATGCGCTGAAAGTTATTCAAGGGACTCGAAAACAACGAATACCTGCTTCACTCTATTTTGCTCGCACACTCTGAGTGCAAGCAAAAATTGTTTCATTTTGGCTTGGATGTTTTAGTACATCCTCCATATTACAATTTATCCGGTCTTTAGAGAATTAGTTTGATTAAGAAAAGAAAATTCCCATAAAACACTTCTTAACTAAGAAAGATTAAAATGGGAGGACAGAATTTTGAAGTCGTTTGAAAGACAACAGAAGATATTGAAACAAAACTGTAAAATAAAATTTAAGGTTGTAAACTTAAAAAAAAATGTCTTTTATTTGTATTTAATGAACTGAAGGAACCTTTATGTTTTCACAATTTTTTCTTTGTTTTCGAATATATTTTTTTGATTATTGCATCTTTCTTTGCCGTCTTTTTTTCACGATTTTGGGATCCGGAAGTTCATAACCTGTTTTTAATGATAAAAAAAAATATCAGGAAATCTTTCTCAATCATCGTATAACTGGAAACCGGGGCCGGCATGTTTACTCATTAAAAATATCTATTAAGACAGCCGTTAAAAATCATCTGAAGGCCAGATAAGTCAAGTTAAAGCGGCTTCAGAAATGTCTGTCTATGTGCATTTTTACGAAGAGAAAAAATAAAATGTTTATTTTGCAAGCAAGTCCTCTACTACAGAGTGCCCCACAGAAAACCAGAAAATTTGGCACAGTTTATTTGTTGAAATTTTTGTTACAGTTATTTGAAATGAAAACAACGAATGGAAATTTGAAAGCTTAAAACAGAACAAAAACACAAATGTTAGATGTGGTGTTCAAACTAAAGAACTCTGGTAAAATTTCTTGGCATTTTTTTCAGTCATCAAGTTGAATGTTCTTTCTTAAAGAGAACAATCAGATTTAGGAAATGGATTAAATCCAACAAATGGTTATTTTGAATATATATATATATATATATATATATATATGTGTGTGTGTGTGTGTGTGTGTGTGTGTGTGTGTTAATTAATGAAATTCTTGGATAACCCCAAGGAGGATGAAATCCGGAGAGCTCAATGTTCAGTCAGAGCGAATAATTTAATTTAAAGAAAAAACAGACCACTTTAAGGTACCACTGTAATAATTTATTTCACCAGAGAATTTATTATTCTCTGGATCTTCAGACTTCACTTTCAAGTTTAAAAAAAATAAAATTAAAATTTACACTTTTGAATGACAGTATTAATCTTATATAAGGTGATATAAAGGGTGATGAGGGATAGTGTGAGAGACATGGTCGAAATTAGGGAGGGAAGAGAGATTTTTAGTGTTTATTTTTATTCTAACTAAAATACTTAATATTGAGGAGGAGGGGTTAAGGACCCGACATTGACCTATTTAACCCGTCAACTCACCGGAAATGATATGGGAATATATATATATATATATATATATATATATATATATATATATATATATATATATAATAGTAATAACAAACAACTAGAAAATGCGTGAAAATTACGAGAATTTTACGCGTTTTTTTGGTTAATTAGAGCTATAATATTCAGTGCTTTAAAAAAGTTCAATAACTTATCTGGTTAGCCAACTCAAGATTTTCGCTTTGAAATGTTCTTGAGGGACAGATGTTTGATAATCTCATATAATCTGATAATAGGTTCAATGGATTTATCTCCATAAGTCTGAAAGAGAAATGAGGATGTTAAAATTTGGAGCATGCTGCGTAACATGACGTTAGGTTGTTCTCCTTTTACGTCCCGTTTAAGAAATGATAACTTTAACATTCTACACACACACACACACACAGACACACACACACACACACGTATATTGATTTAGTAAACATAGCTTAGATGTGGGACAAAATTTGAGAGTACTCAGTGAGGATCAAACTCAGCTCTCAGTCGTAACTGATCTAACGAGACAAGCTGCTAAACTTTGCTCTACGTCGCAGTACTCAAACGCATGCACACACAAACACGCGGCACGCGCACACACACACACACGCATATACATATGTGTATGGGGGGTATGTATAAATTTCAGATAGAGTATATCTGTAAAAGGACAATATGAATAAAGATAAAAGGAAAACTTATCTTAGCTGACACATTTTGTTCTCTGAGGAACTTTAGCAAGGGAAATTTACTCTATATATATATATATATATATATATATATATATATATATATATATATATATATATATGGATAGATAGGTTGGGTTTCACGCTTTTGCAATCGTCAGACAAACTTTTGTCTGACAAACTCTTTGCCTGACGATCGCAAAAAAAAGCGTGAAACCAGGGTCACAAACTCACATCTATCCAACCAAATATGTTAGCTCTATCTCTGATATTGAGCGCTTTCTAATAAGTACCGCGCATATAATATATAAATGATTATATATATATATATATATTTATATTTATATACACACACTTTTCACACACACACACACACACACACACACACACACACACACACACACACATATATATATATATATATATATGTCGATCAATGCCTTACCATTAGACTACACGAATTGAACCGTATGCGGTGCAGTCTCCAGTCGTACCTTAACTAGTATATTGGCATCGGATCAAAGCTTCCTAGAGATGAGAGTTTAAACAGTATTACACAATCTATGAATGATCAGAAACAATTTCGTGTGTTCAATCGAGTTTCTGGGGGTTGGAGTAAGAACCACTTCATACGCCGCGGACTATTTGGTAGCCATCCTCGTGGAGCGATTAGAAAACCGTTATATTTTTTTAATCATTTCACTCTAATCAAGGCAACAAAGCAACTAAGATGCAATGAGACAGGTGAAGACGATTGACATTGCATTTCAATTTTTGATGATCGTAGTTCACAGGAGAGCTGGTAGCAGGAAGTGAGTTCCACAGACGAAAAGCGCTATTAGCATAAAACTTATGGTTACAAGTAGCGATTTCAAGAGTGAAATTATCAAACCTACTTGCCAATCGAGTACTGCACCTAAATACGGGAAGTCTAGGTACTAACAAGGAAATAATATTAATATTTATAGAAGAAGCAAAGAGAAGCTACGTAAGCTCGGTGGGAAGGTGAATGAAATCGAAATGCCAAATCAGAACCGAATATTTTGCCTATTCTTCTTTGGATTTTGTCAAGAATCTCTAAAAACATATCAGAAGCACCAGACTAGATATGGCAGCAATATTCGATAGACGGACGAATAGTAGAATTATAAATCTGCAAGTTAGATAGATTTAACAAATGATTCAATATAATCATCCCAGTTCATGCTAGTGGAAAATGTGAAAGCAAGAAGTCACAGTGAGGTTAGCGTCAAGGTCAAAAAGTGATATTTAATAGAGAGCAGTTTCTTTTTAGAGGTGTTAAATTTAACAAGCCATTTCTTGCCCCAGTTAACAAGTGATTTTAGGTCATTTTCGAGATCAGCTACCAATTTGATTTTATCTATCAGACTATTAAGACAAGAGTAAATATTTGTGTCATCTGTAAAGTAGAGAGTTACTGAATGTGATTGCTGTAAGGGAGGGTGAATGAGAAATTAAGATACGCGTATTATAATGACGTGTAAGTATTGACCGACCCCGGATTTCAAGAGACCAATATTGTAGTTCCTAAGGAAGTATTCACAAAGCAACGATTCCAGGAAAGAAGCTGTCTGATCGGTAGAAGACAAAAACAGCATTATCATTTTAGAGGCATTAAAAGTTGTAACTCGAGCAAGACTTTTCTACGATGTTCAGAGAAAGTTTTTCTGATTATATTGAAAAGATCACACGAGAGTGGGTTTTTTGATTGACTGACATTTTTTACGGCTTATCAAACTTTTGTGGATTATTTAAACCGAAGCATATTTAAGATTGTATGAATAATAGATTTTTTTTCTGCGAGTGAATATTCTATTAACAATTTTAGAGAATAATAATTTTTCCAGAAACAAATCCTGCTATTTAACCCATGGCAGGGAGTAAAAAATGCATACATACCTTTTCCAAGGTTATTTGTGAACTCGGTTCTCTGACTTCTCATTCCTTCCGAGCCGCTATGTGTCACCCGCACATCCTACAAGAGTGGGAAAAAACACACACACACACACACACACACACATATATATATATATATATATATATATATATATATATATATATATATATATATATATATATACACACACACACACACACACACACATATATATATATATATATATATATATATATAAATAGAAACCGCAACGTTTTTGTTATAACGTGGATTTTTTTTTTTTTTACTGTATATATTATATTTTATTCTTCATTTTTTGCTACACGGGTTTTCGGTCTCGTGACCTTCTTCAGGCACATTAAAGGAATCAATTTTTAAGGAATAAAATTTCCGTATGTTCTTTTAATGTTTCATCGTTCATTTTCAGTATTTGTAATGAGCCTTGATCTCATTTTTTCGACTGTTGGCAAAAGTGAATTTCTGCCTAAGTGGTAATAAAATCATTAGGTTTGGTCTTAGTGGTGGCGATGACAGATGTGTTGATGATAGATGCCCACCTATCCTCACATCACCCCTGAGACTGTCAAATTCATTTCCATTTTTGTGTATCATGTGTGCGTGCGTGGCCCCGCTAGCTTTCACATGAATCAGCATACACACACACACATATATATATACATACATACACACACAGAGACACACGCACATATATATATAGTGTGTCCATAAAGTTCGTGTGCACTTTAAAAAATTATAACTTTATTTGTATTTGCGATAGAAATAATCTATTAAAATTGTTATAAAGTTTAATGTACCTAGTTTTAAGTATAGCTAAAATAACTAATGTGATTTCAGGCATTACTGTAAATCAGTTGGAAAATGTTTTCCGTGAACTGCAAAATCGTATTACCTTTTGTATTGCTAATGATGGAGGACATGTGGAAACTTAAATAAAATTTCAATAAAACCTTAAAAAATATAGATTTACTTCTTTCTAATCCTTTTTACAAATTATTTCTATCGCAAATACAAATAAAGTTATAAATTTTTTAAAGTGCACATGAACTTTATGGACACCCTGTACATATATGAAAAAAGATAATTCTTCTTTACCATCGCGTTTCGTCCTCTGATGGACTTTATCAAAGTAAGAGCTTTCGTTTAGTCTTTATTCATAATGACATTTCACTGATATATCTTATTTATGTCTGAATTTTTTGTATTACGACGTAAATATCTAGAGATTGCATTAATCGCAAGGTCATCTACAGTAAATTTTCTCCCTGGCTCTTACAATATTTCACCATTCCTGGCAGATCTTCATAATATCACAGTGTCGAATACCTACTTACAAAAGTGATGGAAAGAAAAAGAAAAGGACTCTAAATGAATTCATCTAGATAAAAAAACAAAATTTAGCCCGATGAAGTCCTAAAGAATGAAACGCATCACAAGTAAACTTTTTCCATTTTGCCATACAATTTCCCCAATACTGTTTTTAATATATAAAAATTACCTCATGCAGTCGACATGCAAAAACACCAAATTATTAGAAACAGTAAAAAAATTCGTACTGAAATGCATTGATGAAAAAGTCATAAAACGATGAACACAAAATACTTAGAACACATATCACATTTTTCCAACAGTTTTAGTGTATACCCATGTCTCAGTAGACGTCTCATTTTTTTTAATTAAACAGTATATTTATTTATTTTCGTCTACCAACCTGAATATTCGAGAAAATATGTACTCTCCGACAGGATTTAAGAGATTTCGTAAGAGAATCGGTTTTTAGACCAAATATGCTAATGCTGACACAGGCACGGAGTGCGTCGTCGAAAATATATATATATATATATATATATATATATATATATATATATACATATATATATATATATATATATATATATATATATATATTATTTCTCATGAGACTTAAGACTGAATTTTTCATTCATTTATTTACTATCAAAGCACTCATTTTAATACTTTATTTACAGAAATTGCTTGTCTCAAAAGCGTTTTCCTATCGCGACAGACTGAACAACGGCTCTTTTTTAGGAAAAACGAACTTTATCATTATTATTATTATTATTATTATTATCACGATAGATAGATAGATAGATAGATAGATAGATAGATAGATAGATAGATAGATAGATTTTGCATACAGGAATCAATACTGCATGGAGAAAGGCCGATTTTTATAAGTGACAGTATATAGTTATCAGTCGTTGTTTAGTAGTGTGCTCATGTTTGGTGCGTGTGATTTTCTCT
This sequence comes from Acanthosepion pharaonis, assembly GCA_903632075.3. NCBI lineage: Eukaryota > Metazoa > Mollusca > Cephalopoda > Sepiida > Sepiidae > Acanthosepion > Acanthosepion pharaonis. The sequence continues at coordinate 2,542,175 of CAHIKZ030002269.1, forward strand.
CGACTGCTATTTTGCTAACAAAATGTAGTTCAAATAATTAAAGAAAAAAAAACATGTCATATGACACCCGTCAAGAGAAAAATGGAAAGAAAATTGTTCCGGTCAAAATACATAGAAAAGTGGGTTATAAATGCAATCTCGCATGCTACGTCAATAACTTTGATTCCTCTTACCAGCTGCAGAATTGTGGATTATACATAAACAAACGACTAAAAAGCCTTGCCTGTTGTTGCGAAATAAGTTGGGTATTTTTAATCAGTTTTGCCGACATGAGTGAAAGCTTTTTCAAGCGCTTTATCAAAAAAGAGAGGTCAGTTTCTGTCGGATTTTTAGATGAGAAATTATCGCTAATATATGCTACTAGAGGAACCCGTGAAAATTTTACTGTTTTTCTATTTTAATTTTTTGATGAATTTTAATTTTTCACTCAATGATTGAATAAGTTAATGGAGAATTCTATGACAATAAAATATCCGTAGAATTTCCCCATATCGCATCGTTAAATATTTGAGCTTAACAACTTGCAATTACAATAACAATCATAATGCTTGTTGTTACTTTAAGTAAGGAGGTACAAATGAAAAAAACTGAAATTGCCAACTTTTTGTTTCACTGAAACAGACGTTAAATACTTCTGTCTTCTCTTCTTTCTGTATTTCTTTCTTTCTAGCCAAATCCCTGTCTTACGAACATTACTCTTAATAATTTCGAATAATTCAGCAGACAATGTTATTTTATTTATGGTAATTGGATTTTTAATGATTGTTTTACTCGGTTTCCGTCGTTCGATATTGTTTATATGAAAAATGGTGGCAATTTTTCCACGGTATTGCCATTAAAGCCACTTTGAACTGATCTTGTGTCACATTCGGTAGCGACGAAAAAATACCCGGCGTTTTAGCTAAGATCAAAATGTAGTATCTGTTCTTATCAGCTTAATCTGATTCTGTCTCTCCACTTCTATCTTCCATTTTTTTTTATGTCTTTCTTTTATTTTCTCACTGAAACAATGTAGTGTCTTTTCCCTATTTTTCATTAGATCAAAACAGAATAGTCTATTATTTAAAAGGTATTGGCAGGGCGTAACGGTCGTGCAAACTAACAAAGTATGGGGACAAGCACAATTATAATCGAATGCTATTTGAACCAGCGTCCACATCTTGGGTTTTATATTCACAATATTTCAGCCGTTGTACCCTTTGGCCTTCTTCTATTGTCTGACTTCAAATTTCGGTAACCATCCTGGAATTTTCAACTGTACTCTAGATTCAATACATTGGGATAGATTGTTCCCATTTCAAGAGACACATAGCCTAACGGACTAAAATTTTAACAGTTGTCTGGTTTCCCTGGAAATTGTGAGTTCAGTACTTTAGTCTGTAAAATGTTATATTCTGGTTCAGTGGGAGAAACAGGCAAGCGACACAAAAGTGAATAAAATTGGTAAATATTAACTGTTATGAATTGGCTCCTCTGTGCATGGCAAAGAAATCGTAAAAGATAAAGTTAAATTTCTCTCCGTGTATTAGACATGGTTGTTCAAATAATAATAACAGTAATAAAAAATGTCATAAATAATATAGGTAATAATAAACACATTAAGAATAAGTTAATATACTTTTTATTGAATTGGTTGACATCATTTAATCGGAAGAACGTGTTTGATAAGCAGTAGCAAGAGACTGAGGTCGAAAATGGATGAGTTTTAGTCGTGAGTCATCATGATTTATTTCTCGACTTTCTCTTGGCCCCCAAGGCATATACCGAGCTCTTAGATCCCATCAACTCCCAGGGATCAATATCGGCGACTTTGGAGACCCCTGATCTAACCTTAAACGACCCACAGCATACAATCGTGCATATACATACCGCTTATATCTTGCCAAATGACCGAACATCAAACTGAGAGATTCACATCTTGGACCGCGAACATTTCATTATTCCTCGTATCAGTATCTGAGTAATTTTTTCCTTTTTATCTTCTAGAGTTTCAGCCATTGTCTGGTCATCCTCCGGAAAAATATATATATAGTTGCTATTTGTCATATGTGATAATGAACTGAAATTAATAACATATTGACTTTTCCGTGAGAGGACGTTGTAGTTAAAAACGAAATTTCATCATAAGGCGTCAACTGAAAAATCAAGAAAAGCCGCTGTCTGCTTCTCTCTCTCTATCTCCATCTATCTATCTATCTATATATATATATATATATATATATATATATATGTGTGTGTGTGTGTGTGTGTGTGTGTGTGTGTGTGTTGATTTGTCGCGGCGTAAATATCCACAGTATTCAAAATACGCAATTTATCCACATAGCCTTAAGGTCACCAAAATCTCGTAGAATTACTTTTAAGGTTATTTTTTTCTTCCTACTCGCCATCTGACCGACATCCTATAGCCACTTTAATTACTTGACCACAAGTCTGCATATTCTTTAATTATATCCTGCACTATTTTTGGAATACTCTGGTTAAATACATTGACGCCGGTACAAGCCTCGAACTTTACTAGTCATAGCCCTAAACTAAACACTTATACTTTGAATGCAAATGGCGCCCACAAGACTTATCTGTTCTCTTCTGTTTTATCTAATTATCTATACCAGTCGGCATCTAACAAAAACTAATTCCTTGACGGACATGGAGAGCAAAAGATACATTTATATATGAACACATGGAACCTCTTCCTTGGCATATTTTTCGGCTAGCCTCTTTTCATTCGTGACCAGCCTTCATTATATGAAATATAAGATTATTCCCTAGACATCCGCCTCCTAAGCAGTTCTGAATTTAAAGAACGGTCAGAAATATTCCTGCCGCAAGATATTGGTGGAATGAGGCAATTTGTTGTTCCTCCTTATGTACGTGAGCACAACGCTTATCGACACAGAAAGTAGAAGCGACGTCCCGAGTTCTAATTCTAATTGAGCCTTGTCCCAATGCTCTTGAAAAAAAAAAACGCATAAATCCGTTTTGTTTCACCTATGAGTTAAAGAGCGGGACAAACTGGAATCGCTTGCCTTGAGTGGCAACCAGTGTATAAGGAAATCTCTGAAATGAAACCTCGCATGAATAATAAAGCAGACTAGGCTATTTAGCTTTGATAGGGCAAACAGACTATGAGAAGGGAATTCTGAAATCAGACCCTCGTAAATAATAGGGCATAATGGACTATTTAGACTTGGTAGGAGAATGAAAACGCTGAATTCAAAACTCCCGTAAATATAGGGTAGAATAGGCTCTTTAGCAATAGTTAGGCAACCAGTCTAGGAGAAGAAACACTCTGCATTCAAATAACCATATATCGTAGGGTAGACGTAGTTTTTTTTTTAGCAATGGTTGGGCAATCAGTCTATGAGAAAGGGATTTCAAAACCTCATAAATCGTAGAGCAGGCTGGACTCTTAGCGCGGTAACAACTCTGAGAAGGAAAACTTCATAATTAATCGGGCTGACTGAGTTCGTTAGCCTGAGTAAAGTAATCAGTCTAGGATAAGGAACATCATAATGAACTCCTGCTCGACAATGTTGTGCTTTGTAAATAACCATACATACCGAGTGTAACAGCAAAATTGTCCAAATTGTGTAACAGCAAAATTGTCCAAATTGTGTAACAGCAAAATTGTACAATTGTTAGATTAAGCTTTGAGCCGTTGTATCATAGAAATGATTAAAGATATCTTACTGGAATTCTCCGAGGTTTTTATAATACTATTGAGCTCTATTTTGACCAATAAGAATGTATAATTACTCTCCAAGCTTAACAGAAAAATCGTGATGAAATTAATCATAAACAAAAATGACATGATTATGTTCATAATTAATTAATCATAGCTAAGGGTCAGAAACTTATGATGGATTGTTTATATATATATATATATATATATATATATATATATATATATATATATATATATATATATGAAAATAAACATAAAGAAACATAAAACAGTAAAATCGACCTTGCTAACCGAAACGCTCCTCTGTGGCTCAATCGGTAAAAGCACGTCAGGCTATATGATGGTTCCGTATAGGATACAGGTTCGATCCCAGTCAGAGGACGAATATTTTCTATGAAAATTTCTCGGACATTCAGGCCGGTAAATGTCGTTAATACTGTTTATTATAAAAGAGCATTTACTTAAATATTTGTATCTATAAAAAGAACGTATAAACAAAAAATGGCTTAAAAATAATTGTCGGACTTTGTCCATTTCATAATGTGCGACATCATATATATATATATATATTGTTCCAGGATCATTTTCCAACTTATTCAAGATGATCTTCGCCTTCTCTAACCTTCTAACTTTCTGTTCTGGAGTAACAAGGCGACTCACACGTTTCACATACGATTTCATTTTCAAGTCTTTTTTTCACTGCTCTTTGGATTCTTATTGGTGAAACTCCTTTCTCACGTGCCAAACGTTTGATGAATTGAGTTGCATCTTTTCTAATTGATTTCTTCAACTCAAAGTTAATATGATTATCCCTCTGCTTGTTGTTACCTCCTGATCCAGTTTTCCCCTCTACCGCTCCCTCTTTTCAAACTTATTCACCGTTCTCTTGATGGTTCTTGAATGAACTTTGAAGATGAAAGCCATAGTATGAATGTTCGTACAATTATTGAAGGCCTGAATGATCTTTTTCCTTTCACCATTGCTCATTTGGGAAAACAGTGGGTCTTACACAAAACAATTTTAACCTGTTCTCTTTCTAGCGGAATAACTGAAAAGATTTTTTCAATGATTCTTACGACAAATGGGATCAAGATGGATAAACGTCTTATCTGAAAACTTGGGAAAAAATAAACTCAGTTAGTTTCGTAGTTTTTTAAATGTTACATATTTTGTGGGATGGACAATTATCTTGTAACCCGATTTGAACAATTTTGCTGTTACACCCGGTATATTGAATTACGTAGCTTTCCTCTCTCTTTTCTATCTAGGGCTTATAACATGAAGTGGAAAGATTTTATTGAATCCATTGCAAGGTCTACTGCTAAGAAAGTTAGTTCTCTATGTCGTGCTCGACAATATTTCTCCCTTGATCTATCTTATACATATCTATAAGTCTACCATTATTAGAGGCTTTTGAATATTGCTGCCACTTATGGTCCGGAGTTCCTGTTGCGTAGAAATTCTTGATAAAATCAAAAGAATCAACAATATTATTGGTCCTGACCTGGCGTCTCAGATTCTGTCACTTTCCTACCGCCGCACTGTAGTTACCTTGTGCCTTTTCATCAAAGACTTTCATTCGGATGAACCCTTTGCTATGGTACCTAGACTTTATGAATTTAAGCGCAGTACGAGATTGGCGGCAAAGTCTCATCAATTCGCAGATGAATTGGCTAGATGCAACCGTAAGTTCTATGCTAACAGTTTCTTTTCTCGCACTTCTCGCTTGTAGAACTCTCTTCCTGCTTCATCGCTTCCCAGCCAACTTTGATCTTCAAAAATGTAAATGCAATGTCAATCGCTATCTACTGTCTTCTTAATTGCTCTTCTATTGTTCTCGCTCCTTAATAATGTTTATCTTTTTTCTTATTCTTTCACACTCAGTTATCCCTTGTGTCTTAGTGGCTTTACTGCCTTGTCTGGGATGATATGATTAAAAAATATATGTTTTTTCATGACAGCTGTAGATTATATTGCAATAGATTCTTTTCTCGCACTTCTCGCCCGCGGAACACTCTCCGATTTCTTGCTTCCCTTCTACGTACAATCTCCAAAAAAAAAATAAATGCAACGTCAATCGCCATCTTCTGTCATCATTAATCAAGTTGTTTTCCTGTCCTTTCTTCCCAGTAAATTCTTCACATTCTTTTTCACTTCTCATTTTACATCTTATTAGGATTATCGCCTTCCTTGGGGGTGAAAAGATTACACACTCACGCGCGCACACACACGCGCGCTCACACACGGACACACACACACACAGATATATATATATATATATATATATATATGGGCCGTCGATAACTGTGCTAGCACGAAGTTACAAGTCATCGTGACCGAGAGTTTGAGTGTGCTGGCCTTGTTCAGATTGTTGATCACGCTAGATTACACGCTCTCTTCCAGAAAATGTAACTAAGGTCTGCTCAGCCTAGTTGAAATATAAACCATAAGTTGGGTCTGTGGGTATTGAACAAAGACAAATGTGCCTGAGAGAGCGTCTGCAATAAGGATTGGCACTAGATAGATGGGTATCTTCGAATACGAGTGGCCAGATATACATATACATATATTGACTGATCGCAACAACCCTAAGAAAGATGAAATTTAAATTTCTATTATTGCCTTATTCCAAAATATTAACATATTAGCAAATAGCTATTAATGTCAACATCTGATCATAAATAGTTATTAATTTAAAAAATTAGTAATTAATGTATAATATTATCCATAACTACATGTACAAGAATGTCATTTTTGATAAAAGTTAAAAAAATAATCATAAATATGTAAAAGATATATATATAGTCAAAAATTCCTAGCTATTTGTGCTATGTTATAATGCTTATTACCTAAGCAATAATACTGAATAAATTTTTTTAAACATTAAAGTATATTTAATCACATCTCCCTAGCTGTCACGATCTGTGAACAAATTTTATATACAGATAAGATACGAAGAAGCGTAAAAATGTTCCTACTCTAATCCATAGCTATGAGGGGGTCAGAAATTTCCCCGTTTATTATTGGATCGAAGTGATTAATATACACTACTGAATTAAGTGCCTTTACAAAGAATAACGCAACTTATGCATTTAGATAGATAGATAGGTAGATAGATAGATAAATAGATAGATAGATAGATAGATATTAGAAGAGAGATGGGGGAGATTTTTTGGTTTCTATATTGTTTTGTTTACATCGGTCGCGTAGACGTCACGCGTTTAGCTTATGGCGCTAGTGTTTATGTTTGTTTCTTGAAATGTTAATAAATGACATACGATTAAAAAAAATGGAATATTTTATTTTGATAGTATGATAAAAAAAAGAGGCTGAAGTGAATTCATAATACAAGGTTAAATCATCCACAAACATCTGAACGTCAACACAAGTATTTTTCTATGAATATTAGCGATATAAGGAAATCTGTTTGGTGGGTATTGCGAAACATCTTAAATTCGTGATGACTTTCCTACTTGCTCTCTATTTTATCATTTGAACGGATTTAAACCATATTTTTTTTAACTCATAGATAGATAGATAGATAGATAGATAGATAGATAGATAGATATTGTAACAAGAATATTGAAAATTCACGATATTTATGGAAGTGTTTCGTAATGCTTCATTTTTCAAAACTTCAATTTATTATTATTTTAGATAGATATATAGATATGAACAGATTTAGATAGATAGATAGATAGATAGATAGATAGATAGATAGATAGATAGATAGATAGATATGAACAAGGAGAGATGAAACCATAGATAGATACATACATAAATATGAACAATGTAAATGGTCCATAGATAAATAAAATAAAATAATATATATATATATATATATATATATATATATATATATATATATATATATATCCAAGTATATGATTGGTGTATACGGAATAAATTCCAATAACCAACAATTACTATTCTTAAAAGAGTGCTCAATACAGAGTAAAGCGAATATAATGATTTATTTAAAAATTATAACATAAATATGTTATAATGTAGTGATTTTATAGCATATTTATGTTATAATTTTTAAATAAATAATTATATATATATATATATTTAATAAAAACAGACCACTTTAAGGTACTATTACAATAATTTATTTCACCAAAATCCCTTTTAAAGGATTTCGGATCATCAGGTAACACTTCCAACAATGAAAAAAATCCGAAATCCTTTAAAAGGGATTTTGGTGAAATAAATTATTGTAATGGTACCTTAAAGTGGTCTGTTTTTTATTAAATATTAGCTCTGTTCTTCACATTGAGCTCTCAAGATTTCATCCTCCTTGGATTTACCAATTCGGTTTACCAAGTTCTTCATAACTTATATATATATATATATATATATATATATATATATATATTGAACAATAAAAATATTACAAAATAAAAATCTTCAGACACACTGGGTTGTATATTAATATTCTTTCGTTTTTATTATTATTTCATTTAGATTCCTCGACTAGTTTCGGCCAACATAGCCATCATCAGGAGAAAAACATTTTCCTGCTTGCTGGTAGCAGTGAACTACGGAAATGAATGCCTTGATGGCGAAAATGAAGTAGTTTTCATTTGTTTTTTTATTTTTGGTCAGACCTTGATGAGGAATTTTTCTTGCCTTGATTATTATAGATATCATTATAAACCCAACGTTTCAACCACATACACACAGGCCATCGTCAGATGCCCATTGTTTTGCTGACATGGGATATCTGTTGATATTTGAACTTTTTTATCTTGACTATTATATATGCCATTATAGACACGACGTTTAGTTGCTACACCTGTTTGTTTTTTTTTTTCTATTTTCTTAAACCATGAATTTAATAACGACCAGCCTAGATAACTTTAACTGTTTAAGAAAATAAATAAGAAAGAGGAAAGGTAACTGAAAAGCGTTTACCCACTAAAAATAACGTTTATAGTAATAAAAATAACATTGTTGTTTGCGTTTCGAGTACAAAGTAGAAGCTAGCAAATAGAAACTCATAGAAGGCCCAACGTTAACTGTGAATTCCTTAAATATGTAATTCAAACTTTGCTCTGTCAATGGGGTCCCCGTGTCCGAATTGATAAAAGCACGTTTCGGCTATAGAAATGGTTTCCCCAATAGATAGATAGATAATGAACAGACTGGGATAGATAGATAGATAGATAGATAGATAGATAGATAGATAGATAGATAGATAGATAGATAGATAGATAGATAGATAGATAGATAGATACGAAGAGACAGGGACAGATAGATAATGAACAGACTGGGATAGATAGATAGATAGATAGATAGATAGATAGATAGATAGATAGATAGATACGAACAGACTGGGATAGATAGATAGATACGAACAGACTGGGATAGATAGATAGATAGATAGATAGATAGATAGATAGATAGATAGATACGAAGAGACTGGGATAGATAGATAATGAACAGACTGGGATAGATAGATAGATAGATAGATAGATAGATAGATAGATAGATAGATAGATAGATAGATACGAACAGACTGGGATAGATAGATACGAAGAGACTGGGATAGATAAATAGATAGATAGATAGATAGATAGATAGATAGATAGATAGATAGATAGATAGATACGAACAGACTGGGATAGATAGATAGATAGATAGATAGATAGATAGATAGATAGATAGATAGATAGATAGATGGGATAGATAGATGCAGAAGAGACTGGGATAGATAGATAGATAGATAGATAGATAGATAGATAGATAGATAGATAGATAGATGATACGAACAGACTGGGATAGATAGATAATGAACAGACTGAGATAGATAGATAGATAGATAGATAGATAGATAGATAGATAGATGAATAGATACGAACAGACTGGGATAGATAGATAGATAGATAGATAGATAGATAGATAGATAGATAGATAGATAGATAGTGTATCAAGAATATTAAAATTTACGATACTTACGAAAGATCGTCTCAGAGTTTCGTAATGCTTCGGTTTTCAGACACCAGATCATAATGATTGCAATAATTATTACGGAATATATATATATATATATATATATATATATATATATATGTGTATATATATATATGTGTGTGTGTGTGTGTGTGTGTGTGTGTGTGTGTGTGTGTGTTTAATTTTATAAAATTACATTTATAAATGATAACATTATTTATCATTTTAGATATATAGATATGAAAAGATTGAGAGATCGGTTTGAATAGACTGAGATAGATAGATAGTCGGATGTGAATATATTCATATATAAATTTTCTTTGTGCTCATTTAAAGTAGACAAGTGTGTCTACACGAACATGCAGGCGAATATATAAACATTCAGATGTCTGTGTTTGCGTCTGGGTTAGTACTTCTGGTCTTTGCTTCTTCATTTGTTTAAATCTGCGCATTGAACTGCAGAGTCGAATTAACCCGTTGCTGTCTCACAGATGAGATAACTACATATTTCACACTGTTGCCCGAGATCTGTTCAATTCCATTTAAAAGCCAAAATATGTCAGCGGGCCCGTCCCATCCATTGGCATTATTCAACATTTGTTTTACTTAACTAATGTAAGTAAATATCAAACGTATTGTTATAAAGAATATTCCACTTGTTCCGTAGTCCTGCCTCATATATTATCAGATTATCGTATCTCAGTGGTTGATATGTTTATTTGCTCGGCCCAAAAGCCACTCGAGGTAGATCTTTACAAAGTAAGAGGCACAGTTTATGCGAATATATTGGGTGGGGGAGATAACGGTTAACCCTACACTTGAACAGGTTAAGCTTGTAGTAATCGGGGATGCATCTTATTGGAAGTCGGTTCTATAAAGAAGCGTTTCGTGAGAAGAAACTGCTTACATCTCACCAATAAAAGAGGAAAGGAATGAAGGTGGTTCACCACAATGTAAAGTGGCATGGCGGGCTCTAGCGGTGAAGGTTAGACCTGGTGAAACTAAGGAATGTAATTCGTTTGAACACTTTCCATGGAAATAGCGATAGAGTAGCGACGTTTCGTCTATGAAGAAGGGGTTTAATAACTCATCACTCACAAGGACGCGGCGATACTTTGGAGCACTATCGAGACTGAGAAACAGAAGACTGGGCTACTCTGGCCTATATATGGCAGAAGTTAGATTTATGCTTTTTAAATAGGGGATTTTTTATTAATTATCCTTGAAGAAAATGCATAAACAATTGCTTGTTACAGATATATTTACAAGCACTTGTATATGGCGGTCTTTGAAAAAAAGAAATAATTTGAAATAAATATAACTGAATGTGTATATTCCAGTTTTTATATCAGTCAGTTTAGTGCCACGCGTGATACACGCTTAGACGATCATGTATCTTTCGATACATGACTGATGAGGCAGATATTTTTTCCCGCAGTAGGTTGCCATTTCTTTCTGCGGTAGACCAGTTGCCATCCAAGGCTATAGAACCCGGTCTGTCCAGCTACTTACCCATAGCTGGGGGGGGGGGAAGAAGAGGATTCATACCTTTCCCAAGGGTATTAGCACGTAAGTGAATGTAATGGATTTGACTGGAATTCGAACTCGGCTCTCCGATTCCTCAATCCGATCCTCTATCCACCGTACCCCTTGGTTTTTATATACGACGTTAAAAACACTTTGAACCAAAGATGTATTTATAATCAGCCTGTCAAAGGATTAGGATTTAATTATTAAACTCCCTTTTTTGACAACACTTTCTGTATAGGCATGTGTGTGTTTTACTATGCATGTTTGTTATGCGTTTATATGAAGATGTGTATTTACGTTCGAATGTGTGCGCATGTGTAGGAGAGAAACGAAAAATGTGTAAGTAAACGTATATGAAAATATGTATAAAAATCATGGCCGACGCTAGGGTCTCGAAACTTTGATATAGGGGCCTCCCTCTCTACTACGTCGATTAAAAAAAAAAATTCCCAACCTGGGGGCCACAAACCCTCCAAGGAAAATTGGAGAAGGGGAAGGGCAGCGTTTTTTTTTTTTTAAATTAACAAAAATCAGGGAATTATCTAATTTAAATGAAAATTTCAGAACAAATTCATTAATTATTTTTGCTTTTATAATGAATAGGTTTTTTGTTTAAAAATAACTGATAAAATTTTATTCTTTTTGTAATAACTACCAATATTTTTATGACTAAATTTTACTCGAAAAAAATGTTTAAGTCGCAAATTTTTACATTTCCATAAAGATTAGTCGCTGACGCACCTCCGCTGAAAAAAGATTTTACAAAATTTCCAACACAACATAAACAGGACTGCCTTAAAAAGTTGTTTTAAAAACAGTATTTCAGTTTTCGGGAAAATTTTTCATTTGTTGAAATCTTTAAACATTTTTATTTTTTAAGCGATCATTTTCTTGGTTTTATCTTTCTAGAAATATAAAGAATGGGGAATAGAAATTTTATTTTATTTACTAACCGTAGACTTCTTGTTATTATCACTATTAATAAAAAAAAAAAAATCAGAGCTCCTCTTTAGTGGATGATCTCGGAATAAAAACTGATTTTACCGAGATATATTACGCTCTTAATTGATTTAAAAGAACTACTCAGAAAGAAAATTACAATTTTAATAAAATAAGCGCTATTGAAATTAGCACTTCTGCCCACCCTAACCCTCCCCAGTAGGCAGGCGGCTTCCACGTAGTTGAGAGGTTCGGGGTAGTAAGCACCGGCCCTGTCGATGATTATAGTTGATGATTGAAAATATAACTTAGGTAGAAACAAAGTACAAAAAGCAAAAAAAAAAAAAAAAAAACGCTGCTGCAAGTAGACCTTTTGGTGCTCCAACCTCGTCGGGGGTTCTTGCGTAGTACGCAATCCTGCAGATACACGATGCATATTATTAGTTGATAAATGACAATGAAAAAAAATTAAAAATGGCGGATGGAATAAAACAGTACTGAAAAAAAATGGCAGAGGCCACAACGGGACCCCCAAAAATGCCCCTTCCCCCAGGTCGAGGGTTTCCGGGGTAAGACGCGCCGGCCCTGATGAAAATGTGTACGTATGAAAACGTGTATGTGTATGAAAAAAGAATGCATTTATGTGAAAAAGGATGATTATTTTGCATTTACATCATTTTACTGTTGAAATGGCTAGATGTAACTGCAAGTTCTATGCTAACAATTTCTTCTCTTGCACTTGTGTAACTTTCTCCCGGCTTCTTGCTTTCCACTCAACTTAGAGCTTCAAATATTTAAATGCAATATCAATAGTTATTTTCTGGGGGGGGGGGGGGTCATTCCTGTTATTTTATTGTTTTTTTTGTTTTTTAATATATATTTTTATTTTTCTCATATTCTTTGGCACTCATTAACCTTTTGTGTCTTAGTGGCGTTATTACCTTGCTTGGCGTGAAATGATTCAAAAATAAGTGTATATGATCATGTGCGTGTCTGCGTATGTTCGCGAATTACGTCAATCTGTACCGTTGTGTGCATCTACTTATGTTCACATATGGATATTTACTAACCTTAGCTTAGCATGGCGCATGGCCTTAATAGTAGAGCATCCTGTGAAAAATGTACTCTCTGCACTAGCGAATTGTTCTTTGAGGAGCTACGGTAGGCGGCTTCCACTTTTGTTTATATGAGAGAGAGAGAAAGAGAGAGAGAGAGAGAGAGAGAGAAAGGAGATAGACTGAGAGAGATAGGGAGACAGAGAGAGTACGAGAAAGAAACAGTCATATAGAGATGCATAGAGAAAAAAAAAGGGAGAAAAAGGGTCATAGTGAAAAAGAGAGTGAAAAAGAGAGAAGAAAATAGAGAAAGAGACAGAGGGGCATAGAGAGTAAGAAGGAGTAAGGGAATGAGATACGCATATACAATTAATAAGGAAAAGAGAGGGCAAAATAGAGAAAGAGACAGACAGGAATGCATATAGAGATAGAGAAAAAGAAAGAGAAAAAGCGACTGAAAGAGAAGCATAGTAAGAAAAAGAGAGCAAAGGCAATAAAGGAACAGAGATGCATAGAGAGAAAGAGAGAGAAGAAAAAGGACAGACAATGCCATGCGATAAAAAGAAAGAGCAAAGTAAGAAAAGGCGAGAGATATAGATGCATAAAAAAGTAAGAAAGTGAGAGAAATAAACAGATATATATATGTATATATGGAGAAAGAGAAAGCAAAGGAGAGGGGAAAAAGAAAGAAAGAGCTGTACAAAGAGAGAAAACAAAAGAGACAGACAGACAGAAAGCGATATGAAATCGAATGAGTAAGAGTGTGAAAGAAACAGACAGAGATGCATAGACAGAAAAAAGAAAAAGACAGAGAGCCATAGGGAGAAAGTGAGAGCAAAGGTGAGAAAGAAGGAAAGTGAGAGAGAGAAAAAAAAACATAGGCAGAGAGGTATAGGGAGAAATGGACAGCAAGGTAGAGAAAGAAACTGAAAAAATTGCGTCGAGAGAAAGAGAAAGTGAAAAAAAATCAAACTGAGATGCATAAAGAGGAAAAGAGGCAGACAGAGAAGAATAGGGAGAAAGGGAGAGAGATAGAGTAAAATAGAGATAGGTGATAAGCAACCGCATTTTATGTGCGTGAGAAAACGTTTAAGTTTGTATGAACTTGCACTTTCTTTTATGCAAGACAGATCTTGAAAGACCAAGAAAGGCAAACAGTCGGCAGATACTTATGAACTTGGGTCGTGTGGTTCTTTCAAACACCCTAAATGACATCGCTAGAAGTAAGGGTGTTGAAGATATAGACCTACCCTACTTTATCAACCGCAATCGACATCACAGAGTCATTTTAAACTCCCTGATCGTTTCTGTGGCTGTATAGTACGCACTTCGCTTAGGGTTTGGAATTTAGACTTCTTCTTCTACTAGACTGATTGAAAACCACGGCTAGTCTACATTGCAACCGTAGCTGAAACCGTGGAGAAGAAATGGGTGTATACTTTCCCCAAGGGTATTTGTGAGAAAGACAATGTAACGAACTCAACCAAAATTCGAATATGGATCGTCGATTTCTCATTCGTGCAGCTTACAATTACATTACACAAATATCCTAATGGATATTCCTAAACAAAAAGATTTAAATAATTTTCTTTTTGTCCTGCTTATAGGAATAAACCCTATTTACTGGCATTTATCAATCTAAGGACAAAATATTAAAACCGTTCCGAAAAATGATATGCGAGTAAGGAATATCTAATGAACAAGCATAAAATGAATGTTTCTATAATGAAAAACAAAAGGAAATGGCGCGAATTTCTCTGAAAAAAAAGAGTTTGATAAAACTATATAAATAAAGCTCAGTGTACGTATGTCCGTCCGTCCGTCCGTTCGTTTATCGGTCTCCACGAATCATAAACAACCTGGTGTAACAAGTTGTAACTACTATAGTTACACGAGATTAAAAATTAAATAAATAACTCGTTTAAAGTTAAATTTAAATATCAAACAGAGTGAAAGGTTGAAAAAAAAAACAATTCTTTATTAATAGTTTAACTTTAATTTCGCTTTTTCGTCGCAAGTGCAATTGATATCGTCTAATTAAACCGTAAGTAAAACTTAAGTGGGACACAATAAGTTGTTCAAATGTTTGTTGGTTTTTTTCCTAGCACGTGTACTGTGATGTGTTCAAAATATTGCATAATTCGGGTTCTCTAATATCTTTTAAGAGTGTCTTTATGTGAAGGGATCATAAAGAATGGTGATTTTAAAAGAAAATAAAAATTGAGCGCAAAATAAATGTAAACAAACTACGGAGATCAGTTGCGTATACGAAGAAAGATTATGGCGAATTAAGGTGACAAATAAAGATAAAATGATTTGATTATTTCTAAATTCTTATAACTTTTACGTACATAGGACGCTGAAGGTAAAAGGCCGAAGGGCCAAAGATCATCTACGGAAGCTAGCCTAAAGTTAACATTCGACAAAAATCACGAGAATAGATAAAGTCCAAGCATGAAAAGAAATTGTTGTTAAAAAAAATGGAACCAGCATATGTTTCCTAAGTAAGCAAGTTTACCCTAAAGACGATCAAATCACAATTAATGATCTACAAGTCAAGTTTACTGATATTTGCGCCACAATGAAGTGCCCTACTGAACCAAAGCAGTTTGGTCGGAAACAAACTCAGTGATACTTGTCAGTTATTCGTAAGAAACAGCTGCAAAACGTACAAATTAATAATTAGCTAGAATAAACATTGATCAGTGTGTGTGTGTGTGTGTGTGTGTGTGTGTGTGTGTGAAATAATCTGTTAGTAAACAAAAAGCTCGAAAAGATTGAACGTATCATTCATGGAATTTGGGGGGGGGTACTTAAAATTTGTATGAGAATAATGTAGCATGGATTTCTCACCAAAAGAATGAGTCTGCATATGAATGCAAGAAAGAGGGAGCGAGAGATATAACGTGTTTCGGTGTGAAGCAAGGATGCTTATTATAGATGTATTCCAGAATGGAATAGATAGATAGATAGATAGATAGATAGATAGATAGATAGATAGATAGATATTAACAAACTGGTAGATATATAAAGAAACTAAGAATTATATAGAAATATTAACATAGATAGATAGATAGATAGATAGAAAGAAAGAAAGAAAGAAAGAAAGAAAGAAAGAAAGAAAGAAAGAAAGAAAGAAAAAACAGTCTAGCATAGACAGACAAAGAATAATAAAGTTAAGCAAGTAAATAATTGAGATGCAAATGGCGACTGTGTCACATTTCTTGACCTAAACCTGTCCATGCTAGTGATCCGTAACGCGTCTTGTTTTTTCATTCTTGACTGCCCTTTCTCTCCATATCGCTTTTTCTCCTTCTTTCTACTTGTTTCTTTTTGGTTAATCTACTCAGCCTCACCCCCTCTCTCTCTCTCTCCCTCTCTACCTCTCTCTCTCTCTCTCTTTCTCTCATTCTCTCTTTCTCTCTCTCTCTTTTCCTTCTCTCAAGACAACAAATCCCGCAGTTTCGTAGGAAGTTTTACTGACGGGGAAGAAGAGACGTCACGCAGTGGGCCAATGACGTCATCGCCACTTCTGCAAAAGCGATGAACCTTTTTTTTTTCTTTTTCTTTTTCTTTTTTTTTCTTTTCTTTGTTCTTTATATTTTTGATACGGCAAACGGAGAAAGAGACGCTCTCTTACAAACAAGACGATGCAGGCTGCGAAAAACAAACAAGACATTTACCCATCTAAGAAGAAAAAAAAAGACAGAAAGAAAATCTTATATTACACAAATCTACAGACATTCAACTATATTCACTGAAAAGCAGAGACTCGGCTGGTCGGACGGATATGCGTACTCACATGTGCTTCTATATTTGCAGACACAAAGAAAGGAAACACGATAACGAAAGACGCATACAGATGGACTCACACAACACACACACAACGCACACATACAAACACACACGTAAGCGCATGCGCACATGCTCAAGCGGAAATAAAAATAAGCCCAATGGCTAAGAGAGTTACATACTCATGACCAGAGCTCAAGGTCGATATTCCTGAGCAGATAAAGCAAGTTCATGAATGCTAATTTTTTTAGCTAAATAGGCCGTGACGTATCATAATCTTTCTACATCTTGTTCGTTTTTTATCTATTCATGTATTGTCGTATCATACTAAGCTTAAGAAACACACACTTACACACATGTACTTCTTTGTTCGCTACAATCTACACCATTTCATGTCTGCGATCAACTGTTACGTATCCTATGTACTGCGCTCATCCTAAGAGATACCAAAGTAGCTTCTGCACTCAGCGTAACACAAAACATCAGACGAGTCATGTGCATCAGATGTTTGGCCTGGAAGGTTCCCTCATATCCAACAGGTGCAGAATCGAACCTCAAAGAAGTCAGTGACTGCCCCCGCCATGTAAACAGGTGGTCGGCCTACTTAACTTACGATGTGTATACGTGAGCAACAGGATCGCAAGAAGTTATATAAGCAGCTTACCTTCGAGGGGGAAGACAAAGATTCGCTCACATTCTCGCGAGAAGATCCACGCTTGAAGAAAGTCCCGAAAGCCTCACACCCTCAAGCCGATCTTAACTTAGTCCAGAAATCATAATTTTACATATGAAAGACTTATTCTTGTATTCCTATTATTCTTTACAACGATCATGTGTTTTTTTGTTTTGTTTTTTTTTTTATCATTTCACCCCAAGCAAGGTAATAAAGCCACTAGGAGGCAATGGGTTACTAAGTGTTAAAGAATATGAGAAAGACTATTTAGGAGAGAGGACAATAACGGTTGACATTGCATTTACATTTTTGAAGATTAAAGTTGACCGGGAAGCAAGAAGAAGGAAGAGTGTTCCGCAAGCGAGAAGTGCGAGAAAAGAAACTTTGAGCATAGAACTTACGGTTGCATCTAGCCATTTCAATGGCCGCCAATCTTGTACGCCAATCTTGTACTGTGCTTATATTCATAATGTCCAAGTACCATAGCGGTAATTTCATCAGAACAATTTCTATGAAAGTATTTATAGAAAAAGTACACGGAAAGTACGTTAGGGTGGTGGGAAGATGCCAGGTCAGAACCAGTAGCATTGCAGATTCTTTCGCTTTTATCAAGAATCTCTAAATATATAGCAGGAGCCCCAGATCAGATATGACAGTAATTATTGTAAAGCGATGGTTATCAATCCAGTTTAAGCTTAGATTGCTATGGTTATTAATGCTTTTTATTTTTTCTTAGTTCAATTGATTAGCGGTATACTCAATAAAGATCGAATTTAGTCATACTAGCAATGGACTGAAAGACTGCCTCGAAAAATCAGTATTCGAAATCCCAGTTTTTGACTTAAACCCCGAGTGGTGCAGCCGGTAAGAACCTTAGAACGACCCCGCGAAGAAATAGTCCCACATTCATTTATTCTCATTTGTTTCTAAATGCTTTTTGACGTATATTCGAAAATACAATGACTTCGTGCTAGCACAGCCATTAACGGTCCCAAGGGTTCCGTTTACCCAGGTTTCGCTCATAAGGCTACGGTCACTTTCCAAAGGTGCCGCACGCTGGGAACACCTCCTCCAGACCGATAACATCAAGAAGACCCCTTCCAGACAAATCGGCCATGGTTTATATACAATTATTTCATATATAAATTCTATGTATGAGACTCATGGTGGTGTATCTCTATCTATAAAAGGCAGGATGTGTGTGTGTGTGTGTGTGTGTGTGTGTGTGTGTGTGTGTGTGTGTGTGTGTGTGTGTGTGTGTGTGTGTGTAACGAATGCACGGCCGCAATTTTCGACGGTTTTGCACCAAAATTTACATGCACATGCTCCAAGTTAGCGGGAAGCCCAAGACCGACTTTGCATTTCCCAACTCCCATCGATAGTGGAAATAATCGATTTTTCATGCTTCTACGGCAGTTTTCATGCAGTTTGCGGCCATTTTCTACTGACCAGAGTGAGAGCCTATAGCCGGCTGCCACGAATAGGCAGGAAGATTCTATTGGCCAGCGTGAGAGCCAACAGCTGACTGACACGAATGTTAACTAGCATGCTAGCATGCAAAAAAAATCGATAGCTGCATTCGTCACAAGTGTGAAAAATTTAAATCTGCATGGCACTTTACTCCAATTGGCTCATTCGCTTGCTTAAACTCAACGTTGATTCTGATTCCTCAGAACTGGGTTGGGTGTGAAAAAGTATTTGTTGTTAACATTCTTTTTTCATTCGGTTTTTCCAGTTACGAGTCTTTTTTTTAAAGCTGATCGTTTTGTTTTCATTTTGTTTATTTCTTTTTTCGTACCAGATTTAACGTTTAGTATAGAGTTTAGAAAAAATTCGCAGTGTGAGATAGGCAAGAAGTAAGGCATGTAGCAACATCAGCACGGCAAAGGGCACTCCTTTAAAGGCAAGGAAGGGCAAAAATATTTTTAGTCAAGTGATAGCGATTGCTGCATGATTTTTTGAATCAAGCTCGGGCAACGCCGGGCCATGCTGCTAGTTAAATGATAAAAATGAAACAACCGTCAATGCATTGGTTGTCCATCGTAATAAGCGTGATCATAACTGCGACGTAAAGAATGCAGTTCTTTTGTCTTTTGTTTTTTTTAAACCATTTCACTCCTAGCAAGGCAATAACGTCACTCAGGCGTACGGGATTACTGAGTGTTAAAGAATATAAGAAAAACTAATATTACGGAGAGAGAGAAAGAGAGAGAGAGAGAGAGCGCAATAAGAGTTAAAAGAGAAAGTCATTTATTAAAATAAAATAAAAATGTATAGAAAGTGCCCTTATGTCCGACTCTTCCATAGCAAATTTATGTGCCAGGTCATACACCATAGGCTTTTCTTAAACTACTTCTGCTACAATGCAGGATACTTTTAAAAAATAAAAACAAGACTGAAAAAACCAAAAAATGAAAGCGCTAGAGAGCTGAATGAGGTTAGCTAGATTGTACATCTAAACAACAACAATTTAAAATTTCAAGTTAAAGTTAGCGTTTCCCACGATCTATAATTGTTATTTTGTTTTCTACGCCTACATCTGAATGCGTCCATCATTAAAAACATTATTAGTCTGAAGAAATCCTTCAAAAGGACGAAACGCGACACACACGCACAATATATATATATATATATATATATATATATATATATATGAAGAAATATAGTTTTATGGGATAAAGTGCTCAATATCAGAGATAGTGCGTATGTAAATATAAATATAAAAGTGAAATTGAAGTCAACACACAGAGGCGACAAAGCTGTTTCATGCTGGACGCTATCGTCAGGCCGCCTGACGATTGCGTCCAGCATGAAATAGCCTGTCGCCTCTGTGTGTTGACTTTAATGTTCACTATATATATATATATATATATATATATATATATATATATATATATATATATATATATAAAGGTATTATGTACATTATTTACATTATTCGGACTATTGTCCTCATCTTTTTCGCCATATCTATCACAACGTTTCGGCCGTTGTACAGGACCCAAAGAGTGTGAGTTCAATACCCGGTTAAGGCAGTGGAGAACTTTCAGAGGAAATTAACAAGAGATAACTGATAACTGACATCCATCAAACATGGCACATGAAACTAGAACAGTCTACCCCAGTGAGCGAAATAAAGGGTTCGGTTCGACATTCCAACAACCTGAAGAAGGCCGGAGTGTACAATGACCGAAACGTTGTGATAGATATGGCGAAAAGATGAGGACAATAGTCCGAATAATGTAAATAAATATATATATATATATATATATATATATATATATATATATATATATATATATATAAACTTCTCCAGACAATAATTCAGAATTTCAACTTTTATTTCATGGTATTTACATTTAGATGTCTCAAACAACTTAGGACGTATCACCTTTTGTTTGAACCCACCCACTTTTAAGTGAGCAAAACTAATGGAAAACGTGACTGACAGGTATTTCTTGTCTTTTAGATTGATTGTTGAAACATTAAATAGCCCTAAATGACTACTCTTGGTTTTAGCCTCGGGGTTTTTCTGTAAAGATTGCATTAATGTTAAAACGGATAAAACAACTTGAAGATGAGCGAGTTGTCTATGAGAGAAAATCAAGCCATTTTGACCGTCCTTGTTATGACGATAAACTACATCCGCGTCCTGGGTAAGACGATAAACGCCGTCCAACAGTAAGGCCTCTGATCAGGAGGTTTTGAGGAGCGTGGAATCACTTCTTAATTGCTGGCGTTCCGCGGTCCACCCTGACTATGTTAGCACCTGTTAGTGTCCTAGCTATGGGCAAATAGTTAGCACCCAAACTTGTGTAAAAATAGGTTTTAATACCAGAAATACTTTGAAAAAAAAAAAATATTACCAGCAATAATTTTCGAAGGAAAAATTATTATCAGCAATACTTTAAAAAAAAGTACTAGCAATACAAACAGTTATACATTCTTTGAAAAAATAAATATGACCAGCTATAGATTTCTTCAAGGAAAAATATTCCCAGTAATAGATTTTTGAAGAAAAACATATTAAAATTTTGTTGGCATTAAATATCCCATTGAGGTTGATATGCCGTAAAACAAACCAAACCAAACCAACCAAACCAAGTCATTTTGAATCTTAGAAAAGAAAGAAAATCGATCAGAGCCATTGGACTAACATTAGGCATAGTCAACACAACAATTTTGAATGTCCTGAAAAGGAAAGAAGCTACTGGTGCACTGAAAAACAGACACAGAACAGGGAAAACAACAGCAGTTGATGACAGAAACATTATGAGAGCTGGGAAAAAAAAACAACTATCAGTGACATCACTAACAACCTCTATAGTGTAGGAGCGAAGGTTTCACAATTGAAAATTCGAAGCAGAAATATAGAGGTCGTACCAAAAGATGAAAACCACTCATGAGAAATAAGGCCAGATTGGAATTTGCAAGGAAGTGCAGAGATGAGCGACAAAAGTTTTGGAAGTAAGTTTTATAGATTAGTCAAAGTGATTGAAAGGGCAGTGTTAAGAATGAAAGGATTTGCTTACGATCCAAAGCATACAAGCTCATCTGTGAAGTATGGTGCAGCCAGCGTCGTGGTTTGGGTTTGCATGGTTGCTTCTGGAACAGGCTCATTCATATTTATTGATGTAACTCATGATGGTAGCTGCAGAATGAATTCAGAAGTCTGCAGAAATATTTTGTCTGTCAAATTTACAGAGAAATGCATCCAAACTAATCGAGAAGAGATTTATCATGCAATCATTACAATGACGCAAAGGATAATGCCAACGCAATCATCGAACTATAACCTGAAGAGGAGACTAAAGGAAAAAACCGCTCGAAACAACACAAGAACTGAACGAGACATGCGTTAAAAGTCTGGAAAAGTATCACAAATGAAGAATGCAACAGTTTGGTAATGTCAATGGATCGCAGACTTGATGCAGTTATTACTAGCAAGCGTTATGCAACCAAATATTAAATGTTATTTACTTTAAGACTATCTGTTCCTTTACTTTTGCTCACTTAAAAATGGAGTGATCTGATACAAACGATGGTATGACCTAAACTGTTTAACACATCTAAATGTAAATACCAGGAAATAAAAACTGAAATTCTGAACTCTTGTCTCATATTCATCGTTTGATCTTAAACCCAAATGTCTCCAGTGAACAACAGAAATTGGTCTTGCCGTTCCAATACTTTTGAA
>CAHIKZ030002269.1:2567500-2575000 GCA_903632075.3 Acanthosepion pharaonis
ATATATATATATATATATATATATATATATATGTGTGTGTGTGTGTGTGTGAATATGGTATATAAATTTCTATATATCACAGAAATGTTCGGCAAATAAATGACAATGTGCCAAAAAATTGGTCCATCTATCTATCTCTATATACAGTGTTGTTCGATAAAAGTGACTCACCTGATTTTTTTTTTACTAAATGTTCTCTTCTCCAATGAAATGAAAGTTGAGCTAAATTTAAAGGATAAGCCATCTAAAATCTGAAGAAGAAGCTTTGAAAGCTCTTTGAATTTTGCAGTAAGTACTGTTAAGCATCCGTTCAGTATAATGTTCTGGGGGATGCTTTTCTTTTCATGGAACTGGTTTCTTAAAACCTATTGAAAAGACACTCAGGAGTGAGCAGTACAAGATAATTTAATAGTCTTGTCTGCTCCCTTCTACTGAAAGGGTGCAAATCGACCCCACCAAGCTCATTTTTATGCAGGATAATGCTCCTTGTCACAAATCAAAATTGATGAAGGAATACTTTGATGAGAAGCAGGTGAGTATTATGACATGGGCGCCCCAATCTCCTGACCTGAACCACATAGAAAACTTATGGAGCATTATAAAGTACAGGCTCTTGAGAAAGTAGTCGAGCAACATGCCCCATGAGTTTTCTATGGGGTTGAGGTCAGGAGATTGGGGCGCATGTGTCATAACACTCACCTTCTCTCATCAAAGTATTCTTTATTGAAGTATAAATTTTATATAATATATATATATATATATATATATATATATATATATATATATATATATATATATATATATATATATATATATATATATATATATATAGAGAGAGAGAGAGAGAGAGAGAGAGAGAGAGAACAGTAATTCGTACTTTGATAACCAGACACTTCTCTGAAGCTGAATGGTTAACAACACGTCAGATCAAATTATGGTATCCCATAAGGGATACCATTTCATTTCCTGTTGAGAGCGCATATTCTACGAAATTTCTTGAACAATCAGGCCGGTATATGTAATTAATACTGTTCAATTAAAAACAGGGCATTTACTTAAATTATATATATATATATATATATATATATATATATATATATATATATAACGTATAAACAGAAACTATATTAAATAAGTATCGGAATTAATCCACTTCATAATATATATATATATATATAATATATATATATATATATATATATATATATATAATTAAAATTACAAAGACTTACACTACCCATCAATTTTAATTTCATTTTTCGTTTCATTTCATTTTTTGGAAGTGCTATCTGATCGTCCGGCGTCCTTTAAAAGGGCTCTGGTGAAATAAATTATTATAATGATACCTTAAAGTGGTCTGTTTTTCTTTTAAATATTAGCTCTGGATTTACATTGAGCTCTCAGGAGTTCATCCTCCTTTGGGTTACCCATACGGATTACCAAGTTCTTCATGACTTAACTAATATATATATATATATATATATATATATATATATATATATATATATATATATAAGCGCAAACTGAGATTAACAGCGAACGATGACAGTCTGTTTCATGCTTGAACACATGCTTCAGGACTGAAGGATGTGTTAAAGTACGAAACAGACTGTCACTACTTTGCGTTAACCCCATTGTCTACTTCCGTATTTTATATTTACATACGCTCTATCGCTGATGTTGAGTACTTTGTGTCTCCCAAGGCCTGCAGGTGTATTGAAAACCTTTAGACAAAGGAAGTATGTGGTTGAGCCATCTTGCTCGAGTGATAGAGGATCAATTGCTACGTGTCTCCGCGAGTGAACAACAAGGTCTGCTTTACTGTGTGTACAAATTTGTATAGATGAGCAACCGGACAGGGGCCAGGTCCTTCGCTCTGGAATTTTGTTTTTCACGGGCAAAAAAGGAAGATGCTGCATCACTTCATTCTTTGCGTTCGCCTTTCAACCAACTTGTCTGATAAAAGCTAGCCAAAGAGAGGACTTGTATAGTTTTTGCACGAATGGGGTATACTGGGAATTTTAATTTAAAAAATTTAAGAATTTAAATTCCCAGCATCCCTAAAGGACGAAATGAGTCACAAGAAAACATTTTTCCACTTTGTCAGACATTTTCTCCAATACATATTGTTGTAGCATATCTACGGACGATAATGGGTATGTCCCCATTCATATAAATACAGTAGTAAATACTGTATGTTGGTCTACAGTTGGAGATTCGTCTCTAGTTGTGCTGGTCAAACTCTCTGCCTCCGAGCAGAGAGGATCCCCAAACGAGGCTATGTCGAAGGGCAGAGTCGCGTCTCGGGAAACAGCTACCCGACCCCGTTTTATACGGGGTCTACGGGGAATTTTTGACCGAGCCTACGGGCTCGGATACCCGACATTAAATTCGGCCTTGTGCCACATCTGGCCGCGTGGGGCGGTTGGTTGATATCCTGCAGTTGAAGATTCATTGTGGAATTCACTTGACTCACTTCTAGCAGTTCACTACTTCTACGCACCGCTGGCGAATCTTATATGTGTTGTTCTTGTCCTAAGTATTATCTATCATTACCAACTTTCGTTTGATTATTCTATTCAGTAACCTTCCCTAGGTTAAAGCACACAAACACACACACACACGTGTATATGACGTAGATGCATCAAGATGCATTAGGTGTTGATCTGATCGTATTAATTTTTAATTACACTCTAATGAATACAGTCAATCCATTAAACCATTATCCATTATTATATAATGTTCGGCAGGTTCTCTATAAAAAAAAAGGACTCCGCATGGTCGATATGAATATGTGAAAGAAATCAATCTGATTTACGCACATGCAATTGTATATAAATGACATTATTTGATGATCTAATAGATCATTATGATGCAAGGATCGATTTTTGTTGGCATTTCAAGGCACAGTGATGGTTACTTGGCAGTGTTCATCTTCACCCGGATTCGGATGCCTGAGACTAAACTGATTTACAAATTACCAAGAGGAGCGATAATCCCTGACGTAATACAAATAGATGGATATGAAGTGATTAGATAGATATATAACAGTATAAGATAGATAGATAGATAGATAGATAGATAGATAGATAGATAGATAGATAGATTAAAATGTGTGTATTATAAGGATATGGAGGATAAATAACAGCTGACCCTAGAATTGAAGAGGTTGCAGTTGTAGTAATCAAGAAAACATCCATATGAACAAACTATATAGATATCTATCCATCTATCTCATTCAGAATGAGATAAATAGATAGATAGATAGATAGATATGAACTTCATGAGAGATACAGAGAGAGAGAGAGAGAGTTAACCTCTACCTTGAATGGCTCTCGAGCCTTCTATTAAGTGAAATTCAATACAAAAATTATTTACTCAGTTTCTTATTTCTTGTTCAATCATACTGTTCATATCTATCTATCTCTATATCATTATTTTATATATATATATATATATATATATATATATATATATATATATCACTATTTTTATATCTGTCTATCTCTTTTATATCTATCTCTCTCTTTTTATATCTATCGCATACACTTCATACCTATCTATATATCTATCTATCTATCTATCTATCTATCTATCTATCTATCTATCTTATCCTGTTCAATATCTACCTCATCTGTTCATAAGGATTCTTTCCCGATCACTATAACCTTAACCTTTTCAATCAATGTTTAAAAATACAGAAGCAAAGTAAAATCAATCTGCATAAACATCCGAAAACGAACAACATTGATCCCTGTGTACACATTGTCTTTCCCTGCTTAATCCATATAAAAAAAAGAAACGATTCATTTTTGGACAATATCTTCGCTGGCAATAGAAAATTCTTTGGAAGAGCGATAATGAAGAGTATCGTAATGTTCTTCGATTTTGCTTGTCCTCATCTTGCAGTGGGCAGAATGATGCCGACAAATTTACCCACAGGTTGGGTTCAGTTCATTGTAGAAATGTGCACCATGCAAATGATTCCATTCTCTCTAAATATACGGTAATGCTAATATTAAGCGTTTCTTTATAGGAAACATTTGGTATTCATTGACCGTGCATATGATTTAGATCATTCCTTATAATAAAATCAATTATGAATACTGGACAAATGTTTTAAAATGTTTAAAGTAGATAGTTTAAAATATCTAGGTTCTAACTAATAACTGGAAATAGTTTTTTAAAAAAAATATTTGGATATCATAACTTAATTACCTCCCTTGACATTACCGCACGCATATGTTTATATCATAATAATTTTAAAAAATTTTAAGTTTAGTATTTTTCTCTACACAAGTAAAAAATTTCATTTTCAGATGGATACATCAAATTTGTCTTAGCAAAAACAATACCCTGAAGATGACACTGTACTAATGTCGAAAATACTCGGAATTCGTCCGTAAATATGAACGGATCCTGTTAAGAATAAGTAGACAAAACTTGTCCAAATTATTCAGTGAGACACGTCTTAATGAAAACATGCTACCAAAATATACTCAATATATATATATATATATATATATATATATATATATATATATATATATATATATATATATATATAAGTTTAAAGGCCGCCCTATCGGCAGCACTTAAGCTAGCTCCTGCGGAGGACTCTTCGTTGGGCCTTCATCTCAATAGGTAGGGAGGAGTAGGAGTGGTGATAGGAATCAATAAACTACAGAAGAACTTAAAATTGATCGCTGCATTTAAGTATTGCATTAATATTTGAGATTACGTTTTAAAAGTTCAACGATAATTCTTCTGTCGCCACTTAATTTGAAGACAATTTGTATTTGATGTACGTAGGTCATTACTTTCCGTGCAAACAATTATTCGATTTCAGGGGTGACTTTCGCTGGATTTCTCAATTAATTTCGATCATTCCCAAATTTATTTCCATTTATTAATATTTATAAAAAATGTTATTGTCCAAAAAAATCGTCACAAAAAAAAATCACGTAAAAAATAGCCGAAAACAATCCCCGGGAAGAAAACTTGGAAATTCAAAATTTCGGGCTTGCGGGACCAGGATACGATCTGAAATATTTTTAATTTGCTCGGCCTAATTCCAAAATGCTACGATATTTTGGACTACGGCTTCTAGGAGTAAAGTTGAAAAAGTGTGACACGGTGATACTACATTCGTATTTATCATACTTATTATAAAACCCAGGTTGTGTGTGTGTGTGTGTGTGTGTGTGTGTGTGTGTGTGTGTGTGTGTGTGTGTGTGTGTGTGTGTCTGTTCGTTTATATATTGGATCGGATTTCCTACATTTTTCAACCGATTTCAACAAAACTTCACAGGACTACGTAAAATTACCTTGAGGTGGTTCTGACAGTGCTCAAAATTGGAAAAACACAATTGTTTTTGCACGAAATCAATTTAAAAACACGATTAAGAGGCATCGCTGTTTCGAGAATGAAAGGGGAACAACTCATATCGAGTTATACTTATTATAAAACCCACGTTGTGTGTGTGTGTGTGTGTGTTAGTTTATATATGGGATCGGATTTCCTACATTTTTCAACCGATTTCAACAAAACTTCACTTTTTTTGGCAGGTGGTGTTTCTTATTGTCTTGCACACTTTTTTTCTTTATTTTTACATTCAGAATGTTTTAAAAATTCCATTTACAAGACAATTGTTTATAATAAAATTCTATCCAATCGGTAGACTCATAACAATTGAAAACAATGTTTTTGTTTGAGTTTGGGTTTGACCAATTCGTAAAAAAAAAAAAAAAAAAAAAAAAATAATCGAGACATGCATGTCCGTCAACCTTAAAAAATAATCTTTGTCAATTTTATTTTTCAGTCTTTATGATGGCTGATACTTGATCTATCTCTTACTGTTACATCCCCGGGCAACGCCGGGCTCTACTGTTAGTTATATATAGATTACAAGTCGAAAAACGTTTTGCGATGCGTTTCATCCATCGGGACTTCATCGGAGTGCGTTTGATTTTACGTTGCTGTGAAAAAAATAAATGCCACAAGGAATACATAAGAGAAATCTCAAGGAATTTAAATAAAAGATTATATGAACGCAAAAGGGATCTTTTACAAAGCAAGCACACTTAATGCATTAGTTTTCCTCGTAATGTGTCTGACCTTAATTTTGATTAAAAAATGTTATTCTAATTAAAAGAGAAAACAATTTGGTAAGACGAAAATGTACAGAAGGTGCTTTTATCGCCACAGATCATCCACACTAAATTTACGTCCAGGTTCTTACAACGCTTCACCTTTCTTGGCAGATCTTTTATTATCGTAATGTGGGAATATTTAATAATAAAATAATGGAAACATTAAAAAAAAAGAAACTAAATGAAATAGACTAGACTATATATTCAAAATATATATTTATATCAAAATATAGATATTTAAAATTCTCAAGGCACCCTCTCCTCCGTACACATGTGTAGTCGCATCAACGTAATCATCACTTTAGTTTTACATATCGTTTTCTTATATATATATATATATATGTGTGTGTGTGGTGTGTATGTGTGTGTGTGTGTGTTAATGCCAAAGTGTTCTTTATTTCGGTTACGCGATTATTTCTGTGTTGCGTCTTTGTTTTGTGTTGTGTTTTAAATTGATAGTATTCTCTGGAGAAATATCAAAACAAATAAATTCTGAGAGACATGCAAAAGTTTCCATGCCAAACTATGTGAGTTGTTGCCAGTAAATGTTTCCTCGGCTTTCTTTGACGTGCAATAGACACTGTCAGAAATTCACTTCAATAGACTTTGAGAGAAAAGCCGTTATTACTACTTTGAAGGAGATAGATAGATAGATAGATAGATAGATAGATAGATAGATAGATAGATAGATAGAACAGGGTCAAATATCATAGATAGATAGATATGTACAGTGATATATATATATATATATATATATATATATATATATATATATATATATATATATATATACTAGCCGAGGTATCTGGCGTTGCTCGGGTGTACATGGCTGGAATTGTACAACCGTGCCCGCTACATACCCGCACCCACTGTCTAGAAATGTCTACTTGCGTCACCGCTTGCATGTATCATCCGTTGGTATACTAAATTACTATCCCCGTTATCTTTTTTCCGGTATATCCTTCGCAAGTTTTTGATTGTTCTTAATAAAGAAATTTCATCGATAAAATATTTTGCATGGTCGCTGTTCGGGGTTAGATTGTTTCAATGTTTTAGATATTCAGTAAATTTCCTATGGCCATAATAACTTTCAAATAGTATGATATTGTTCACAAGTCTAATAATCAAACAAAAACAGTGATGAAGTTTCAGAACTTGATTCAACTGCAAGGGCAAACGCATAAACGCCTCCTCTTCCTTCGCACGTTTACTGTAATAAGAGGTTTATCGGGATTTTTTCCTTTTAACGTTTCAATATTCCTTCTCAAACAATCTTTCTATCAAAGGTTGTTCGAATCACAATTTAGGATGGAATCATATGAAGAAACTATTGGGTAAGCGGCAGAA
>CAHIKZ030002269.1:2582500-2605000 GCA_903632075.3 Acanthosepion pharaonis
AGAGCCATCATCCTCCACGCCCTGACATGTTACAAAATTTAAAATGTTGCATAATGTGTCTATTTTGAGTAATAGAATCAGTGAACAAACATATATTATATTTACACTATTTACATTGTTCCGACTGTTTTCCTCAAATTTTCTGTCACATTCACGACGTTTCGACGGTTGTACGCTCCGGCCTTCTTCAGGTGATATTTGTTGGAGAAAAAGAAAGAAAGATCAAGTGACAACCACTCCAACCTTCTTGATTTTTTTCAACTATTCCATTTCTTGCCTGTGAAACATACCCTACTTTTTATGATGTAGATATGAATGTTATTACAATAGAATCAAAAGCGATATTTCTTAATAAAGCTAAAAACTGGAAACGCTTCTAATGCCATCTAATGTTACAAACGAAAAAAAAATATGTTGCTCAATAGTTTTTTTTTTATCATTTTGATGATTCTGATTAAAATGTGTTGCGAAGTTTTCACTCTCGCTTTCTTTAATTGATATACGTTGGCCTAATCCATATTTAGCACAGACTCCCATTTGTAGAGCATCTAGGGAGGAACGAATTCACTTTGAATAAGCTTGCGAAATCTGCCTGCTAGTCATTACTTTACAGCTGATGTTTTCAAATATTAGAGTATTCGGAAAGTAATTAAGATAATTCCCCACTGCGAATTGTGTGTAAGCTACCAAGGCAGATGCAAGGAAATTGCGTCTCGAATTAGTTTATGATCTTCTTTGTCTGACAGTTTCATTTACCTAGCATTTCTGAGTTTCATTGGGAAAATTTTCATTGAGAGAATTTAGCATTCTCGTGAGCTTTCACTTGAGAACCGAACACAACTTTTGCAGCATTAATTTAATCGTTCATTTTCATATCGCATAGTTACCGTTGATGAAAAATAGCTTTTGCATGTCAACAGGAATCGAAAATGACAGCGGTTATCACGAAACGAGAAACTAGTTCAAACATCGAAACCAGTACTCCCATCTACTGAAGTTCTTGCTTTGTGCCTGCTGGAATATGAAAAGTGTCGTCTACTGCGAGCTATTGGAAGATGAAAGGACCATCACTGCAGGGGTTTACTGACAACAATTTGATCGGGTAAACGAAGCTTTACATAGAAAGTGATATGTTTTGGTAAACGGAAAAGGTGTTATTCTCCAGCATGAAAATGCAAATGCACGCTCTGCAAAATAAACGCAAGAATAAATAGGATCGTTTGTAGGGAAGTTCTACCCCATTCTCTATACTCACCAGATTTAGCACCAAGACATTTTAATTCGTTTTGATCAATAGAATTTTTCATAACTTTTCGTAACTGCTAAAACATTGAGAAATAAATAAGAAGTTGAGACAATCTTTCAAACAATTGACCTTGCATTTAAATTTTTGAAGATACAAGTTGACTGGGAAACTAGAAGCTGGAAACGAGTTCCACAGGCAAGAAGTGCGATAGAAGAAACTTAGAATATATCTTACGGTTACATCTCGTCATTTTAATCTAAAACTGATGAGACCTTGCTGCCAATCGAGTACTGCGCTTAAACCATAGGTACCATAGAAGAAATTAATATTTATTTTGTAACGATACAAAACTGTAGCACAAGGCCAAAAGTGGGGGAGGCTGGTCTCCTTTTTCCTTATAATTAAACCTAGCTAGGCACAATTACTGACCCAAACATATCCCAGTATTCCTTATGAAAAAACAACACATTCTTACTTACCATTCTTACTACATTCACCGTAATACCTCAAAAGTCTATATGAAGTCCTAACAAGTCTCTACATATACAATTTTTCTCTGTGGAGGGGAGGGTAATAAAATCAACAAAGTTTAAAATCTAACCGTGAAAATATACGGTGTATTTCATTTTATTGTGAGACTCTTTCTCTTGCTTCTAACTTCATATTGTTTATTAAGAAAGGCAGCATTTACTTTAAACATGAAATCAAACACTTGCCTTTGCGTTTGGTATTCAGTTGTTGAAAATGAACGTGATTATATATTTTTTTTAAAAATAACATTTATTTTATATCGTTTCTGGTAAAACGTAATTACTTTTCGAACACCCTAAGATAAAATTAGGAAAATTAATAAATTCATAATCCAGAGTGTCGTCCATAGCGATATGGAAAGCCTAACCATTTAAAGAGTGTAGAGACGTTGTGCCTTTTTTAAGGAAAGATTAATACCGATTGAGTGTAGTGAACTTGATCCTCAAATTGCTCCTCTATATTGGCCTTGTACAACACTAGACAACACATTGTAAATAACGAAAAGCAACCCACTCGTTTTAAATGCCTTTGTGGTGTAACTAACACACAGAACAACGATGAAATCTATACGCTTGAGTCATGGTATCTTGAGGTGCTCTCAGTAGACAATGAGTAAACTGTATTCTCAAATTCCTCAGGCTTTGGTAGGTTAACTAATATCATACGGAAGAGATTACCAATGTCAGAGATTGACAAACAATATCTCTTCCCTTTGAATTTATCTTCAACATCTCCTTAACGTCACTTCGCTCTTTTCACCTAATTTGACTTTTGTTACCAGTAAAGACTCACACATACAAAATGGGAATACATTGAATCTTTTTATTTTACGAATAATATCGCCTTGAAAATATCGCACCAAAATCGCGTTGTTATATGCAGTTAGACCTTGTTTTGTGCAGTAGCTGGATTGCAGAAGATGATAAAATCTGAATCATCTGGATATGTCCAAAAAACTTACGACACGCTGTAAGTCCATTCGATGGGAGAAGAGAGCCAACTTTCCGCCCGTTAGAGAGAACATACTTGGGAAAATAAAATGAATTTAGAACATTCCAGTTGTAATGAACAATGAACAAAACTATTTGTAAAAATGAATTTGAGCTTCTGATGAGACGCATCTGGATAATGTTGAAGAAATTTAAATTTAAATAATTTCAAAATTTAAATATTTTCAAAAAACTATAAATATCAAAGACTAGCATATGTCATTTTTTTGGTTTATATTGAATTCCTCGTTTTTTTTTCTTTTTTGAAAGGAAGCACACTGGCAAATTCATAAAATACGACTGCATCAAACTTTGAACGTAAAATTGTTAAAGCGATCTTCTAAGCGTAACTTAGATGTGGAACAAGGCCGAAAACAGGGGGAACCCAGTGCGGATCGAAATCCTTACTCAGTCATAATTCTTCGTGCTAGACAAATTTGGTAAACATTATACCGCCTTGAGGTGTCCCGTGAAACTGTTATAATAAAACAGAAATTGTCATATGTATTTTCTGAATGAAAATGTATATTAATTAAATGTTCATTGATTATATTGGCGTTTTTAACAATATTTAGTATTAAAAAAAAAACAATAGTTATTATCAAAAAAGAAAGAATAATATTTTAAAATGAATTTCATTATCGACACGCATTTTTATAACCTGAAAATAAAATAAAATTTTTATTTAAAAAAAGGAAATAAAACAGCAATTTTTATCAACAAATAAGTCGCCTACAAAAACGCCTGATAATTATGCACCAACCCAATATTTGCCAACCTTGACGGCAGGACTTAAAATAACAATTGTGATGCACTCAGATAATTCATCATAACAGCAAATTGTCTCTCATACTAGATTGTTAACCAACCCTCTACAGTCGGCTCCTTTGATTAATTTAGCCAAGTACAGGATCACAAGAAAGGCGAACTCAGGAAGAATTAAACTAACAAGCATCTATGTGTCTAGTTTACTAAGGGTCACCCTATAGTAGAGGACCACAACGCACCGTACAAGTTTTCAATAAACCTGTAATTGAAAGAAATGAAGACGATACGGTGTAACGGTTATCGGTCTGGAAATTAAAGTCGGCGTACCGAGTTCAATTCCCGCTTGATTTTATTTCGTTCATTTCGCGCTAACGCCCTTAGAAAAGGCATGAATCCATCTTCCACGAACTATAGATTAAATAACATGGCAGACTGGGACAAACCAGTCCTAGTAGAAGGAAAACTCAAAACCCAGCCCAAAGAGGAATAGGCTCCGTCAGTCTTGCCTTAGACACGCCAGTGCTGTTATAGATACACTGGTATCCATGACGTAACGTGACGAATCGAAAGAAATCCTAAACGCATTTGCTGACGATGAGGCAGAGAATTTTAAGTAATTTGAGCGATAACTTTCAAAGGGTCGCTTTTTTAAGAATCCATTCTAAAGAGGGTTGCTTAAGTTTAATCGGGAATATGTGTGAAACGGTTCTTGGGAAAGATAAAGCATACCGGAAAGGAAGAAATAAACCTAAGTGTTGCCACTCCTGAGAATGCTTCTGGTTTAGGGACAGTTTATGAGCGGCTACGTACAAATTAATCGCAAGTTTATTTTACATTTACGAAAAAAAAATCGGAGAGACAAAAGAAGAGGAAAAGAAAGAGAGATAATACAGAAGAGAAGAGGAAAAGAAAGGGAGATAATACAGAAGAGAAGAGGAAAAGAGAGAGAGATAATACAGAAGAGAAGAGAGAGATAATACAGGAAAAGAAAGAGAGAGAATAATACAGAAGAGAAGAGGAAAGAGAGAGATAATACAGAAAGAAAGAAGAGAAGAGAAAGAGAATACAGAAGAGAAGAGGAAAAGAAAGAGAGATAATACAGAAGAGAAGAGGGAAAAGAAAGAGAGATAATACAGAAGAGAAGAGGGAAAAGAAAGAGAGATAATACAGAAGAGAAGAGGGAAAGAGAGAGAGATAATACAGAAGAGAAGAGAAAAGAAAGAAGAAGAAGAGAAAGGAAAAAGAAAGAGAGATAATACAGAAGAGAAGAGGAAAAGAAAGAGAGATAATACAGAAGAGAAGAGGGAAAGAAAGAGAGATAATACAGAAGAGAAGAGGAAAAGAAAGAAAGAAATAGATAACAGAAGAGGGAAAGAAAGAGAGATAATACAGAAGAGAAAGGGAAGAGAAAGAGAGATAATACAGAAAGAAAGGAAGAGAGAAAGAAAGAGAATAATACAGAAGAGAAGAGGAAAAGAGAGAGAGATAAAAGAAAGAAGATAATAAATACAGAAGAGAAGAGGGAAAGAAAGAGAGATAATACAGAAGAGAAGAGGAAAAGAGAGAGAGATAATACAGAAGAGAAGAGGAAAAGAGAGATAATACAGAAGAGAAGAGGAAAAGAAAGAGAGATAATACAGAAGAGAAGAGGGAAAGAGAGAGAGATAATACAGAAGAGAAGAGGAAAAGAGAGAGAGATAATACAGAAGAGAAGTGGGAAAGAAAAGGAGATAATACAGAAGAGAAGAGGGAAAAAAAGAGAGATAATACAGAAGAGAAGAGGAAAAGAAAGAGAGATAATACAGAAGAGAAGAGGGAAAGAGAGAGAGATAATACAGAAGAGAAGAGGAAAAGAAAGAGAGATAATACAGAAGAGAAGAGGGATATTACAGAAGAGAAAAGGGAAAGAAAGGGGAGATACAGAAGAGAAGAGGAAAAGAAAGAGAGATAATACAGGCAGAAAAGGGAAAGAAGAGAAGAGGAAAAAAGAAAGAGAGATAATACAGAAGAGAAGAGGGAAAAAAAGAGATAATACAGAAGAGAAGAGGAAAAGAAAGGGAGATAATACAGAAGAGAAGAGGGAAAGAAAGAGAGATAATACAGAAGAGAAGAGAAAAAAGAAAGAGGGAGAAAGGGAAAGAAAGGGAGATAATACAGAAGAGAAGAGGAAAGAAAGAGAGATAATACAGAAGAGAAGAGGAAAAGAAAGAGATAATACAGAAGAGAAGAGGGAAAAGAAAGAGAGATAATACAGAAGAGAAGAGGGAAAGAAAGAGAGATAATACAGAAGAGAAGAGGAGAAAGAAAGAGAGATAATACAGAAGAGAAGAGGAAAAGAAAGAGAGATAATACAGAAGAGAAGAGGAGAGAGATAATACAGAAGAGAAGAGGGAAAAAAAGGAGATAATACAGAGAAGAGAAGCAGGAAAGAGGGAAAGGGAGATAATACAGAAGAGAAGAGGGAGAAGAGAGGAAAGAAAGAAAGGAGATAATACAGAAGAGAAGAGGGAAAGAAAGAGATAATACAGAAGAGAAGAGGGAAAGAAAGAGAGATAATACAGAAGAGAAGAGGGAAAGAAAGGGAGATAATACAGAAGAGAAGAGGGAAAGAAAGAGAAATAATACAGAAGAGAAGAGGAAAAGAAAGAGAGATAATACAGAAGAGAAGAGGGAAAGAAAAAGATAATACAGAAGAGATAATACAGAAGAGAAGAGGAAAAGAAAGAGAGATAATACAGAAGAGAAGAGAAGAGGGAAAGAAAGAGAGATAATACAGAAGAGAAGAGGGAAAAAAAAGAGATAATACAGAAGAGAAGAGAAGAGAGAGACAATACAGGAGAAAGGAAAAGAGAGAGATAATACAGAAGAGAAGAGGGAAAAAAGAGAGATAATACAGAAGAGAAGAGGAAAAAAAGAGAGAGAAGAGAAGAGGGAAAGAAAGAGAGATAATACAGAAGAAAGGAAGAGAGAAGAGGGAAAGGAAAGAAAGAGAGATAATACAGAAGAGAAGAGGGAAAGAAAAGGGAGATAATAAGAAGAGAAGAGGAAAAGAAAGAGAGATAATACAGAAGAGAAGAGGAAAGAAAAAGAAAAGAGATAATTACAGAAGAGAATAAGAAGGGAAAGGAAAGAGAGATAATACAGAAGAGAAGAGGAAAAGAAAGAGAAATAATACAGAAGAGAAGAGGAAAGAAAGAGAGATAATACAGGAAGAGAAGAGGAAAAGAAAGAGGAGAGAAGAGGAAAAGAAAAGAGATAATACAGAAGAGAAGAGGAAAAGAAAGAGATAATACAGAAAGAAAGGAGAGATAATACAGAAGAGAAGAGGGAAAGAAAGAGAGATAATACAGAAGAGAAGAGAAGAGAAAGAAAAAGGAGATAATACAGAAGAGAAGATAAAAGAAGGGAGAAAGAAGAGGAAAAGAAATAATACAGAAGAGAAGATTCAAAAAAAAAGAGAAGAGAAGAGAGAAAAGAAAGAAAAGAGGGAAAGAAAAGAAAGAGAGATAATACAGAAGAGAAGAGGGAAAAGAAAGAGAGAGAATACAGAAGAGAAGAGGAGAAAGAAAGGAAAGAAAGGGAGATAATACAGAAGAGAAGAGGAAAAGAGAGAGAGATAATACAGAAGAGAAGAGGAAAAGAAAGAGAGATAATACAGAAGAGAAGAGGAAAAGAAAGAGAGATAATACAGAAGAGAAGAGCTTAAATAAAAGAAAGAGAAGATAATACAGAAGAGAAGAAGAGAAAAAGAAAGGAGAACAGAAGAAAGGGAAAGAGAGAGAGATAACAGAAGAGAAGAGGGAAAGAAAGAGAGATAATACAGAAGAGAGGGAAAAGAGAGGAAAGGAAAAGAGAGAGATAATACAGAAGAGAAGAGGAAAAGAAAAGAGATAATAAGAAGAAGAGAAAAGAAAAAGAGAAGAGAAAGGAAAGAAAGAGAATACAGAAGAGAAGAGGAAAAAAGAGAG
Organism: Acanthosepion pharaonis; assembly: GCA_903632075.3. Classification (NCBI taxonomy): domain Eukaryota; kingdom Metazoa; phylum Mollusca; class Cephalopoda; order Sepiida; family Sepiidae; genus Acanthosepion; species Acanthosepion pharaonis. The sequence continues at coordinate 2,590,003 of CAHIKZ030002269.1, forward strand.
ATAATACAGAAGAGAAGAGGAAAAGAAAGAGAGATAATACAGAAGAGAAAGGGGAAAAGAAAGAGAGATAATACAGAGAAGAGAAAGAAAGAAAAGAGATAATACAGAAGAGAAAAGAAAAGAGAGAATAATACAGAAGAGAAGAGGGAAAAGAAAGAGAGATAATACAGAAGAGAAGAGGAAAAGAAAGAGAGATAAGAAGAGAAGAGGGAAGAGAAGAAGAGAAGAGGGAAAGAAAGAGAGATAATACAGAAGAGAAGAGGAAAGAAAGAGAGATAATACAGAAGAGAAGAGGAAAAGAAAGAGAGATAATACAGAAGAGAAGAGGGAAAGAAAGAGAGATAATACAGAAGAGAAGAGGGAAAGAAAGAGAGATAATACAGAAGAGAAGAGGGAAAGAAAGAGAGAGATAGAAGAGGGAAAAGAGAGAGAAGAGAAGAGAAGAGGGAAAGAAAGAGAGATAATACAGAAGAGAAGAGGAAAAGAAAGAGAGATAATACAGAAGAGAAGAGGGAAAGAGAGAGAGATAATACAGAAGAGAAGAGGGAAAGAAAGAGAGATAATACAGAAGAGAAGAGGAAAAGAAAGAGAGAACAGAAGAGAAGAGAAAGAGAGATAATACAGAAGAGAAGAGGAAAAGAGAGATAATACAGAAGAGAAGAGGAAAAGAGAAGAGGGAAAGAAAGAGAGATAAGAAGAGAAGAGAAGAGAGGAAGAGAAGAAAGAAAAGAGAGATAATACAGAAGAGAAGAGGAAAGAAAGATACAGAAGAGAAGAGGGAAAGAGAGAGAAAATAATACAGAACAGAAGAGAAAAGAAAAAGAGATAATACAGAAGAGTTTGGGGAAAAAAGAGAGATAATACAGAAGAGAAGAGGGAAAGAAAGAGAAAGAAAGAAGAGGGAAAGAAAGAGAGATAATACAGAAGAGAAGAGGGGAAAGAGAATACAGAAGAGAAGAGGGAAAGAAAATACAGAAAGAGAAGAGGGAAAGAAAGAGAAATAATACAGAAGAGAGGAGGAAAAGAAAGGGAGATAATACAGAAGAGAAGAGGAAAGAAAAGGAGATAAGAAGAGAAGAAAGAAAGGAAAGAAAGAAGAGAAAGAAATACAGAACAGAAGAGGGAAAGAAAAGATAAACAGAAGAGAAGAGGAAAGAGAGAGATAATACAGAAGAGAAGAGGAAAAGAAACAGAGATAATAACGGGGGTAAGAGAAAATGAAAGAGAGATAATAAGCGTTCTACTAGACTGGCATCTCGCTCTCACCCTTTCACTGTCGAAACTGTTAAATGTAGCCGTCTCTTCTACTCCAGCTTCATGTCTCGCACGTCTCGCCTGTGGAACTCCCTCCCCTTTTCTTGTTTTCTATAATCTCCAACTATTCAAATGTAATGTCAATCGACATCTCCAGATGTCTTGATCTATTCCCTATCCTTCTCTTCATCCTTTCCTCTATCACTCCTCTTTGCTCTCGCTCCAACTCTCTGTAACCCCTTGCGTGCTAGTGGCTTCCCGCCTTGCTTGGGGGTGTAACGCTTAAAAAAATAAACAAAAGAAGAGAAATACAGAGAGAGATAATAAAGAAAAGAGAAAAAGAAAGCGAGATAACAAGGAAAAGAAAAAGAAATTGAAATAATAAAGAAAAGAGAAAGAAAGAGAGATAAGGTAAGAGAGAGATAATAATAAAGTGAAAAGGATCGAAAATAAAATATTAGGTTGGTGCATAATTATCAGGCGTTTTTTTTTTTTTTAAATAATATTTATTATGAAAAAAGAAAAACATAACAATACGGCAATAATATTTTTAAATGATTATACCGGAGCATATGATTATCGACAGGCATTTTTATGACCTGAAAATAAAATAATATTTTTACCAAAAGTAAACAAAACAGCAATTTTTATTAACAAATAACTCGCCTACAAAAACGCCTAATAATTATGCACCAACCCAATAGAAAAGACAAATAAAAAATAGTAAAAACGAGATATGTTAGACAATATTTGTATGGAAAGAAAGGTAAACCAAAAAAAAAAAAAAATGTCCCACCTTGTAACGTCTTCTTCTTCTCTTATGTGCCTTGTCCATTCAGGACGTAGGCGATCATTGCCCTCCACATTATCCTGTCCCTTGTCGCTCCTAATTAGTTTTGTCTTTTTGCTATTTCTCCCAAATTCTGTTCTGCCATCATCCCTTTGCTCAAACCCATCAAGTATGTTATGCGTGTTAATTAGAAAATAAAATTTATCAAAAAAACAAGTGAACATTTTAAGCTTTTAATTGATTAATTTAAACAAACATTGAAAAAAGAATTAATAAAATATTAAATATTAAATAAATATTAAAAAATATTATTATAAATATATATAGATAATATACATATATGCATACATACATATATATATATATATATATATATATATATATATATATATATATATATATATATATATATATATATATATATATATATATATATAAATATATATATATATACATTACAGTATATGTGTATATATATATATATATATATATATATATATATATATATAAATTATATATATATATATATATATATATATATATATATATGTGTTTGTGTGTCATATACACTATATATATTATATATTTCTTTTTTTATATATATATATATACTCCAATGTATAAATATAAATGGAATATGTTTAGCTTCTTTTTTTTATATATATGTGTGTGTGTGTGTGTGTGTGTGTGTGTGTGTGTGTGTGTGTGTGTGTGTGTGTGTGTGTGTGTGTGTGTGTGAATTGGGTAAATCAAAGTCCCTTAGATTTTTTATTTTTTTAAATTTGTCCCGATGGAAGAACATAAATACTGTTTAATTTTTTTATTTTTTTTCCCTGAGTTATTTTTTTTGATTTGTTTTTTAATTTTTGTCTGATGAATTGATCGTACTTTAATTCCAATGTAATAAATTAAAACCATGAATATTACTGTTTAAATTTATTTGTGTGTATGTGTGTGTGTGTGTGTGTGTGTGTGTGTGTGTGTGTTTGTGTGTGTGTGTGTGTGTGAATGTGTATGTGTGAATGAAATGCAACAATACACATATTTTCGTTGTCCTCTTATTACTAAGAGAAAAAACAAGAACAACATCTATTCTATACCTGAAGATGTCTGTAGGAACAGACGAAAGCTTGTAGTAAAAATAAGAACTAATACGGCAGAAATTTATATAAACAAGGATCATTTCATTCATAACGGATACGGAGGTTTTTGTATATTATTTGAATTGTTTGCGATGATGGATGTCTCACCATTTAAATCATTCACCTTTGCATTAGTTTTTGTGTGAATAATTCATGTATTTGTAAATTGATTGCACGTTTATCGTAATTTAAATAACTCATCCAAGTGCGACTTTTGGATAATAAGTGCGACATTACTGTAATTATTGAACAATATAGTTCATGCCACTTTGACAGAAAAAATTTACCAGTAAAAATTCGTTCATCACCATATATGAACGCACAACCTTTAAAAAAATTTAAAATCAAACTCAGCGTTGCTTTTGCGCGCTCCAAAAACAGTAACTCATTTTCAATAGCATTTTCGGATACAACAATACATATATTTTCGTTGTCCTCTTATTACTAAGAAAAAACAAGAACAACATCTATTCTATACCTGAAGATGTCTGTAGGAACAGACGAAAGCTTGTAGTAAAAATAAGAACTAATACGGCAGAAATTTTTATAAACAAGGATCATTTCATTCATAACGGATACGGAGGTTTTTGTATATTATTTGAATTGTTTGCGATGATGGATGTCTCGCCATTTAAATCATTAACCTTTGCATTAGTTTTTGTGTGAATAATTCATGTATTTGTAAATTGACGTTTATCGTATATATATATATATATATATATATATATATATATATATATATATATATATATATACTTTCAATGAAGTAAATTGTTTTTATCGATAAAAAATGGGATAACTACTACAAATGAGAAGTATTGATTTTGTCGATTTATCAGAAGTAACAAAGAACAGTATTGTTTGCTCAATGCTCATCCTTCTCCGCAAATACTGACAAAAAATCTTTTCTTGTAATATGGATAAATTTCGGATTAAATTTACAAGGGACTGAGAGTAACAAAAGTAATACCCATTTAGTCCATATTCTACAAATTATGCAAGTCACGGCGAGAGGAAAGTATTTTTTTTATTGGCGCTTGGGGGTCACACGAACCTGAGTATATTATGGCATTTCAAACAAACCCATAAATATTTCAGATGTCACTGCGCACTTCAAAATACGAATGTTTGAAACTGAACCGTTGAACATTGAAATTTCTCATTTTTAACATCGGTTAAATTTCTTTGACTCATTGCCAAAAAACTCAAAAATGTATTCGAAAAATGCTCTCTCTCTCTCTCTCTCTCTCTCTCCTTCTCTCTCTCTCGTTTCTTTCTCTCCCGTTTCTTTCTTACTATTCGTACGCGATGGTAACAGATAAAACTGTGACATGTATGCATATATGTAAACCCTGTAGACTCCCTATGGAGTATAGGACTACAGCTCCACCACACTAGGCGTTACTGTGGTTTCCTTAGCGAGTAGGTTTCATGGTGTGGAGTTACTATTACTAGCCCCACACCTAATCAGTTTTTAATTCAGAGTTACCCTAGACTACTGGTTGAAAATCAAAGTTAGAGAGCCCTGACCACTCTGCTATTTAACACATAGAGATAGATTCATACATTTTCCCTTTTCAAAGCCAATAACTGCTGATCTTCGCGCATATCCGAGAGAAATTCATAAATAAGGAATTCCCTTGTAATTTACGATCTGCATATATTTTCAGTCTTGATAGATGGATAGCATCGACTTACTGTGAGATATTAGTTACTATTTTAGTTGTGACATATTATTTACTAGCTTAAAAGCCGCCCTATCGGACAGCATTTAAGCTAACTCCCGCGGAGTGCATTTCATTGGGCCTTCATCACATTAGGTAAAGAGGAGTAAATGCGATAGGCAATAATAAACTACAGAAGAACACAAAACTGATCTCTGCCTTTAAGTATTGCATTAATATTTAAGCTTGCCTTTTAAAACTTCAACTATAATTCTTCTGTCGACAACTTGATGTACGTAGGTCCTTATTCTCCGTACAAACAATTACTTTTATTTCATGGGTGATTTTCGATGGATTTTTACAATTAATTTCAATTATCCCCAGATTTATTTCTAAGTTATAAAAATTGTTATTTACATTGTTTAGAATTGTTTTCCACATCTTTATTGTCATGTTCACGACGTTTCGGCCGTTGTACGCTACGGTCTTCTTTAGGTGATTGAAATTTCGAATTGAACGCTTTATTTCGTCCACCGAGGCGGTAGATCGTTCTAGTTCCACGTGTCATGTCTCTTTCGGATCTCTCAGTTATCTCCCTTTAACTCAAATCTCCAAGTTTTTGTTCACCACTGCCGTAGCCAGGTATTGAACTCGCAACTCTTTTGGGTCAAGTCACTGGATCTAAGACTTTTATCCACAGGGCCGTGTGTCATTGAGGACATCTGTGTATGATTACAATCGCACGAATGAAAACTTGAGAATCGAAAATTTCTGACTTGCAGATCCGTCCCCGAATGTTTTTAATTTACTCGCGGAGTCGGCCTGATTCCAAAATGGTATGTTGGGCTACACCCTCTAGGAGTAAAGTGTGAAAGTGACGCGCCTACATTAGCATTTATTATATAGAAGAAAATTATGTCAAGCATTGTATTTTGGCTTAAATACAAAATATTCGACTTCACCGACTCTTCAGTAGTTGGCGTAAGATGACATGAGATCCTATCTCCTGGAAAATACTCTTGTGCAGAGGTTAGCCAGACCTGCTCAATGTAAGAGCCACATACCATGAATTTCAGGCGGTTGAGGGTCGGAAGACATGAACAAAATTTACACATAAGTTTTTGTTACATACGTATTAACATTAAACTTACGTTTTAATCCAATGAGATCATAATTCATAACCATTAAATAATTATAGAGCTTTTAATTCTTATTTACCTTTTATATTAACTGTGGCGAGTAAATAAAATTGTTAGTTTTTATGTTAGGAGTGAGCATGGAGGAAAACATAATGGAAATTATTACATAGTGTATTCATTTTCAAACGTGACTCATGCAAAATATGATACAACGTTTTTAATTTTTTTATGTAGATAGTTTAAAAATTTTCGTGGTTTCCTCAAGGCTTACTTCAGACATCCTCATTCTTAATGTGATAGGGAGGTTTAGAAATGGATATCCAGTAACCAGGCTGTCCCAAGCCAGGCATGGCGTTCATGATAAGATTTAATAAGCTTGAGCCTTGTACAATATAAGGTTTAATTACCAAAAATGTTCAGTCTGTTGGTGAAGGTGTTGCAGCGATAAAAAGTCAAACTTCCACATATTTAAAGATTGTTAAACAGGCCAATGCCACTTAGAAGATTGACTCATAACTATAATTTATGGCTCTGTGTGTGTGTGTATGTATGTGTGTGTATGTGGGTGAGTGAGAAAGAAAGAAAGAAAGAAAGAAAGAAAGAAAGAAAGAAAGAAAGCGTGTAAGGGTCGCTGAAAAAAGTTCTTATCCCAAACAACGCTACAAAATTTCAATGATCTTAGAATACTGATTTTTCGAAGTGGGTCGAGATTAGAATTTTTCTGCATCCCTCCACTCTCTCTGCTTGGCTGTTTGTTCGTATCTCTCTCTCTTCCCTCCCCCTCCCTCTCTCTCTCTCTATATATATATATATATATATATATATGTATGTATATATATATATGATAACATAGAGGCATGACAATGAAAAATCAAGATGCAATGTTGATTTCTGTGTCCACATTCTTGCATTCCCTGTCTGTCTATCTCTCTCTCTCTCTCTCTCTCTCTATCTATCTATCTATCTATCTATCTATCTATCTATATATATATATATATATGTGTGTGTGTGTGTGTGTGTTGTAACAGCAAAATTGTCCAGTTGTCAGATTAAGCTCTGAACCGTTGTATCTTAGAAATTCTTATTAGAATTCTTCCAGGTTTTTATAAAACTACTATAATCTACTTTGAGTAATAAGAATGCATAATTACTCTCCAAGCTTAACAAAATAATCGTGAGAAAATAAACGAAAATGACATATTCATCATTAATTAATCATAGCTAAGGATCAGAATCATTAAATCATGAAGGATTGAAATTTCAAATCAAGTTCAAATTTATTATCACAGTATCATGCTCCAACCTATTCAAGATTATCTTACGTCTTCCCAGAAGGTACCTTGAAGAACCTGGGTAGATTATTGTGGCGTATGGCATGTGCAAGTCACAACAGCTTTCTCCTCTTTACTGTTGCCAAGAGGGGCTCCTGCGAGCCTGCCAGTTATGTAAATTGGTCCTGTACAAAGTCATTTGTTTTGTGTTCTCTACAGGGGATCAAGAGAAGGCGTCTTGTTTCAAATGTTTGGACTCTATTGGTGGTTTCTGCTATTAGAGTCCAGCTATTTCAAGATCACAGTTGGCGTCCGTCAGGGCTGTTTGCTTTCCCCAACATCATTGGTCAGCCTCTTTCTTGAGAACATCATGCGAGAAACCTATAAAGACCTTCAGTTCACTATATCCATAGGAGAGAGAATCATTAACAACTTACGTTTCAACATTGACTCGAATTGCAGGGTCTCACCAACAGATATATATATATATATATATATATATATATATATATATATATATATATATATATATATGATTATAATTTAATCGTAATTACGATCCAACAAATTCAAAAATTCAATTCTTACTCTGTCCTGGATATTGAATTCTACCTGGATTCTATCCTCTTGGGAATTTATATATATATATATATATATATATATATATATATATATATATATATATATATAGTCATCTAAGGACAGACTGTTTCGCTGTATCACAGCTCCTCAGTGTGGCTGACATCAGTCAGATATCTTACCTCTAAGCCATCGTCGCACAGCAGAAATGAATAAGACATGAAGAAAAACGATTGTTAGTCAACAATTTTCGTTCTCTGTGGGACTTTATCAAAGCAAGCTATAGATAGTTTTTCCTCTTGTCTTTTTGTTCATTTTCTTCCTTTACAGTTACATTGAATCTGAAAATGATTTACACACACACTTATATATATATATATATATATATATATATATATATATATATATATAGTTCAATTTTGGCCTTGTTAGAGCCAGAAATAAAGACACAAAGAGAGGAATTGATTTAAACAAATATATTAACAGAATCAGTAATGCAAACATATAGAAACGAGAGTGTTACAGCAAGAATGTTCGGTTCGACTCTCAGAACTGACTGCTGGAAACTTCTCTCTCCAAAAGGCAGTACCTGCTCCTATTTATAGCATCACGTTGAAACACCGGTTCCGGTACAATTACCAAAGTTAAGCAACGTTGAGCCTGGTCAGAACTAACATGAGTAACCGCTTGTGAATACATGTGTTGCAAGCTAGGATGTGTGGGTTGTGTAATGGATAATGGCTTGGAATTGTTAAAAGGGGAGCGGACTTCCAATTTCCGTTGCGTTTGTTATATTCACTTACGAGCAAATAAACTTGTGAAAGGCATGAATCCATCTCTTCTCCCCCAGCTATGGGTTAATTAGTAAGACTTGTGAAACTAAACCATTAATATATTTACAAAAAATTCTTACAATCTAAAAATATTTCCTGGCTTTAAATAGCCTGCATATTGGTTTGATAAACCGTAGAAAACAAATCAATCAATCAATCAATCAATCAATATATATATATATATATATATATATATATATATATATATATATATATAGTGTGTTCGATGATCAATGATCTACTAATTAATTCCTGATTCCTGAGAGAATGGCACGTATGTACTATCTTGGAACCATTGTATTTCCAATTTTCTTCCATGGAAGTATACACCGTATACACGAGTCTTTTCAACAATAAAACGACCTAGAATTTCGAAATAAGTATTTTCTACTTACATCATTTACATTATTTGAACTGTTATCCTCATCTTCATTGCCGTATTAACAACGTTTCCGTTGGCCGTTGTATGCTCCTGCCTTCTTCATGTGATTGGAATTTCGAACTGAATCCTTTCTTTCGTCTACCGGGGTAGATTATTCCAGTTCCACGTGCCATGCCTCTTCCGGATGTCTCGGTTATTTCTCTTTAACTTAAGGGTTCGGTTCGAAATTCCAATCACCTGAAGAAGGCCGGGGCATACAACAGCCGAAACGTTTTGAATATGGCAATGAAGATGAGGATAACAGTCCGAATAATAAATAATGTAAGTAATAATAATAACTCATGTCAAAGATATAGACAAATATTTTCTAGTGAAATTTTGCTTTTGAGCCATATAAATGATGTAATTACGGATCAAGTTGGAGAGCCTCATTACTATAATTTCGTCAAATTAATGTGAAATAATTGTGAAAACATATAAGAAGCTTCAATATTTGTCGATATTTCTGAGATGAAGTATTGTAATAATTTACACTATTTACATTCTTTGGAATGTTGTCCTTGGCTTTGTTGTCATATTTAGACCGTTTCGGTCGTTGTACGCCCCTGCCTTCTTCAGGTGATTGGAATCCAATCCTCAAGGACACATGGCAAAGTGGATAAGAGTGTTGGTTGGATCCATTGTCTTGACCCAAATAGCTGTGAGTTCAATACCTGGCTATTGCAGTGGTGAACAAAAATCTTAGAGAATTAAGTTAAAGGGTTCAGTTCGAAATTTGAATCAGCTGAAGAAGGCCGGAGCGTACAGCGTCCGAAACGTCGTACAAATAGCAACAAAGGTGAGGACAACAGTCCAAACAATGTAAATAGTGTAAATATAAGAAGCCCGTTTTCTTTCTTAAATATTAGTCTACTAAAAATAAAAGATTTAATTATTTTTTTAAATCTATGTTCACTATGTAGAAACAAACAGGAGGTCGGAAGTGACAAAAATTAAAAGAAATTGAAAATGAAAGACAGACAGACAGAAATAGGAGGAGAACGAGAAAAGAGAATATTGAATGAGTGGGCGTGTTTGCGCGTGTCATGAAATGAGTTTTTGTGATTACATCGTTGGTATCGGAGCATGTGATAATTTATTAAAACCATATTGATTATGTACATATTTAATTACAATGAAATTAATATCGTGTCTCTAAAGTCCTGGCGCATGCCGACACACTTCTCCGTTAAATCGGTGAAATGAAAACTGAGACGAATGTTTTATTTTTTTGTGTCTATTTTTTTTTTCTATAGTACTCATCAGATGAGGGTCCTCGTTAAAACTTCTTAGAATCAATAAAATTATGACATCAGCTGCACGGTGGATGTAAAGAAACTCCCTATTTGAAATTGTTAATAACTGTATTAATTATTGGTCGATTTTCATAAAACAAGATTTATTTTTTACATTATAATTGTATAAGTACAGTCAGACAGTTATGTGCCATGTGTGATACACGCTTAGGCGATCATGTATCTTTCGATACATAAATGACGAGGTAGATATTTTTCCCCCGCAGTAGGTTGCCACTTGTTTCTGCGGTAGACCAGTTGCCATCCCAGGCTATAGAACCCGGTCTGTCCTGCTATTTACCCATAGCTGGGTGGGGAGAAGAAGAGGATTCATACCTTTCCCAAAGGTATTAGCACGTAAGTGAATTTCAGTCAGTTATGTGCCATGCGTGATACACGCTTCGGCGATCATGTATCTTTCGATACATGACTGACGAGGCAGATTTTTTCCCGCAGTAGGTTGCCAAGTGTATTAGCACGTAAGTGAATGTAATGGATTCAACTGGAAGCAGGCACCAGTATTGTCCGCCAGTGTTTCTAAACGTCTCGACATATCTGCGATTGACTAGATCATTTCCTATACCTTTTGCACATTTTCTTCCAATCTTGATGGTGAAGGACGACTGCTTCTGTGCGTATCTACCAGTGATACCGTTCTCATCAGCTTGGAATGATAATTTCTGATGGTTTTGGAATCTACTGAAGCACGAATTCCATGAACACTGTGCTCCCATCACTGCACTTATACCACGATGTGCCATACCACTGTCTAACGGTATACTAGCAGAGCACGCTCATAGTGTCAGGCATAGTGCCATTTTGGACTACACTTGCCATTCTAAAATAAAAACAGAAATTAACAATGAAATTCTACCACTTTAGGAATCAAAATATATCTTTTTTTCATGAAAATATGGTGATATTAACAAAACTTAACAAAATTAATTTCCAATAGGTAGTTTCTTTTCGCCAACCCTGTATGTTTCTACCAGATAGAGTGATAGTGAATTTGTTCAGTCTCCTTGACATTTTTAATTGAATATCTGGCTTAATATAAATGAACTCGGAAGTTTACGATTAGGTCACGGTGAGAGCACCAGTTCTCGTTTGCATTTCGTAAATAAGCCACGTTGACACAGACAAGTATTGAGAGGGATATCATTTTTGAAACAGCAGGTAGTATTAGCAGTTCATATCCTTGTGTCAGACTAAGATAAAGCTGAGTAATAAAAATGTAAATATTCGTAGATTAAAAATACATTCAGTATTCTTTTTTAAATTTTGCTAGTGACTTTTTTTCATTTTTCAAATGGTATTTAGCATTTCCTAAGTCTATGTTACACAGCAGGTGTAAACTGGACTCGCTAGCATAAAAGAAAGAAAACGCAAAATTCAAAATCGTAGAAAATGTTTGAAAAGGCAAGAGGAAACTATTCCACTATCTTTTCCAAGAGATCAAAGCAATTCAGATATTAAAGAAACGTAAACTGTGAAGAGTTAAGATCGCCTACGTCCTGATGGGCCATCTCGTTAGAAAAGAAAAAGAAACGTTTGCATTTATAATCACCACTATTCTTGTTTGTAACTCTAAATGCCTTTAAACTGTTTCTGACGTTTACTTTATTGTATGATTTTATATTTGGACTAGGTTGGTCGTCTTGCTCGCTTTATTCGGTTACCGAGCATGGCACACGCCTGAAGAAAGCCGTAGGATACAACAGTCGAAACGTTATAAGCATAACGAAGATGAAGATAGTAAAGGCATTGTAAAAGTATTTCACAAATCCCTTAGTCTGGGGATTATGGACACAACACGTTGAAACATTGGTTCTCGTACGAAGTTAAACAACGTCGAACCTGATCAGTACTTAAATGGGTGACCGTTTGGAAATACCAAGTGTTGTACGCTTAGATGTGCTGGTGGTGTAGTAGATAATGGCCCGGAATTGTTAATCGGAGAGCCGAGTTCCAATTCCGGTCGGGTTTGTTATAGTCACCTACGAGCAAATCCACTTGGGAAATGTGTAAATTTACATATTCTCCCTGCAACTATAGATCAATTAATAAGACTTGTATCACTAAATCCTTATTTGCAAAAACTTCTTATAATGTAAAAATATTTTCTGGCTTTACATAACCTACAAAGGGTTGGTAAGCCGTGGAAAAACGAATCCAAAACCTTAGTCTTTTACTGGGCTAAATTGTGTAAACATAGAACTAGAACGGCAAACTGAGCAGATCTTTCAAGTCGATGTGGATTACTTTCTTTTTCTTTTTAATCATTTCACCCCAAGCAAGGCAATAAAGCCACTAAGATGGAAGGGGGTTAATGAGTGTGAGAGAATATGAGAAAAAGAAAGCATTAAGAAAAGAGAACGAAAAAGAACAAGAATTAAGAAGAGAGAAGGTAACAATTGACAATGCATTTACATTTTTGAAGATCATATTTGACTGGAAAAGCAAGAAGCCGAAAAAGAGACGCAAGGAATGGGATAGAAGAAACTGTTAGCATAGAACTTATGGTTATATCTAGTCATTTCAAGTGCAACACGATAAGACCTTACCGCCAATCTAGTACTGCGCTTAAATTCATAAAGTGTTGGTACCAAGGAGGAGAGCTCATCCGAACAATTACCATGAAATTATTTATAGAAAACACACAGGGAAGCTACGTTAAGGCGGCGGGAAAATGACTGAAATCGATACAAAATTTCAGTTACTTGTTATTCTTTTAAGACTCTGTAAATCAATACCAGCAGCACCATACGAGATGTGATAGTAATATTCAATGCATGGACGAATGGTAGACTTATAGATTGTTGGGTTCGAAGACTGAACTCTGGCGTTGATGAGAAAAACGCAACTTCTTCATCTACAAAGGACCGCCGAAGCTAAAATAATGTGGCGCCTAATGAGTGTGGAACGCACTGCACAGGTTAATCGTCTGAGGCAAAAGCTATCGCTCTACAGTAGACGCATCAACTGGGTCAGATTATGAAAAGAAGCATTTAGAAGAGACTCACCATGTAAAGTTGCCAGAAGCTTAATGTAATACATATGTTAATAAATGTGTGTGCTTTCTTTCTTCTTTTTTTTTTAGGTAACTTTTAATTACTAAGGTCATGTCACATACACCGACAAAGTTTCGTATAATAGCTTCCGTTTTGGCGAACGTGACGTTTTAACAGACACCCAATATGCAAATTAACCATGAAAATCAACCCTAGAATCAACAGCCAAGCCCGTCACGTTTCACACTATCAACATGGGTAAATTATTTGATTTATGGTGCAATTTTGCTTAATAAGTATATATATATATATATATATATATATATATATATATATATATATATATATATATAAACAAGTAAAGATAATCAATCCAAATAAATAAATGAAGTAATAAACAAATTAAAAACTGCTCCCGCCAAAATAATAGTTAGAATAAACTACAGCAATCAACCCCAAAATTGAATAAATAGCTTTAATTATCTTCCCAAACCAAACCAAAACTATTAAATAAGCGATATAAACATTTTTTTACTATGTTAATAAAACACAGTTTAAAATAAAAATAAATATATGAGATAAGAAATAAAAATTAAAAATAAAAATAATTAAAAATGGTTTAAAATAATTTAAACCAAATATATAAACAAATAAACAACTTCCGGCAAAATAACCGTCAAAATAGACTACCCACAATGCACCACTGACTCGTATATATAAATAGGCGAGAAAAAACAACACTCTTGGCCTGACGATTGCGTCTAGCATGAAACAGACTGTCACCTCTAAGTGTTGACTTCAATGTTCACTTTTATATTTACGCAAGCTCTATCTCTGATATTGAGCACTTTATCCCATAAATATAGCACACCTTAAGTGTATATTTCTTCATATATATAAATATATAATCATATTAACAATATCAATATGCTTGACATACGTCAGCACCCGCTCGCATCCGAGCATCGGGATCGTCATCCATTTTCTTTATTCCCTTTCTGCCTTCTGGTGGTGGTGACGGAGATGGCTGCGAAGGCCCAGCCTACTCCTGAAGAGTCATCACCAGGAGTCACGTAGGAGTGTGGGTTGTGGACACAACTGTGCCCTCTTGACAGCATGTGGCAGATCCTCTTCATGTTGGCGTTTAGACACAAAAGTCTCCCCACTCCACTCGGATGATCCTACGCTAGGAAGGCCGATTTGCGGCATCGGTTTCCTAGGTCACAGGGTCGATGTTGACCTGTATCAGGGATGTCTTCAAGTGATCCTTGAAGCGTCGTTTCGGACCTCCGAGTAGCCTCTTGCCGCTGACGAGTTCTCCAAACAGAACGATACATGGGAGTCGAGTGGGACAAATTCTGGTCACTTGACACGACCAGCGGAGGCGATGTTGAAAGATGGTAGCCTCGATGCTGCAAAGGGATGCCCAAGAGAAGAACACCTTGTTGGTGAGGCGCTCCTCCCATTTTGACACTAATAGTAATGATAATAGCAAAAACACCCATGACCTACTTAGGGAGTTTGCGTATTTCCAACCGGTGTCAGAAAAGTAAGCATTTCGAATGATTATTTTCAAGGTATACAGGCTGTTCCTATTTT